>ML677332.1:91042007-91230820 GCA_007922305.1 Dermatemys mawii
GATACTGTGGAGGAGGGGCCAAGGGAAGCCTCCCAGACCGGGCAGGGTGGGCCCACAGCCTGGATGTGGCCCGCGGGCCGTAGTCTGCCCACCCCTGACTGCTCTAGTGCAACAGTGATGCTGCCTCTGAGCCGCACAAGCACTTAATTTGTATTTAATTATCAGGTCAGACCTGTGCTTGGGCTTTGCTTCAAACCTGTTCCCCAGAATGAGGTTCTGTGTGGCGAGGCATTGATCTGTGAGAGGTGATGCGTCACTTACAGTGTAGACGAGATGGTTTTCCAGATCGCCTTGTGATCGCTCAAGTAATATGTGGGCTATGGGGAGGCTGAAAGCCCAGGTGGGAGAGGTTAGAATCTGATCCGAAAGCGCAGGACCTTCCCTTCCCCTTTGCGGGGTAGCCTGTCCTGGGGGTCGCGTGCAGGAGCAAGGGGGTGGGGAGAGCTGTGTACATGCTGCTTCCCCCGCCTGCAGAGATGAACAGGGAGTGGTGAGGGGAAAGGGCGGAGCCTTGGCGTTGCCCCCTCAGACATGCCAGCCATGGTGGGGGCCGTGGGATAGGCCAGCAGCAAGTCCTTATCCTCCTGGAGTAAGGGGGAGCAGAGAAGGCATTGCCTCCCTAGGGTGGTCCTAGGGGTTGCTGTTTGGTGCCTGCTGGGGGAACAGTCTATCCCTCCCGCTACTGACGCCTGCAGCCAGTCAGTTGTGGGGATGGGAGGAGGGTCCAAGACACAGGTGGAAAAGTCCATTTAAACAATGTTTTTTTGCAGTAATGGGGTTGAATTTCCAACCCAACAAGCCTCACTGATATTTCTTGACCTCCAGTTCAGCTACGGCCAAAAGAGGAAAATGGGCTGGGGCACGCAGCCATTGCTCAGTGGAGACTGTAGGCGACGAGGTGGGGATACGAGCTGGGGAGAACAATGTCCCAGGTGCTATCTCCCGGCACGCAGTCTCTGGCAAACCCCAGGGCACACGTATTGATGGGACAGGTAGTCGTCAGCTGGGCTGGAGTTCAGCGTTCCACTGCAGCCCCTTCTACACCGCAGGGTGCTGAATGTTTCATGCTCCTTCTTGTGGCCCTTCTAAATGAAAAAGGCCCCACCTCTGCTGCAAACCCCAGTGAGGACCCCCTGTTGAGGAGAGGGACGGAGCAGTGGTTCCTACCCCCCCTGATTCCCGGCAGCCTGGCCCTGAGAGAGCCGTGCCACCAGGGGGTCCTCTTGCTGTAGCTCCCCTGGGGCCCTCTTTGGAGACCTGTCAGCTGGAAAAGGGACCCAGCCCCAGGCTGTAGGAAGTTTCCTGCTGAGCATCTGTGGGGTTGGCGGGGGTGGGAGGGATGGGAAGGAGGTGTATGTCCCTGACAGAGGGTACCATGCCCCTTAAATGAATTGGCTCAGGGCTCCTGTCCCAGCCCAGGGGCACCCTGATTTGGTGTAATGTGGAGGCCGGGGCTACCCCTGGAAGTTATAAATGAGACAGGCCAAAGGCCGGGAGGGCTTAGACCGCGCAGTCCAGAGCTGGAGAGGAGAGAGCCCAGGACTCCAGGCTCCCGAGCTGAGAGCTTCAGGACTGGGATGCTCGGGAAGGAGGGATTGGTGAATTCCCTAGTATGCAATGGAGCCAGTTCAGGCTGCTGAGAGCAGAAGGCATTTGGGGTCAGGGAGTCAGACAGCTGCAGCTGGAGAGGGCTGAGGCCAAGACTGACAGCAGGAGGTGCCTGTCGGCTCTCTGAGCTGGAGACTGAAGGCTGGGGTATGATGGGTCTGCTGATGTCTGTGGGTGAGAGCTAGAACAAGACCAGAGAAGGAAATAGAGTAGAGGCACCAGAGGCATCCCTAGGAACAAGCCACCCCCCTGGGTGATGTAAGTTACACCAAACTAAGCAGCAGTGTGAACAGCGCTGTCAGCAGGAGAGCTCGCGGGGGTGGAGTTACTATGCCAACGGGAGAGCTCTCTGCCATCAGCATCCAGTGTCTTCGTCAGATCGACCTTGGCTGATGGAGAACTTCCACCGTCGACGAGCCCTAAGACATGAGGGTGTCTTCCCCACTTTGAATATCTACAGTGAGAAGGGAAAAAACCTGGTCCGATAACAGATATTCCCTCACTCGCCTTGTTTCTCTGATATCCTGGGACTGCCAGGGCTGCAACTACTGCACAGGGAGAACACCATAAATCTTCTTTAAAAGGGAAGGGGTTGAACAGAAGGGAATTGGGAACTTGGGGGACAGTTTCAAGGAGGAGGCTGTCTGTGAATGCTGGTGCCCTCCTCTAGTTAGGAGATACCCTGGGAAACCCTTAAGGCAATAGGTCACTCTCTGATAAACTCCCCTTTTCTAATAACAGTGTAAAGCCTGAGGGGGCATCTTTGTTTGGTTTTCTGTGTCACTTGTGTGGGTTTGTTTTTTCTGTTACTATTTTCTATTTGAATGTGTGTTTTTTTCCCCCTATTAAATAAACGTTGTGTCTTTTTCCATCCCAAGCAGGTCTCTGGATTGCAAACTGCATGGGTGTGTGTCAAAGTGAACTGAGAACTGGGGCAGGATTCGCTCTTTCAGGAATGACCAACCAGATGAAAAGTCAGTGTCTGGTAGTTAAGAACTCAGGGAGAAAGTATGTGGGAGGACCCAGGACTGGAAGGGTTGGTGGGGTCATATTTGAGTCTGTGTGTCTATTTTCTCTACCTGTGCTCTGGATTCTTATTGCATAGAATTTCAGGAGTGGAAGGGACCTCAAGAGGTCATCTAGGCTAGTCCCCTCCATTCATGGCAGGACTAAGTATGATCTAAATCATCCCTGACAAGTGTTTGTCTAACCTACTCTTAAAAAACTCCAATGATGGAGATTCCACAACCTTCCTAGGCAACTTATTCCACTGCTCAACCACCCTGACAGCTAGGACATTCTTCCTAATGTCCAACCAAAACTGCCCTGGCTGCAATTTAAGCCCATTGCTTCTTGTCCTATCCCAAGAGGTTAAGGAGAATAATTTCTCTCCCGCCTCTTTGTAGCAACCTTTTATGTACTTGTCACGTTACTAAAATTATCTGGAATCATATAGATCATTGGTGCAACTAAGGTCCTGTAGGGGCAGCAAATCTTAGATAAAGGGGGTCATATAAGGTGTCTACGATCAGGTTATGGTCTGCTGATTATGAGTATGCTATCTGTATGTGTGTATCATTTTTGTAGTTGAAGTTATGAATATTGACTCTGTACTGTCTGTCTTTCCAAATATTGTGCTATGCTGTTGGGGACATTTCAGAGCCCTTGGTGTTAAGTGTTGCTCGCCATGCTTGATGGCCCATTAAGGATTATCAGCTATCCAATGGACCCATTAAGGGAAGGCAGACACATCCTGTGTCTTAGCAAGGGGGGCAGGAATTGCCCAACTGACTCAAACTCCATTTTGCTGTAAGTTTCCACAGCAAAGGACAAAGAACATTCCTGCACCTGGGAAGGATATAAAAGGGTGTTATCCCATCCCCATTTCGTCTTTGATCTCCAGTCTCCAGTCTCCAGCCTCCAGCCTGGCTCCTACTTCTGGATGGGACTTTGCTGCAAAGGGGCAGTCTGGCCAAAGGATTGATGACCCATTCCTCCTGGGAATGTATTCCAGAGACTCTGATTTAAACCTGCAGTTATCCTACAACTGATGCAAGCCATTACTGCATGTATTTGATTTCCTTTAACCAATTCTAACCCTCACCTATATCTTTTCCCTTGTATAATAAACCTTTAGATTTTAGATTCTAAAGGATTGGCAACAGCATGATTTGTAGGTAAGATCCGATTTGTATATTGACCTGGGTCTGGGGCCTGATTCTTTGGAATTGGGAAGAACTGTTTTTTTTAATTGGGGTATTGGTTTTTACAACCATTAGTCCCCAGGACAGGTGGCTGCTGGTGGTGATACTGGGAAGTTGGAGTGTCTAAGGGAATTGCTTGTGTGACTTGTGGCTGGCCAGTGGGGCGAAACCAAAGTCTTGTCTGTGTGGCTGGTTTGGTAACCCTTTAGGGTGGGGAAACCCCAGCTTTGGGCTGTAATTGCCCCTTGTGAAGCAATTTTTCCTGATCTGACACTCTCAGTGGGTCACACTAGGAACAGCTCCGTCACAGTACTTGAAAACTATTATGTCCCCCCTCAGTTTTTCTTCTCCAGACTAAATAAACCCAGTATTTTCAGTCTTGTAGGGTTGCAGGTGGCCCACTCCAGCAGGGGGTGGGGCAGAAGCAGCCAGAGAGGCTGTGGAAACTGCAACTAATTAAGATCAGGTTTGTTAGGAGCCAGACCGGAGACAGCTGCTGGAGCAGATCAGAGATAAGGTGCTGCCCAGCAGAGTATAGGGGAGTCTCCCCATGACCAGCAAGGGAGGAGGACTGGCTCCCGGGAATAGCACCTGAGCTAGAGCAGTGCGGGGCAGGTTCAGGCTAGCAGAGGGGGAGCTCTGGCCTGTTACCTGCTACGCTGCAGGCCCCTGCCAGAAAGGGCCAAGAAGCTGCAAGGGGAAGTGGCCCAGGGGTGATAGACAGGCAAGGGGAGAGAAGGAGGGAAGAGAGGCTGCCACTAGAAGTCTCCTGGGTTGGGACCTAGAGGAGCAGGTGGGCCTGGTCCTCCCCCACCCACCTTGCACTTTACCTGGCTGTGGAGGAGCATGGCCAATACAGACTACAACTTGCTGCTGAAGTGAGGGGTTGTGCTTTGGGTTGTGGCTGGCCCCCGTGCCGTGACCCCCAGAAGGGAGTGAGAAAGAAGTAGTGGACACTGCTGGAGGGCAGTGTCCTGAAGAGAACCCTGCCGAGCGGGGGAGCAACATGGGTCCGAAATGGCGAAGTAGAGCAGACAGCGGGCAAGACTCCCCTTGCAGAGGGTGCACTGGAGCTGGACTGAGCTAATTCCCAGAGCAACCAGTAGGAGGTGCCAGTGGTGGTGAGTCCTGACCCCGTTACACTTCTCCACTGTAAAAACTGACCATTTATTCCTACTCTTACCTTTTCACCAGTTACTGAGCTGTGAGAGGACTTTCCCTCTTTTCCTGTGACTGCTTACTTTGCTTAGGTTTTCCCATCTATAAAATGGGGACAATGGTACTGACCTCCTTTGTATCTACTGATGAAAAGTGCCACAGAAGAGCCAGGGATTATTATTAAGCCTCTAGCGGACTTCATGGGCTCTGCCGCTTTTCTTTATCTGGGAGAAACAATTCTATTTGCATAGGATTTTTGCTTTTGTGTTTAGCTTTTATTAATTTCCATTTTTTAAATATATTTATTGGCTGGCAGGAACTGTGAGTGTCTCTCCTATGGTGGAAAGGACTTTTTGAAAGAGGAAGGTTTTGCAGCCTGAAAATGGAGAGCTGTGAGTGATTTAAAACCAGGCTATAGAATGGAAGCGCTTTTGCACACCTTAACTAGAGGGGGGTGCTGCTACTTCTGCTAAAAGCCCCATTTCCCTGCATGCTGTTCTTCATGGGTGTATGGGGGTGAGCATGCCAAAAGAGCATTGCTGAAGGACGGTTTAAGTATGATAAATAGAAAAAGACACCAAGTTAAGCCAAAAACGAGAGAATTGAACCAAAATTCATCACCCATAGCCGTCTGTGTCACCGCCACAAACCCTTCCCAGCGGTTTTCTAATTATCATGCTGGAGCGGAAGAGGAAAGTAGATCTGTGTGAATGCATTTGGCACATATGTTGCGACACAGAGATCTAGCTGTAAAGCCTCCAAACAAAGCAGAAGTGAAAGCAGGAAAGTCTCCAATTCTTAGGCAAACTAGAAATGTGCATAGCAAAGGTCATAAATAGAGTTTAGCTCTAAATCTGTTCCTGGTTAAACTAGAGCAGATCCAGGGTGACCCCACCGACGCCAATAATTACTCCAGTTTTTTCTTAGAGTAAAATTCTGTTTTCACTTGCCGCATCAGCCTCCTTTGAGAAGTTTGCCCTCGCACACCTTACAAGAGCAAGGGCTGAGTTGTCATTTGTGGTTTTGGCAAAGAGGTCTCTATGCATGTGGGTGATGAGGTATCAAGGGTGTTCTTCTGCAAGGAACACTGAGTCCAGAGGAAAACCAGGAAAAAAATGTTAAGTAGTTTAATTCTTACACAAGCTTGAGACTAGAAATCTCCACGGGTCCTACAGTTGCTGTGCTTGTGGCTCGGATGGAGGGTGCAGTATATGGGTTATGACATGTCATGGTCTGATCAAAAAGAAGGTAGAGGCATGGTGTGAGGCATGAGAAAACTAGTAAACCTGGAGCATGCCATGGATGAAATCCTGGTCCATTGACGTCAATGGGAATTTTGTCATTGATTTCACTGACGTCAGGATGTGTCACCCAGTAACTTTTTTGGGGAAACTTCTTCCCTGGCCCCAGGAAAGGGTGTACTGCCGTATTCCCAAAGTGGGGACAGTCTTTCTGGGGAGGTGAGGGATAATTTATCCTCTGCAAAGTGTCTTTATTTCTGTGTGCAACATGTTTGGTTTTTTTTGCTAGAAGCAAATATTAGGAACACACAGTTGGTGTTCTGCTTCTCTCAGCTGCATCATGCATGTTGTGCCCTTCCAGCATGACACTGAACCACTGACAACTACTCTCCAGGAACGATTTTCCATCCAGTTCTGCACCCACTTTATAGTAGCTCCATCTCGGTTGTATTTCCCTAGTTTGTTTCTGAGAAGTTCATGTGTCACAGTATCAAAAGCCTTATTAAAATAAAGCTATACCACATCTACCACTTCTCCCTCCTGTTTCCCCACCACAAGGCTTGTTACCCTGTCAAAGGAAGCTATTAGGTTGGTTTGACATGATTTGTTCTTGACAAATCCATGCTGATTGTTATTTATCAACTTCTAATCTTCTAGGTGTTTGCAAATTCACTGCTTAATTATTTGCTTCATTATCTTTCTGGGTACAGAAGTTAAGCTGATCGGTTTGTAATTCCCTGGCTTGTCCTTATCTCTCTCTTTATAGATGGGCACTATATTTGCCCTTTTCCAGTCCTCTGGAATGTCTCCCATCTTCCATGTGTAGTCATGTAGCCCTGTGCAAAGTGGACGTAACATATTACTGGGTCAGACTGGTGGCATTCTACATCCATTTTGGTGCAGGTGACTGAACAAGGGGCATGACAAATAGAGAATCAGACCCTTGGTATCTTGCCCCTGATTTGCTTTGTCTATTGGGTGGATAATAGTAGTTTTAGGGCATTAGGTCAATAAGACGCTTCATCCTGAAGTCCAAAGCAAGGAGTTCAAGATAGAGTCCTAAATCCCTTTTTGTACTACCAGGGAAATGGCCTCCAAATTATAGGGGAAGAACTAAGGAGTTTAGATCCAAATTATAATGAATCTCTAATAGTTGCCACCAAACTGGCAAATAGTTTCAGGTGGTCTCTCTTCATGAGCCTCCTCCCAACATAGACCCTGCGGTAAAGGGGTGACTTTTAAAAATCTCGATATAGACTAGTTGTTTGTATAAATGTAACCTCTTCTGTCTGTCAGAATTCCTGACGCTCGGCTGGGTTGCCAGCTTTTGCTACAGCAGAGTCCTGTCAGCGTCTTGCATTGATTTGGTACCAAATCAATGTTTCATGTTTCCAGAGCTCTTTGCCTCTCATCTCATTTCTCTTTCCTTGTTTCGGATTGAGATGCAACCAGTGTAGCTGGAAAAGTTGGATTTTGGCTCTGAGTTGATGCTAGAGATGACATCAGGAGGGTTATTGTGTTTTTTTTTTTTCTGGATGGAAAATATTCAAAACATCTTAATCTAGTAATTCCTCCTTCCCTCCCCCTTGTTATTTGATCCCATTTGTGGGAAATGCTCTTCTGTTTCTGTTGCCTGGAACTGCAGAGACATCTGTACAGAGACATTTACATGCCGGACTTAGGACTGCGTGGCTGAGATGAAATCCTAAATCACAATCCACTGCATGGGGCTGTGCCTTTTCAGTGGGGACAGTTTAAGAAAGCAGAGAGAGCGCAAGGTAATAAACATCACTCTAACAGGCATAGCAGCAAAGAAATACACCAGAGGCAATTTTTCCCCTCCAGAGACAGCAGCCTAACCTTACCCCATATTGTGATCCCCTGCAGCCTTTAATGACTGAAAGAGAGACTTGCAGTAATTAGATTTTAGCAGGTGAAATGAATTTAGGCAGGGTATGGTGAGTGATTATGAAACTTAATGACAATCTCTCTCTCTGCCTGTGAGTAAAGTCTGGGAAAGGTGGATCCTGGTTATCCTTTGTAATAGACAGCTACAGCATAATTTGTTACATTTGTATGCAGTATGGGAATGGACTGCCAATAGGTTTAATACAGCTTCCAACCCTTCAGGGCATAAGGGGAGAGTGACTATACCATGAAAGTAAAATTATATGATACAGGAAAAAATGTAATATATATATCATGTCACTTTCATACCTCTGTGTGCGTGTGACCTCACTGTTCCCAATTAACTTGAATTTTCTTAGCATTACACTTTATCTTTACAGATTTCTTATCTCTTCTGCCATACCACATGTTCAAAATAGCTGTAGGAATACACTTTGAGAAAATTATTCTGTACCGTGTGTAGCTTCAAAGTACATTATTTTTTCTTTCTCCTTCTGGGTATTCAGGGCTGTGTTTTTTTGTAAGCTTGAATCTGTCTGTACTAAGATGAAATTGATGGGATAATGTGTCTTTTTTTTTTTTTAGAATTTCTGTATACATGAGCATCTCAAAGTTGTAAAAGTGAATTGTGATTGCTCAGCTGTGAGCTCCTTCTACAGTTCAAATCCCTGTGGCTTATGGCCATTGTAGGTTTAATATTCCTTTTTAACATAGGCCTTGGACTTAAAAGTCTAATTTGTCAATCCATTGAGTGCTCAAGGCTAAGAAAGCTAATTCTACTGCACTGCTGTTGCTTTTATTGAACAGGCTAATTCTTCTAGGTCAAGAAATTCACTGCATTACAATAATATTAAGGTTTGTTGTGACACAAACCAATGTGACCTAGGAAATTCAGTAATATGGCCTGCCAGCCATGATTATGATTGGCTTTGCTAGCACCCATAATGCTTCCTTCATTTATTTCAGTGTGGAAGGAAGGCTCCCATAAAATGTGTGAAATATAGGATGGAACACTTTAAATGTCTCTCCCTTCCTATGAGCATCTGAACGTTGGGAATCTGATCAAAACTTTACAATGTCTTGCTTTTTTTCCTCCCACCAAGCAACTTTCCTTGGATTCTGCCCTCTTGCCTCTGTGGACATGCCTCGTCATGGGCGATGAAGCATGTAGTCTGTCTATAGCATTTAATCCTCTTCACATTTCTCTCCATAATCTGTAGCTTCCTAAAGTTTCCCCTGCACATCCCTACATATATGTTCCATAGGGGGAATTGTGACACTTTCGGGGTACCCAGGACTGTCCCCATGTTACTTGCCACCCCATCCCCAGCTAGAGAAAGAATCGCTTGTGCTTAACTGGGTATTCCGCTCCCTGAGCACACCAGTCTGTTAGTCACCAAAGCAATCTCCTAGCTCTTCATTATGCTTCACAGGTTAACAGTATGTGCACCCTAGTCCATGAGCCCCTTTGAAGAATTCCCCTGTGATAATCAGCCCCTGTCACTGGCTGCTCACACAAATACCAGGTTTGCGACCCCCAAGTGACTAGCTCAGGGGTGGACAAACTATGGCCCGCAGGCCACATCCGGCCCCTGGGACTGTCCTGCCCGGCCCCTGAGCTCCCGGCCGCGGAGGCTCCCCCATCCCTTCCCCTTGCTTTCACTCCTCTCCTGGAGCCACGCTGCCACACAGGCAGTGCTCTGAGGGGCGTGGCTCCGCACTCCTGCAGGGCAGTGTGTCTCCACCTTTCAGGTAGGAGGTAGCCTGAAGGGGCATGTCTTAAGCAGGTGATCTTCAGTTAGTGGACCTTATGGGACCACTGGTGTAACAAAGAGCAACACTTAGACCTGGTCTACACTGGGGGCAGGAGGAGACGACTGCCCTAAGATACGCAACTTCAGCTATGGGAATAGCGTAGCCGAAGTCGACGTATTTAGGTCGACTTACCACAGCACCTTCACGGCGCTGAGTCGACGGCTGCCGCTCTCCTGTCGATTCTGCCTAAGCCTCTTGCAGCAGTGGAGTACAGGAGTCGATGGGAGAGCGCTCGGGGATTGATTTATTGTGTCTAGATTAGACACGATCAATTGACCTCTGAGAGATCAATCGCTACCCGCCAATCCGGAGACTAATGTAGACCTGCCCTTAGGCTGTTCTAGGTTGCACTGGGGGCTGTTCCTTTCCCTTGGCTGGCCAGAGATTAAGGGGATGGAAAGGTGGCTTTGAACGATCCCTTCTCCTCGCCATACGGAGTACACACAGCTGAAGGTCTGGCCCTCTGTTCTAATCTGCTACTTTCCTTGGAACAGTACATTGTGAAACACTCCAAAGCCAGCAGTGTTTGTTTTTTAAGCCTCAAATTGATTTTGTGAATGGATATTACCTCAGCATTTGCCCTTCTGAAACTAAACGGCTTGTCTAGCTGATATGCTTCCTCCAGCATGGAAGCTGCAGAATTGTTTAACTCCCATAAAAATCCTTCCTTTCAGCAACCCAGAACAAACATGCAGGACTTCAAATCACAGGCAGGGCAAATATTAAGTGTCTCATTTTCTACAGTCTTTAATGTTTCATTAAAAAAGGTATGTCTGAGTAACAGAGGGCAACGATTGGAGCTGGGCCTCAAAAGCAATTAATTGCATTTAAGCTGCTGCACCATGGAATAACACCGGCATCATCCCAGCGCCTTCTGGAATAATGTCTTGTGCTCTGATAACTGATAAGAATGTGATTTTAATCAGAGTGGGGGAGATTCTGGGATAGCCGTTAGCCTGGCATTCAAGCGAGAAGAGTCCAGCCCCATTGCAGTACTTGCATGTGAACTACTTCCTCGCTTATTGCCCCAGGATGTATGGCACCCAGAAGGGGGTGGACTGAGCCAGGGTTCACTTTTCAGAGCTGGCTAGGTGGGCACCTGGGGATACTGCCACTTCATTTAGATTGATATATATTTTTTTTGCAGGGGGGAAGGGAGAATAAAAATGTGAAAATTCAAAGCAAAAATGTGCAACTTCTTTTGCAGGGAAAGAAAAGGTCATTTTCCACAAGCAGCTCTACCGATGTGTGCTGTGAATCCTCTTATCAGAGGGGTCCTGTTAACCCTGTCTTGGGGCAGCTGGCTCTGTTGTAATTCATGGTGATTGAATTGGCTTTGGAATCGTATATTTATTGATTGATAAAAGCTGCAGTGCATCATCTTCCCCAGGTCGCTGTCCACTTCCACACGCTAGAGATTTGACGTTCCTAACCTCTGACATCCAGACTTGAGGGACATTGTTCTTCAGTGGCAGGGAGGCTTTCTTGCATACTCCACGAAAGCTTTCAGCCCTGGAGTCTAGAGTGGTTGCCCATGTTAACTTGGTGACAGAAGCACAAACCCTGACTGAGGCCCCTTATGCAGGTAGACCTCACTGAGGTGGGGTTTCCAATCAGTGAGAATACTCACGTAAGTAGAGGTGTCGGGAGCAATGCCCCAAAGGGAAGGATTTGCAAATATAGTTCAGCCTTCCCTTTGGGTTACTCTTTTATGAGCACTCGGTGTGGGATCACAAACTCGACTCTCTCTCATTGCTGGTATGCACTTGGGAGTACACCTTCAAGACCACAGAGCAGCAGCTCTCCTCTCCTCCAAGCAGCATGAGATCTGAGTAGTGTGGTGGCCTGTCTTCCTTTGCCTTTTTGCAGATCTCATTCGGTGTAATCGTTTTCATTTTGGAAGTAGACTACACCCTCCTCTCAGAGAGAGAAGGGAGAAGGGAATGCGTGAGGACTAACAGACCTGCTGCGCCCTATGTAGAAATGGCATTTCTCTGCAAATTAAACATGCGTGCTTTGGTACACACAGTATACTGAGAGCCATGAAGGTGACAGTGAAGTGTGAGCACAGAAATAGGAGCACAGTAAGTTGGGGCAGGACCCAGCAATGTGGTATTCTGAAGCTCAATTTTATTTAAATTCTTTTTCTGGCTGTGAGAAATCCTTTGCACGCTCCACATCCTTGAAATGGAGAGCGGCTGATATATCATTAGCGAGGGACTCTCCAGTTTAATCCAAATAATACATTGCCATATGTCAGGATTCCTTCCCCACTCTGACCTCTAGGGTACAGATGTGGGGACCCGCATGGAAAACAAAATAACCCCCTAAGCTTATTTTACCAGCTTAGGTTAAAACTTCCCCAGGCACAAGCTTCTTTTGTACCTGGAGGAACAATAGGCTGTCACCACTAAGTGTTACCCCAAGAACTAGGGCAGGGCAACTTGGGCCCCCCTCTCTTTCCTCAAAATCCCCCCAAGCCTATATCTTCTTGCCTGTGAAAGGCTTGAGAATAAACCCCTCACCAATTTTCCTCAGTGAGCCAATCCAAAGCCTGGATCTTACACAATAAAAAAACAGTCCGTTCTTAAAAAAAAGATTTTAATTAAAGGAAAAAAGAAAGAAACATATTTCTGTAAGAATCAGTGGAAAAACACTTTGATTCTTTTTGTGACTATAAAGGGGAAAAAAACCCCACACCACAGAGGAATTCTTCCCCCCTCTGCTGAGTTCAAAGTACAGAGAAAACACAGGATATCTCCCCAAAATCTGAGACTTTCACAACTGAAAAAACAAATATAAGCTACAGCCTTGCCTGGCTACTTTACTTACTATTTGCTGTTTAGAAAGGTTGTAGATAGATGGAGAGAAGAAATGGGTCTGGCTCCTTTTGAAATCCCCAAAAGCGTACGTGAGACTCAGACGAAGCGCACAAACCAAAGCTTCCCTCCCGCCGATTTGAAAGTAACTTCGGTCCCCATTGGTCAGTTCCCTCCAGGTCCTCTTGCAGGGAAGTCTTAACGCTTTACAGGGAAGATGGAATTCTAAGCTACTTCTGGTTATGACACCATATTATTCTGTTCATTTTTATTCTGGTCCTTTAGAATACATCCCCATCACTAAGGTACTGAGTGAGTGCCCCTGAAGTTTGGCTCAGGAATCAATCTTGGCATTAGGACTCATCTCTACTTACACATCTCACTGGAAGAGCGAGGACATGGTATTAAAGGGCTCAAGTTAACCCTACTGCAGGTCTGCACAACTTGGAAAGCAGCGAGGGCCATATTACTGCAAAAAACCCAGCTGCGGGCCGAAAACCCCACCCTCGCCCCGCCCCCATCTGCTTTCCCCCACCCCACCCCTACTCACCACCCACGGGCCGCACAGTGAGCCTGTGTGGGCTGCATGTGGCCCCCGGGCCGCATGTTGTGCAGGCCTGCCCTAGTGCCTTGAGTTAGAAATATTGGCTGCTAACTGCTGCTTCATTCGATAGTCTTGTACTACTCAATTACTGTGCACCTTAAGCCCAGGAATCCACCTTAGCATTTAACTGCAGGAAATGCGGAGTCCTGGTGTTCTAGTATTAAAATATTAGGGTTTTTGGACCATTTTGGAAGATATGAATGCAGAAATTAATCTTTTATGGGAAGTGAAGGGAAACAAACGATTTTTGCTTAAACACTTTTATTTATTTTTTTGCAGAATGCAGCATCTATGGGTGAGTGCTCAAACTAATTACTGTTACTGAACAATCCATAATGAAATCCCAAATTCAGCCATGCAGCCAGTGGTGTGACTAGCAGCAGCAAAAAACCAGGCAACGTTACCAAGGAGTAGTGAAAATAGTCATCACGCGAAAGGATCAGAGTTCCTACACGCCATAAGTCAATGGTAGAGCTCCGCTAAAGTCATAAAGCGCGAGCATGCTGCTTGAGAGACTTACAATTAGTAGGGGAATATTCCATTAAACTGCATGTGTCATTAGTGATAGGTCTTGCCACGCAGGGTTTCTGTGGGAGAGACCAGAGAGCTTTCGGCTAAGAGTTTGGCCACTCTGCTTCCCTCACTCCTGGGGCAGTGGTGGGGCTGTAAGAGCTCTCACAAGGATGATTAGGATGTTTTAGATACTGGGTGTAAATGTGTTCCATGTTTTACAGGGAGGTAAGCCCATAGCACAGGGGAGGCCCAGGAAATCCTTCACATGATGCTTGGGGCCAGATCCTGAAAACACTTATGCATCATCTTAACTTTACTTGCCTGAGTAGTCCAACTGGCTGTTGAGGGTCTACTTCTTTTCCACATAGAAGGGATGTAAGCCAGTTTACTTCCCAGTTCTCTGCTGTAGAGTTCTCTCTGACAGTGTTTGTACAGACTATGAATTCCTATCCTTGCAAGAGACTACAGCTGGCTTTTCTATAAGACCTTTCCAAATACTAAAAGTGGATATTATAATAGGATTCGCTCTCTCTCCTTAGGAATCCAGTACCAGTCTCTACCATAAGACAGTTACATGCACACACAGTTTCAAAATTCCTTGTTATGGATAACTCCAAAGACAAACTGTTACAGCAGCACACCCGTTAATATGCATCCTAGCTAGACTAACATCACTAAACAAAGATTTCTTCCATTTTCCTTTAAAATGAAGAATATAACATAGGGCCTAACCGTGTATATTAATATGATGTGCACACACCACTACCTTACAGAATAAATACAGGATTTGGGACTTCTGACAATCAGTGATCTTTCGCTTTTATGTTGGCTTACCCTGCTGTTGTTTTAAGAAGAGGATAAAACAGTTAGTTGTGCCAAATAACCAACTGTCTCAGTATCTAAACTACTGAGCAAATACACAAACAATTGCTGTTAAGCTCACACATTGTCTCTGGTTCAGTATACCTGAAGACATTTGGCCTACAGTTGGTGTTTTCCCCACTCTCAATCCCACCTGACTTCCATAAAATTACAGGGAACTGTACTGAGATCCAACCCACAGATCAGTCTGGGTTACCTCAGCAGCTCTACCTATTCCCTACGGAGCTGGGCTGGAGCTGATAGTGCTCACAATGGGGGCCAGAGTTCCTACTGATTGGCCAGGAGCTTCCAGTCTGCCCTCTATGAAGTCTTCCAGTCCAGCTTCAAAACTGTTATTGAACATGGTTAACAACTCCCTGCACTCCCTCGAGGGCTGAAAGAGCAGCTTTGCCATCACTCAAGGGGCAATTCTGCTACCTTGTCTAAGAGCAGGTAGCAACAGGGCTGTCATTGAAGCAGTAAGTGTTTTTGGTGGAACACCATGAAATAAGGAAGAAACGAGGGTAACAGATTCACCTGGATAGAGTTTAAGCACCTGGGTATTTGTAGACTTTGGGCCCAGGTTGGTATTGCCGAACAAAGGGGTTAGTTGTATGCGCAGACTGGATAGGAAACTATTAACCTGCTCAGGTATGACCGAGGTCTTGTCCTAGGGATTTCAGCCATCAGAATAGCTAAAAGTGTGGTGCAAACCCCTAGTGTAGACAGTGTAAATTCCTTGTAGCTATAATTTGCTCCCATGCAACTTATCCCTGCTTGAAACAGGTGCAAATCACACCTTGTAACTGCTTTGCCTACCTATACTGGCTGTTTGCCTTGGTGCAACTGTGCTGACGGCTGAAATTGGGACAAATCTCCCCAAGTAGACAGTAGATACTGCTCGTCATGTCTGCAAAAGGATGATGGGCATTGCCAGCTAGCTTCATAATAAAAGTCACATGACACCATCCAAAAGCTGACCCTGCCAGCCCGCATAGTAATTGGAGACTCTTTGCCAATGTAATGGGTCCAATCCTGCAAAGCCTTGCTCAGGACAGTTGAGGTGTGGAGGGAGTGCTGATGTTAACAACGTTCCGCTCATGTGCCTAAGCCTTTGCAGGGTTGGGCCCTGTTTCAGAAATAGCTGAGGCTTAAATCATGCTTGGCTGCAGTCTGAAAGTCAATGATTTATTCAGTCCACATTGCATCTTCTCAATGTAACATGTTCACCTGCTACAGTAAACAAAACAGAAGCTTCCCATTTTCTTTCACACACGAACCCTTTGGGGATTTCCTAAGCGCTTCATCAGACCACGCTGCGTACGTATCTTTCCCTAAATACGTGGCGTGATGTGAGAGACTGGACGTTTTGGAGAGAGAACAACTTCCTTGTGAAGTTCTTCTCATCTGAGCCATGGCTCGGGAGAGCAGATAATATTTTTCAGCTATTAAACACAAGAAGAGGATTATTATTGTGCTGAGTGTAAGAGGAGCATCCCAACTGTAGACATAGAAGAAAACAATGTCAAAAGGTAAATCAGCTGAGTGGGTTTGAACAACATGGCCACACTTCCAAAATGGTCTCAGAGAATCAATGATTTATGTCGTACCAGGTGAAAAACCAATAGATTATTAGAAATGTATGGAAGCTTAATAACTATAGTGCTGATTCTGCTGGTGGATGTCTCAGGTGGGCACAAGCATTTGTGCAAAGGCCTTTGGCTATCAGTGAGACTGCATATGGTCAGAGGAGTCTGGTAATATGGATCCAGTTGCCCAAGCAGAATAAATCAGAATATTGTGCACTTTAATCGATGTTCTCAATTTACAATACCCCAATTATTTGATTGCTCTACATGGAATTTAGGTGTAAGGAGACGATGTCTAACTCGACTAATCACTAGAAGATTAATTTGCTATATTAGAATTTCCTACAGAACGTGAGTTTCTTCCTTCTGCCTCCAAATTTTCCATGATATCAGTAAGTAAAAGGAGATAAAAGCAGATGCATATGCAAAGAATGGAAATGCAAATCGAAAATGAAAGATGAACTGCAAAGAGAGTTAAAACAATGTTGACGGGGTTTTCTTCTTTCAGAAGTAGATGAAGGTTTAGAAAACTAAATGAGAACTGGGCTTGAAATGAAATGAACATTTAATAAAACATAACAGCAGGCAAATACTGTTTCCTGAGGTCTGTAGTCTACTGCAAACCTCTCTAGGAATAAACATGTTTAGGCAGCCCCTAAATTTGTATATGTAGGAGACTTGCAAGCTCTTCAGAATTGCTTGGGCATATATCACCTTCTTTTTTCTTCTTGGTTTATATTTTAACTCTCAGAAACCTGACTGGGTGCTATTATGCAGCACCAGCCCAATCATCACTTTTTTTTAAACTCGAACTTTTGGTTGCCACTGCGCATGAGAACCTGCTCAGAAGCAATGCATCACTGCACTCGTTCTTCAAAGGACTTAATCAGCGGATTGCCTGGGTAGCCTTAGTTCTAACAATGAAAGGGTGAGTGGCAGGCAGCCTGGGAACAGTTCGGACTTAGCTTACCCTGCTGCAACCCACTTGGGGTTGGATCCTTTTGTGGGTAGAGAATTGGTCCCTGTGAGTCCGTTTCAGCTAAGGGTTAGCTAGTGGAGCTCTCCTGTCTACTTATCACAGGCCTAAAATGGTCCCATACTGTCTGAACTAACTTTGAGCAGTAATTAAAGCTTCCAAATAAAGGTGCTCCCCAGTCAGAATATCACTTGAAGACTTTTCTTTCCCTCTAGTGAGGCGTTTAAAGAGACATGAGTGTGAAGACTTATTATAGTATAGGAGTCAAGTGCTGATACTCAGTCTCAATATTGCTAAGAGACAGCATAAGCACCTATGTACACTGATGGATTTCCATTGCCTTAATTATCACAAATATAACTAGTAAGTGCTAAATATTAAGACTGTTTCTATCTTTAATGCCAACCCTGAAACTTAGTGCAGTTGAACAATAACACGTTGCTGAGCAAATGTATCGAAGGACAGTATGAATTGATTTCATGTAGCTCATAATTTGTGTAGCAGTAGCGATGAAAGGCCCCCAGTCGGGATCATGGATCTGCTGTGCTAGGGGTTGTACAGATGTAGAGGAGCCCAGGGCACTGCCTTGCCCTCTCCTTAGCCATCAATAGTTGGCTAATTGCTTGTAGGGATCATAGTAGAAGGGGTTTGTAAGGTGGACATTTTGATCCCTACTCAGCAAAGCAGTTAAGCACATGCTTAACTTTAAGCATGTGCTTAAGTGCTTTGTTGAATGGTGTCCTCTGTGTGTAAGGATGGTCATAGAAGAAAGCATGATGCCTGCAGTGAGTAAATGGGTGATCCAGGGTTGACATCAGGGGGATGATGTGATAAGAGACGACAGCAGGTGAAATGTGGAGCAGGGAGGGGCACAATTGTGAAGGGCCGTGACGGTGAGGAGAAATGTGATGTGGTGGAGAGTGAGGAAAGCAGCGGAAGGACTCTGGGGTGGGGTTGACATGTTCTGAGTGAAGGACAGGGAGATGAGCTTTTCAGCCGTGTGCTATTTGGTTTGGAGGGGGGTGGGTGTGATGTATGTAACGGGCAATGTTGGAATAAGATGACTGTCAAGGGAAGTAAAGATGTAATTCCAGGCATTCCAGACCTGAGCGGCCCCACTGAAGCCTCTGGGTGTGACGATGAGTGGTCAGATCAAGTGCTACATTTGTAAGGCAACTTGCTTGCTTGACATTTCTCCCCTCTTCACTCTAGTCCTAAATCTAGACATACGAGCCCCCAGTCTAAATAATCTGCTTGGGTCACTAGGCCTGTTGACATCAATGGGGTTACTCACGTGAGTAAAGACTGATCATATGAGTGAGTGTTGCAGGATCCAGAGTGTCACAAACAACCCATACAAACTCTTGGGGGCATAAGAAACCCTAAAAAGCCCTTGCAGCCCATGCCTTTGGATATCCATTAGGAAAACGGTATGAAAGGTTGTTTCTGGTTTATTTTTCTAGCTGTTGAAAGCTAGGTCATAATGATGGCTATTGAAGGAAAGTTAATGAAGTTTCACTGCAGATGTCTCTCACAGAGTGTTTGCAGTGGGAGCGTATGGGAGGAGGCTGTTTTAGTAAAAACTCGGCTTGGTAATGAATTTTGGTATTTATTGAAATAGCCTTTCTTACAATGTCCAGAGAAAAGTGGAAATCAGACCAAGTACATGTTATGATGCCATGGATCTTTAAAGGTTGCTTTGTATTGCTCTGTTTTAGAAAATTACAATTTTAATTTTTGTTGCTTCAAAATCTAGGCTGAAGTCTATCATAGTATCTTCAGAACTGCTTGGGGTCTGCGTATACTGATGTAAATTCGGAGTCACTCTGAAGCCAATGGGCTAGTTTTACATTGGGGTATCTTCATGTTACTTGTAATTCTCAACAATACGAGAGCAGATTCAGTCCCACTGGAGTTAAGCGCTATATAAAAGCTGTGTAAGAGAGATGGGGATGAAATAAAGAGGAAAGTTCTGTTTACTCCTGCTTAAATCAGGGAGCCAAATAACTTGGAGCATTTACAGATATTTCTACAACCCATCTTCAAATCCCCAGCTATTTCTTATGCTGGCTTGCAGTTTTACCTCATGGGAGGGTTTTTCTGCAGCTGTTGACCTAGATGGTAGTACCTAGTGAAAATGCTCTCCATGTGCCAGAGAATTTGTGTAATGCTCAGCTTTATTCTAGAGGCATCATTCATACAACCTCTCAAAACAATGTCAGAGTCTTTGAGATTATATAACTGCAAAACAAGGTCTAGTATCTGGTTTGGTAGTTTACCTATAAGGTTCATCAGCTGAGCTAAGAACAAAGATGAATGGTAAAGAATGTAGTAAGTGGCGTTGTTTCTGTAGAGATCTTTGTCATGGTGAAGTTGTTTGGGAAAATAGCCTTCAGAACTCTGATTGCTTTGGTATCTACAAATCACTCCTGGTATTGCTTCGATTGGGCAATGATGACCTGAGACTTCCATTTTTCTGGTAAATATTTTGTTTCATTACCGCCCTCTCTTTATCCTCCTTCTCACCTCTGTTGGTTTTGTCCCGCCTGTTATGTCCTGACACCTAGATTGTAAGCTCTCTAGGCCTGTGACTGTTTTCTTTGTGCAGCACCTGGTACAATGGGGGGTCCTGATCCATAGTTGGGGATCCTACATGCTTAACACACACCCATGAAAGGCTACACTTCAAGGCTCATTAATTATGCTTACTACAGTTGAGTTCAAGTTGCAAAACTTCGATCTTCATTACACTTTGGGACAGTCAGAACTGGGAGCCTGGGTCAGCCCATTATAGATTTAGGGGACAACTGGGCACTTCAGGTCCAAATCTGGCCTTCGTTGAAGTTTAGGAGTCTTTGGGTTCAGAGTTTTGGTCTGGACCCATTTCTGCTATCTTGGGAGAGCTCAACGGTTGTAGGAGTCAATGCCATGTTGGCTCCTCTTTGTGCCAGCTGCGGCTTTTGCAGGCTTTCTGTGGGGAATGCTGTTCCTTTCAGATACTCCTTATGGTGGGGGATGATTGGGTCCAGAATGCTGAGCTCAGGGGCAGACAAAACTCCACACAAAAAGAGGAACCTAATCTGAGGCTCATCTTTTTGAAAAAATGTTGGCCCTAAATCCTAACTTGCAAGCCTCTTCCTTAGGCATTTTTTTCAGTTCTGTGGAGCACCCAGCAATTCTTACTGTAGCTGCAGGGAAATTTTGAAAATAGGGGCATTTATTTAGGAACCAAAATGTTTCTTTGGGCCAATATTTTCAAAAATGACTAGCAATGTTGCGTGCCTCATTTCTTAGGTGCCCAACTTGAAATACCTGCCTGGGTACAAATGTTTTTAAGAAATAAGTTTACCAAAGCAAAGGTATATGTCTGTCCCATTATATCCCCCCCCACATACATGTGTAAGCCATGGCACTCTAACATCTCCAGTGTTACAAGGCTGTAATGCTGCCTGTCTTAGGATACCGAATTGCTTATCTCTATTTTTTTGAAATCTTGCCAGAGTTATTGCAATGGAAGTTCTTTTGGCAGGGCTTAGTCACTGTTAACAGTTAGTTCAAAAGGCTTCTGCCAGGATTTTCACACAGTCCAAACACATTGTCTCGTATCTCATTATACGTAGCCAAATTGGAAAACCTGCTTTGACTAGGATTGCAGTTGCTACGGGCAATATTCATGACAAGCAAAGCAGGACAGTTCCCCCACACTCACTAATACCTGCTGTGTTGAGCACTTCTGATAAACATCAAAGCACTGGGCATGGCTTTAACATAGCTCTTCAGGGATCGCAGGGACCTGGGATGTTTGACATCTTTTCTGCAGCTGGCACGGCCCTCAGAACATGGAACCAGCGATATAGTCATAGTGATAGGATGCTCTCTTGGATTTGATGAGAGAGTAGAAGGTCAATCTTGTTTTACTCACTTAAGTAATCCCACTGAAGTCAATGGAACTTACTTACATGAGTAAGAGGTTCAGGGTTGAGTTTCAAATTAACAGGACTACTATAGACTCCCAGTAATTATGGCAAGTAGGCTAAGGCTCAACTTTTTGCAGCCCATGATATAATATTAAAAAGTGAAGCATGAACCCCTCTCTGAATATGGGAAGCCAGGGAGCAGTGAACATCCCAGAAAACTTCAGACCATCCCTAAACTGGGCCAGTCTTATTATTTTTAGAAGAAGCCTGAGATGCCAGTGTCTTCTGTCTTGGCCTATTAGGAGACTCCTAGACTTCAAGGCCGGAAGGGACCATTAGATCACCTAGTCTGACCTCCTGTATAACACCAAGCCACAGAACTTACTGCAGCTACTCCTGTATCAAGCCTGACAGCCTGGGTTTCTCTGGATGATATGCTTTAGTTAGGCATCCAGTCTGGATCTGAAGATGTCAAGAGATGGATAATCCACCACTTCCCTTGGTAGTTTTGTTCCAGTGGCTAATTCCCCCCCTAGTTAACAATGGGTACCTTATTTCTAATTTTGAATGTGTGTGGTTTTAACTTCCAGCCATTGGTTCTCATGCCTTCCTCTGCTAAATTAAAAAACGTTTTAGTACCTAGTATTTTTTTCCTCAGGGAAGGTACTTGGACACTGTCATCAAGTAACCCGTGAATCTGTTTCTAATGACAAAATAGCACTTACGGTTGCTCCGAGCCCCTGGGCATTGCATCCACAAATGTCGACTTCCGCCTTTCCTCAGGGGGTGCTCAACCCCTGCTCAGCCCCAGACCTCCCGCACCTACTCCACCCCTTCCTCAAGCCTCCACCCCGCCTCTTCCTGCCCAGTTCTGCCCCCTCCTCAGCACATGCCCTGGCCTTGCTCCTCCCCTTCCAGTGCCTCCTGCATGCTGCAGAATGGCAGGCAGGAGGCGCTGGGATGCAGGGGGAGGAGTTAATCGGGGTGCAGGTGGGTGGGGGGGGGAGGAAGGGGACTGGCTGCAGGTGGGGTGCTAAGCACCCGCTAATTTTTTTCACTGGGTGCTTCAGGGCTGGAGCACCCACGGAGTTGACACCTATGATTGTATCATCTATACATCAGTGCTCGGTTAAATACAGAGCAGAAGAGCAGATCAGAAAGACAGAGCCAGGTAGCTCTGAGTCTTCTCAAATGTGGACTGAAGTGAAAAGTGGGGTCTGTTTCTAAGGTCTTGGAATTAGATTAATGCAAAGGAGAGGCTCACAGGATGCAATCCCTGGGGTTCTCCATGAAAGACAAGATCTAGAATGATCGGGGTCGAGCCCTCTCTGTGCATAGGCACATTCAAGACCCCATATCATCCTCTGCAGTGGGCAAACCGGTGTGTGTGAAATCTCTGGAACGACATACGTCCTTTATCTCTTCTGGGTGTGTCACGATTCTGTTTAACTCCTAGAGCATGCTTCAATCAGAAAAGAGGGCAAGTGATCTGGTGCTACCTCAATACTTAGGCCTGGGCTATGCTTAAAATATAGGTGAACATAGCTAAATTAGTAAGTGATGTGAAAAATCCACATCCCGAGACATAGCGATGCTACGCTAACCCCTATTGTAGATGCAGTTTGGCCAGAAGAATGCTTCCAACACCCTAGCGACAATCACTTGTGGAGGTTGATGTCCCTACATAGATAGGTGTAAAACCCTTTCTGTCAGCATAGGCTATGTCTATACTATGGAGCTGGGGTGGGCAAACTTTGGCCCATGGGCCATATCTGGCCCTCGAGACCATCCCGTCTGGCCCACGGAGGCTGTCTCTGGCCCCTCCCCCGGAGCCGTGCAGCTTGGGCACCGCTGTGGGGCCAGGGCTGCGCGCCCTTCCCTCCCCTGGAGCCGTGCGGGTAGCGTTCTGGGGGCCGGGGCTGCACGCTGGCCCCTCTCCCAGAGCTGCGCCGTGCGGGGAGCATCCCCGGGGCCAGGGCTGCGCGCTCTACCCTCCCCCGGAGCCGCGTGGGGAGTGCTCTGGGGGCCGGGACTGCGTGCTGGCCTCTCCCCTGAAGCAGCGCCGTGTGGGTAACGCCCGGGGGGCTGGGGCTGCGCGCTCACCCTCCCCTGGAGCCACGCCGCGCAGGCAGAGCTCTGGGGGCTGGGGCTGCTATGGTAAGAGGGGGGATGGGGGTGGGTTCCAGGATGGTGGTTGTTGGGGGGCTTTGGAAGGGGCAGTCAGGGAGCAGGGTTGGTTGGATGGGAGTGGGGTTCTGGGGTCGTGGTTAGGGGGCTGGAAGGTGGATAGGGGTTGAGGAAGTTAGGGGACAGGGAGGAGGGGAATTGGGTAGGGAGTGGAGTCCTGGGGGGTGGTTAGGGGTCTGTGGAAGGGGGAGTCAGGGGACAAGGTGGGGCGGGGTTGATGGGTGGGTTAGTTATTCTCAGGGGGCAGTCGGGGGCGGGAAGTGGGAGGGGGCAGTCAGGGGGCAGGAAATGGGAGGGGGGCCTTCCCTACCCGGCCCTCAATATAATTTCGCAAACCTGATGTGGCCCTCGGGCCAGAAAGTTTGCCCACCCCTGCTATGGAGTTATGGTGTCATAGCTATGGTGTCATAGCTATGTCACTATAGTCCCTGTAATGTAGATGTAACACTGACAGACCCCAGTTGTCGGTGGGCAGGATCGAACCTGGGACTTCTGGAGCTTAATGCGTGAGCCTCTACTGCAGGCCTGCACAACTCGGAAAGCAGCGAGGGCCACATTACTGCAAAAAAACTGAAAAGCTTCACCCTCGCCCCTCCCCCATCCGCTTCCCCTCACCCCACCGCTTGGCTTGCCCCACCCCTACTCATCCCCCGCGGGCTGCACAGTGAGCCCATGTGGGCCGCATGTGGCCCCCAGGCTGCATGTCGTACAGGCCTGCTCTACTGCACGAGTTAAAAGCCAACTGCCTGATAGCAGCCTCACTTTCATTTTCTCTCTGTAAGTGGTCTTGGTGCCACTAGATGGGACAGAACAGCACACCCGGAAGGTGTGTGGGTTACATAGACATGGACTCAGGGTTACCAGCTATAAGAGGTTCCAAAGTATGAATGCAAGAACTAGCCTCTGGAAATCGGATTTGCATTCCTGAGCTCCTCTTGAAAGAACACTAGCCCCCTAAAAATCCAGGCCCAGATCCTTAGGAAATGTCGGTTGGTTGGTCAATGGCTCTAGCCCCTAGTGCAGTTTTGAGTCTCAGCCATTTGAATAGGCAGTGCATCTTCTCCAATAGCTGGGAACCATGACACCAATTGGTTAGAAAAATCCCCGTTGGAGAAATCACTTATGGGATGGGTGTTTCTAGACCATTCCCTGGCCACAGCCAGCTCTACCTTTGAATTGATACAATTCTGATTGTAGGTTCTCGTATCACTGCCATATCATCAGCAATTTAGGCGACTTGGTACCTGTCTGAGTCTTCAAACGTCTTGATATCTGGTAAGATAAATCATAGCAATTACATAAGCAGACAGGTGTAAATGTCAGGTCAATGGCACCATCTGCTGACGTATTCCAAAAACGAACAATTAAACGAGCATCTTCAGTGTTTAGATGACATCAAAGCAGCTGCAGAGAACCCTCGCCGGCCTGCTTCCAACACTGCACTGCAAGAGAGCTATTCACTCATGGGTGTGTCTCCCGCGCAGTGAGACGTGTTAGTGCAGCTGTACCCTAGGTAGCTTGAATAACAGTAGCAGTGAAGACATGACATCATAGGCCAGCCGCTTGGGTACATACCTACGCTCTCGGACGGGGCTTTGCATCCTATGGTGCCATGGCTTCATTGCTAAGATTAGCTGAGCTAGCTTTCACCAAAGCTAACTCCAGTGACTCTGACTGCAGTGCAGACGTACACAAGTGAGTCTGACAACATTTAAAAAGGCAGAATGAGGCGAAGGCGAGTGCAGAAAGGTGTTGTTCTAAAGTAATAAATCCTGTATCACCGTGCACTTCCTGCCCGGCAGTTTCTCTAGGGATCTCGTTATGGGTCTTTGTCCCACACTTGGCAGATTTGGAGGGATGCCCACAGCTAGGTGCAAGAGTGGATGGAATGAATAATCCTGACATGTCCTCTACAGCTGAGCTCCCTAAGGGGGCTAAATTGTTGCCATCTAAAGGGCTACATGAAAAGGTGATGCAGCTGCAAGAGCTCTTTGTTTTGACTCTGTCAATAGTGCCATCAACATTCAGTGAGCACTTCTGGGTGAGAGAGAGAGGCCTCGTGATGTCATTGTTCAGGGGAAAGTACAAGAGTGGGGCCTACACCTGGCTACCCAGATGGTCCGGACTGCCAGAGTCAGTCCTGATAATGGGAATGCGTGCCAGGGTCAAATGGAGACGGAAATGCAGATTTCCTGTTCTCTGCGGGAAAAGTGCCTGCCACATCTGTACCCCAAAGTTAAAAGAGGAAAAAAAACCCTAACACCATGCATCTGATGAACTGGGTTATTTTACCCACGAAAGCTTTTGCCCAAATAAATTTGTTCGTCTTAAGGTGCCACTTCTAGGACCATAGATGGTGCCAGTTCCTAATAAATATTCTCTTTTTTAATAGGTGGTAGAAAAAGACATCTGGATCAGAATCATGGCAAGCCATTTTTGGACTCAACTGGCAGTATAAATTACTATGGCTGTCAGTTAATCACAGTTAATTCAAGCGATTAAGTCAAAATATCAACTCAATTAAAAAATTATCCCACTTAATCGCAGTTTTAATCACACTGTAAATAATAGAATACCAAGTTAAATTTATTATAAATATTTTTAAATTTTTCTACGTTTTAAAATATATTGATTTCAATTACAACACAGAATACAAAGTGTATAGTGCTTACTTTATATTATTTTTGAAGTGAGCACTGTACACTGTGTTCTGTGTTGTAACTGAAATCAATATATTTTAAAATGTAGAAAGCATCCTAAAATTTAAATAAATGGTATTCTATTATTGTTTGACAGTGCAATTAAAACTGTGATTAATCATGGTTATTTTTTAATTTTGAGATTAATCACAATTAATGTTTTAAATAATTTGACAGCCCTACAAGTTACAATATAATAAACAATGGGATGGGTCTTCCACCTGTTCAGAGTCACAGGGACAGAGATGGTTACTTTTCTCAATGCCATTGTATATCGGTTTTCTAAGTAAGCTGTACTGGACTTTGGACAGAACAGAATTCATGCCTGTCTTGGTTTGAAGAAGATGGCGTATTACTTGGGAGACCAAGAATCTTCCTAAGAAATTTGTTTTGAATCACTTCCAATCCCATGAAATCAGTCTACCCCCATCTCCCTATGACATACCAAATTTGAGCAGTTAGAGTACGTGAGGCCAAGGTCTGGTGAAATTAAGTTGCCCCCATGGGTCCAGGTCGAAAAGTAACAGCTTGCATTGAGTTTGAGACCTTCTCTTTTGTTACCTGAATTTTTATCCCACAACCTATTTTGTGAGAATCAGATATCCAGGTAGGGGAAGAACTAAATTGTTCAATATATTGTCCATCAATCCTCCGGATACGCAAACTCCGTCTTTGACTAAAATCAATTAGTTTAGTTTTGGAGTAATTTATCACGAGCCCTCCCATTGACAGTATAAACCAAATGCATTTAATAAATGCTTCAGTCATGCTGTTTGTGGTGCTAGACTGATATCATCTGTATATAATAAGACAGCCATAGGCAGAGCCAGTGTAAGGATATTTTGCGCCCAAGGCAAAACTTCCGCTGCGCCCCCCGCGGGTCAGGGGATGATCTGGATTCAGTTGCACCCTCTGCAGCCACCCCACCCCTGGGGACACAGGCACGGAGCCCTCGCGCCTCCCCCAGTGGGACACAGGCACGGAGCCCTTGCGTGTCGCCCCCTCCCCTGATTGGGACATGGGCACGGAGCCCTTGCACACCGCCGCCCGAAGCGGGACATGCGGCTCAGCTACCGATCCGTGGCCCGAGTGCTTTTTGGCGCCCCCAAATCTTGGCGCCCTAGGCGGCCGCCTACTTTGCCTAGCGGTTATGCCGGCCCTGGCCATAGGGTTGTTACTGATTTTAGGGTGAAAATACTGATCTCCTTTCAATACTAAAACAACAACATTAGTATACATGTTCAAAAGAAAAGGAGCTAACAGACAGCTCTGATGAACCCCCTTTGTAATTGGGATGCAATTAGTTAGTTCCCCTTCAACCCTGTGCTAATCTTGGCCTTCATTTGCCTGTGATGAACTCTTACAAGAAAAAGTTAATACAGCTTGTTCTTCAGCAAATAATTTTCTATTTTCTGCCCAATCCTCTAGTCTCCCCAAAAGATATCTAGTATAATTTTTTAAGACAATGTCCAATAAACTGATGGGGTGATAATTCCCTGGAACTTTATCCCCTTTTTAATACAGTGGGATAATAATGCAGGTAGACTACCCTGAGGGGGAACATCCCTGTATTATTTATACTGGAGAAATGTTTAGTTGAAAGAGGTGCCCACCAGTTAATATTCTCCTAAAGTATTTGTGTAAAATCTTCCCTGGGCCCTTTATTACAACATTGTTGATCAATATAAAAACTCAGCTTCCTTACTGGATATTACAGGCCATTCTGGAAGAGAACAAGGGATGAAGTCTACCAGGTTGATCATGACACAAACTTAATCCATAGCATATCCTCCTAAAGTGCGGAATAATATTTTGCCTCTGCATGCTTGGGGATCAGAGGTTCAATATTAGACCTAATCTTCTTGGAGCCCAGTGCCACCAGTTTCTAAAAATATATCAATTTTTCCATTTTGACAGCAGATTCAAATTCTTTCCCAGCAATATATGATGCTCCAACTTTTTCTTTTCCAGCAATATTTTAAACAGCTTTCTAAAATTAACTAGCTCTTGTATGGAATCCTATGATCTATCCTTCTTTTCCTTATCTTCCTGGCCATAATGTGGAGCTGTTTTTTATGATGAAAACAATCTGCATGATACCAAATTCTTTATCTTTCAAAGGGTAAAAATAAAAGTTTTGTGTGCTTGGGTCAACCTGTAATTTTTGTATAGTAGTATAAAGACATCAGGGGATATCCTGACAACACCAAGATCTAAAAACAGATTTTTTTTTAACCTTAGCAGATAACTAAGGATGAGGTTTTTCTTTTAGTTTTAGATTTAACCAGTGGATTTCACTTTATTGGCCTAACATTTAAGGTTTCAGAATTAGAAGGGGAATACTATCTAAGAGGGATTGACTGAGATCTGGGCTGGAAGGCAAAAATTAACCTATAGGTTAATTTGGTGGTCATTATTGGATTTAAGGGCACTGAAAAATTAAAAAAACAAACCTATCTTAAAACCAGGACTGAAATATAGTTGTTCACACTCCCCACTCTAACAGGGATGAAGGTAAAGCGCATGACTGTCTGCTCACCACCCCTACCATTAAGACCTTTTCTGAATCTGTCCAAAATCGTTTGAATATTTCTGGCCTGTTGAAGTTATTACTTTTACTTTATCTTTAGTATTTCTTGAGGGAAAGCGAACAACCTGTCATTGAATGTATCATATGATAAATTTCACATCTCCTGATCTTCCAAAGACAATTGAGCATTGAAATCACCTCAAAGAATAAAATTTGCAATTGGACAAGTATCAATCAACATTTCAATAAGAGATTCTAGCTCTGCCCGTAAAGGTTGATTATAATGGGGGAGGATGCAAATAAGCTTTCAAAGCAACTAAAAATGTTATCTGGGAAAGTGATACTATAAGATTGAAAATAAGGATTATCCAGAACTACAATAAGAATGGCCATACTGCGTCAGATCAGTGGTCCATGTGGCCCAGTGTCCTGTCTCTCACACTGGCCAGTGTCAGATGCTTCAGAGGGAATGAACAAAACTAATTTTGAGTGATCCTTCCCCTGTACTTTTTCCAATTCTAATCTGTATTTTGAGATGGGGCAACCAGAACTGTAGGCAGTATTCAAGGTTTGGGCAGACTATGGATTTATATAGTGGCATTATATTTTCAGATTTATTATCTATCCCTTTCTTAATGGTTTCTAACATTCTGCTGGCTTTTTTGACTGCAGCTGAACATTAAGCTGTTTTCAGAGAACTGCCCACAATGACTTCAAGATCTTTCTTGAGTGGTGACAGCTAATTTAGACCCCATATTTTTATATGTGTAGTTGGGATTATGTTTTCCAGTGTGCATTACTTTGCATTTATCAACATTGAATTTCATCTGCCATTTTGTTGCCTAGTCACCCGGTTTTGAGAGATCCTTTTGTAGCTCTTTGCAGTCTCCCTGGGACTTAACTATTTTGAGTAGTTTTGTCATCTGCAAAATTTACCACCTCATTGTTTACCCCTTTTTCCAGATCATTTATGAATCTGTTGAATAGGACTGGTCCCAGTATAGATCCTTGCGGGACACCACTATTTACCTCTCTCCATTCCAAAAACTGACCATTGAAACCTACCCTTTGTTTCCTATCTTTTAACCAGTTACCAGTCCATAAGAGGACCTTCCCTCTTATTCCGTGATGGCTTACTTTGCTTAAGAACCTTTGGTGAGGGGCCTAGTCAGACATTTTCTATAATATAAGCCATAGACTAATTTGTATGGTAGATTTTTTAGAAAAGCATCCAATTTTGATTTAAAAATTGTCAGTTATGGAGAATACACCATGACCTTTGGTAAATTGTTCTAGTGGTTAATTACTTTCACTATTAAAAATGTACACCTTATTTCTAGTTTGAATTTGTCTAGCTTCAGCTTCCAGCCATTGAATCATGTTATACCTTTCTCTGCTAGATTGAAAAGTCCATTATTAAATATTAGTTCCCCATGTCACCTTCTCTTTGTTAAGCTAAATAGATGGAGCCCTTTGAGTCTATCAGTATAAGACAGGTTTCTAATAATTTATTGTGGCTCTTCTCTGAGCCCTCTCCAATTTATTAACATACTTCTTGAATGGTAGATACCAGAACTGGACACAGTATTCCACTAGTGGTTGTAAGAACATAGACTTGCTATTTATCTTTAATGTAGTTTTTACTGGTGGATTTTTTTGTCAATTATCTTGGAAATTAGTAGACAAGGACAATAGTTTTGGGAACTTGATCTAAATAATATCCTCCAATTTTCAGATTTTAGTCCAACATTGTTTGTTCTTAGATGATTAATTCACAGCTTTAGGAAGCATTTACTGCTGTTGATCCCCTTTGAAGCTTCTTAGAGAAAATGACTTTTGAGTTATCTTCTCTCACTCACTCACTCCTTTATTTAATAGGTTTCTGAGTACATGAGTTCTCAGAGCTAAAGCCACTTTATTCAAATTTAAAAGCAGTTTGAAGCTTTAAACTAGCTGTTAACTATAAATGTTTTTCCCCATAAAAGAATAGTACAGAATTCAGCCTCATTACACCCACACATTTAATAAGTGTCTTGTAATTACCACTTGATAATTGGAAGTGTAGGGCCATGGAAGAAAGAGGCTGTATTTTTGGTATTGGCTTTGCCTATGTAGAGTACCAATGACATTTGTATCCTAGAAGCGGGTTTAAATTGAGCGTTGGGGCTAAAAGGGAATGTGTAATTCCACACTGGACCACCGGGAGAGCTGTTCATTGTGTCAGACAAGCAGTGCCCCTCTGGGAAGTCAGAGTAAGTGAGATGCTGTGTCTAGGGGGAGTGTGGGAGATGAATGGGCACTTAAACACGATGAGAGGTCCTTTCCCCTTTATTGGGTAAAGTGTCCGACATTCAGTGAAGGCTAATCCAACGGTGTTTGAGAGCAAATTCTCGCTTGGAAGAGCTCTCTAAGGTGAGTTGCTCCTTGCCCAGGAGAGTTGAGAAGCACACAGAGAAGTTACTGTAACGGACAGTTTCAGCCTTATTGGAATAAAGATCTCAGTTCAACTTCCCAGTGAGTTTGAGTCACACCTATCCTGCCCTTCTGCTATAGGCAGATGTTAAATTAGCCAATGCACCCTCTCCATATAAATCAGGGATGCCCTGTGTGTCATCTGCTTAGATTGGTTTGTGAAATCTGGGTTGAAGACCTAGATGATCCAATATACAAAAACAGAACCGTCTCCTTGCTAGTGGCAATTTCTTGGACAGGATAGTCTTTCTATGAATGGCCTTTAATTATGCTTCTATTGGGACCAGTCGGGAAAAATGGATGTGAAGGCTTTTAATAAAAATGGTCCGTTTTCTACACCATAAACTCATTCCCTGACCCGCAAAATGGACATCGCCATCTTGACTTATGTTATAATGAATTGTAAATGGCAAGGCCTGTGAAAATTATGCTTGCCAGATACGCCTACACTGGGGTCCAAATCTCCTCCATTGAAGGCAGAGAAAGCTTTGCCATGGACTTTCAGAGGTCCAGAACTGGGCTCCTACTTGTGGGTTTTTTTGTGGGGGGTGTTTCTTTTTGGCTAAGCAGGAGTTCGGAAAAGCAAAGAACACTTTGGACTTCCTTATGTGAGTCCCCTGACACCCACTTCATCTCCTTATGTCCCACTCAAAATGCCGTTGCTAAGACGGACTTTCTGGCTTGTCCTCGTGACTGTCACACCCCTTCTTTGAATCCCTTTACTGGCTCTCCCTTTTCACCTTGTAGAGGTCAAACTGCTTGTCCTCACCTGCAGAGCCCTTAACAACTCTGCTACCTCAGCTATTTTGCTGATCTTATATCTTATTGCCTTGCTGCTGCCCCCTTTGTCCTACTGGTAATGCCAGCACAAATCCTATTCGCGCAGCTGAAGTTGCATATCTTAGGGCGACTCCCCCCCCACCAGTGTAGATCTGGCCTTAGTGCCACAGGATTTTATCTGTAATGTGGGACATACTCACAGAATCTATGGCCGAGGTGGAATTTGGATCCAGGTCTCCTGAATCCCAGTTGGCTGCCTTGACCACAACCCATTCTTCCTGTCTCATGATTTTTATCCTGATTTCAGTTTTAATAACAAAAGTCATTGTGAGTGACCAAGGTAAGGAATATTTTTAATACAGTAGGTTTGTAATGGCAGTGTCCCTCTAAGGACCAGCAGGAGAGAGAGACTGTAACTGAAAGTCAGTGTCTAAACAACAACAGAAACACCAAGGGGACAGTGTGGTTTGAGACGAGATGTAAAGCAAGAAACAGAAGGCTGAAGGAAAATGTGAACAATCTGGTGAGAGGAAGAGCTGGGAGAGCTATAGAAATATAAGCAGAATCCAGCGAGAGGTTAATTTGAGGGGCAAAAAGAAATACGGTAGCAAATGCTGATCTGCAGAAAGAATTTCTGCTAACAGTGCAGGCTCCTTCAGATGTGCCGGCTGTTGACAGAATGTAAAGAGAAAATTGGTCCATTTCAGAACGGCTAGCAAAGGAGTGTGGAGGAGGAGGAGAGAGAGCAGAGGGACAGCAACTTGCGTAAACTATGTTTGCAAAACTGGACGATTCCATTCCTGTGAATCCAGGGATCCCCAGCCCCGGGTCTGCCAGAGGGTGGGGAAATTTGCATAAAAACTGTGTGCCAACTCCTTTCCACATTTCAGGCTCCATTGGAGTCATGCACCTGTCAGGGACGGTCTAGAAAATACTTAGTCCTGCCTTGAGTGCAGGAGACTAGACTGGAAGACTCCTCGAGGTCCCTTCCAGCCCTTTGACTCAATGCTGCCAGGACTCTCCTTAGCTGCTGTTGCCTCTGAGCAAAAGAGCATTGGAAGAAGAGTGCATCACACCTTTTTGATCCCAAACAAAGGGAGGTCAGACAGACCATTGAAAGCACAAAACAAACCACTATGGATGTATTTGATTCGGCTCTCAAGAGACACCAAATGTTCCCCAGGCTCAGCTCTGAGGCATGTCAAGCAAGCACAGAAGTATTTGAATAGAATCCAGACTAACTTTCCTTTCTCAGCCTGTCCGACGTGATCCCACTAAGCCACTTGATCAATAGGGAATACACTGATCTATTTTTTTCTAAATTTAAGATGGAAACCTGTGGACATGGGCTTTGTGGACTAAACTTGGGATCCAATCAGGGAAGGGATAAGAGCCGGTCTGACTGCTCAACCAGCCTGGAAACGGAAAGAATGAATTAAAATCTCATCCGATATGATTGGTTCAGACGTTTTATTCCTCTCTATTGAAATGCTCACATTGCAGGCACTGCGGTGCTCTGAGCTTTCAGAGGTGACTTCATGAAAGAAAGCAGCTTGTGTCCAACTGAACTGGAGCCGAGGCATGCAGCTAGAATCTGAGCATTTCCAAAGTTCGGGGGGGTAAGGTGGGGGGTGAGGAGGACATGTTTAGACCTGGACCTGGCTGGGCCTGGCCATGTACTGATCAAGTTTGCATATGGAGCTAGATTTTGCATCTGGATATAAGATGGATGAAGTAGGGCAGGATACATCTTGGACTGACTACTCTTAGTGGAAAGGACAAGCTTTTGGGCTTGACAGATCTCTTCCCCAGGTCTGGATCTAGACCTTCTGAAGGGTTGGAATCTGTGGGTTTTGATTTGGGTCAATGTCTGTGTCCATGTCCACCCTGCACAAATCCTGAGCATATTAAAAAGGGCCAATTAACCTTATAGGCTGCCCCTGGAGGAGAGCCAGGGCTGGATTAGAACTAACTGAAGATGAAACCCAGCTGGACAAGGGCAGGCTGAGCTTGTGTAAATCCAGGAAGTTGAGGGGAGAAGAGGACTGGTGTAACGGGGATGAATCTGGCTGACAGAGCAGGCCAGGCTGGCTGTGCAGGCTGGGAGAGGCTGAGAGAGATTCACAGTGGAATGTAGAGAAGGAGGAAAATGCCAGTGAGGGAAAAGAGCTACTGATACAACAATATGCAGCTGTGGATAATATAAGATGAAGATGTACAGCTTGTAGGCAAAGGGAGATGCATAGCATTTTTGAATGGAGTGAGTAATTGCACTTTACAGACAGGGAAGACAATTGAATAAAAAAATATAATGAAAGTGGCAGAGAAGTATTTGCACTCTCTTGATAGATGGCATTCGTGCAATTTTAAGTGAGAGTAATAATATAAATAACATGGTTCTAATAGTTTTCTTGCGGAGCTGGAGTTCCGGAGTCGATGGGGAGATGCAATAAATCAATCCCCAATACATCGAACACTAGCCGCCGACCCGGTGGGTGGTATAGATGTACCCTGAGGTTCTACTGTAATTGGAGAAAATGAAATTATAAATAGGAAAGGAAGATGCACAATTGATCATATTATAAGACTGGAAACCAATACAAAAAAACATGAACAGTTTGATAGCAATCTTCTCGGACACTGAAAAAGTGTCCGACAGGATGTGGAAGGAAGGCTTGCTGTATAAACTAGTTGCTATTGAAATAAGAGGAAGAATGTTCTGGTGGATAAGAGACTCCTTAAGTGATAGAACTGTACAAGTCAGGATGGGGGCGGCTCTGTTGAATATTTATAAACATACTAATGGCGCGCCACAGGGAAGTGTTATCAGCCCAGCCCTGTTTAACAGTATGATAAATGATCTCCCGGAGAGTCTACGGGCAGGAATAGGTATTGCTCTATTTGCAGATGACTGCGCTGTATGGGCCAGACATTAAAGATGTAAGAGAGCTGTGGAGAGAAGCAATGAGGTGATCAGGGAGATTGCAGAATGGGGAGATACTTGGGAATTTGAGTTCTCACTTGCTAAAACAAAGGGAACGATCTCCAAAAAAGGGAAGATGGGAACCTATATCTCTATACAGAAAAAATACAGGAGGTGCAAAATTTTACATTCTTAGTTTATTGATCATACCTCCTAACTTGAAAGGGTTATATAGATAATATCAAGACTAAATATCAAGCAGATTCATCCTACCTTTAAAGTATTGCTGGGAACAGTTGGGGTGGAGCTAAGAACACGTTATTGATGCTTCTATAGAGCACTAATAAGACCAGTTAGTGATTACGTATGCCAAGCCTTTAATCCTACTTCTAAATCAACACTTAAATTAGAACTGATCCATGCCCAGGCTCTGTGAATTGCTTGTGGTGCAAGCATTATGACTTTGTCCGTGCTGCAGGTACCGATTGGGGAAATGCCTATAAATTTAAAGATTAAATTGTTTGATTTAATCTTTTGAGTGAAGGTTATAGAATGAAGATAAAAGGACTAAGCAAATGTACCAAGACTGCTGGAAATTAAGCAGACAAGAAGAAATTGGGCACCACAAACTCTCACATGCTAATGGGGTCAAAAGGTGGATAAAAGACTTGGGTGAAAAGAAAGGACTGAAAGAAATTAATCTTTAGCCACAGGAAATCAAACTGTAACTGGACTGTTTTGCCACTTGTGGATTTGGAATGACGCAATAAAACAAAGGAAAGAGCAGGTCTGTCAAATATGATGACTAAGATTTGTGAGTTCATACATGGCAAATGGGGTCGGCATTGCCAAATCTGTACTGACAACTCTAGAGATGGCACCATGGGTAGAGTGGGAATGGCCTTTTGTATCCCTGAATTTGGAATGAAGAGATTTATGAAATTAGCCAATTTCGTGGCAGTTATGATGGCCGAATTGAGGCGCGTGCTGTTGGCATTGACTTGAATAAAGAATATGTGTCCAACTATGTCTGCTAGCCTATTGGACTCTTTATCAGTAATGGCAATTAGATAGGTAGCCTCGGAAAGCAGGAATAACTTAATCAATGAAATATTGTTCTTCATTGTGAGAGAGCACAACCAGGAGTACATCTAGTATACTGTACTATATGGGAGACCAGGCAATGAAATAGCAGAGAAAGCGGTGAGAAGTGCCTTAACAGTGAGGAGGTGCTGAGGCTGCTGAGCTATAAAATGACGGGAAAAGAAAGTAAGGGCCCTGCAGGGAGAGAGGCTGCAGTCCCTCTCTGGGGGCAGAGCGGTGGGTAGGAGGAAACTCGGTGGGAGCGAAAGCTCTGGGATCAGGGGCGTGGGAACAGGGAAGGCCTGGGGGCCCGTGGCCTCATCGCTTTTCAAAGTGGGAGGGTTATGCGCACCCACTTTTTACCAGCCATAAGTCTGAGTGATGCGGGTGGGGTGGAGCAAGTAGTGGGTGGGGCCTTGGGGAAAGAGGGTGGCACAGAGGTGGGGCCATGTATCAGGTGCCACTGACCCCTCCCCTTTTAGAGAGCTTCCATTGCTCCTTCCTGGGGTCCTGTCCCTGACAGACGAGGTTACCCAGAGGAAGAAGCCCAGAGAAAGAGCCGCGAGAGTTAAGATTATATAGACCTTGGCTACTGCTGATAGGGCCCTTGGGCTGGAACCTGGAGTTGAACAGGGACCCACTCTGACTTCAGGTCCAGATGAACATTTTGCACAGCCATAAGGACCAGCATAGATCAGCTACTTTTAAAGTTGCATTGAGGGGGAGTCTGCAATGCGTGATGGAGGATGATAAAACCTCTCCTTTCTAATGCAACCAATGCTGAGCCCATTTTACGTGGATGAATTAATAAGCTAAATCCAGCCCTGACTCTGTAACATCAACTGTTTTTGGGTGACCAGACAGCAAGTGTGAAAAATCGGGATGGGGGTGGAGGGTAATAGGCATCTATATATGAAAAAGCCCCAAATATCAGGATTGTCCCTATAAAATCGGGACATCTGGTCACCTAGCTGTTTTCCCCCAACCCTTGTAACTGTTTGGTAAAGTGATAGGCAGCATTTTCTCCTTGCACCAAGTCTGCATGTGCTTTGCAGTTACACGAAATGCTTTCAGAACAAGTCTTTCCATCTGCCATTGGCTTGCATTATTTGATGGCATTTTTTTAAAAGAGGGGTGGGGTGGGGTGGAATGAGCTTGTGTAAAATGGAGTACCCTGGAAATGTGGTGCGGAAGTCTGTACCCTGCCCAGAAGAACAGCACGGATGTGTGCAGTTGCTGAATCCAGGAGCTTCTGAGCAGTGCTTAATTTGTAATGAAAGAGCTGCCGGGGCTCAAGCAATTTTTTTACATTCATAACTGACATGGCAAGTCCAGAGGTGCTGGGGCTATGCACTGCCAAGATTAGAGGTACAGGGGCTTAGCAAGCCGTGGTTCAAATTAAACACAGCTTCTGTGTACTCAAGTCCTTCTTGTGAGGAGGATTTGTGTACTGTGTCTTTGAAATGCTAGCTGTGGGAATCTGACTGTTAAACAAAGTCTAACTCACTAGTCAGTCTTCTGAGTAAACTGAGTGAAATGTCCCCCCCTCTCACCACCAGATAAACCTATAAATGGTGAAAAGAATTACATTGCAAAAACTACAGTCAGCTCTGATAAGCTGAGGTGAACTTAGCATCATGTCTGAAGGAAGTATGGAGCTGGAGGGCCTCCTCCCGGGCAAGTTCAATATCCTTTCCTTATGGGAGTTAGTGTGGCCTAGTGTTATGACGCTTGAGTGGGACTCTCGAGACCTGGGTACAATTCCTGTCTGCCGCCGATTTGCTGAGTGACCCTGGGCAAGTCACGGTCCCTTTTTTTGTGCTTCAGTTTCCCCATCTGTTAAATGAGATCCCGACACTGACCTCCTTTGTAACATGCTTTGAGGTCTATGAATGAAAAGTGCTAGAGAAGATCTAGGTTTTTTGGTATTATTCTATTCTTGGACTGTCCATGAGGAGTCTACTGGGGCTGCTGTCAAAATGGTGATTAGTGTCATGGGTGATTATGGCTATTGCCTATCAACTTGGAACTGGTCTGAAATGTCTAAGTTATTGCACATAAGCCAGAAAACCAAGTATATTTCCTTACCTGTATTACTGATGTCACCTGGTTTATCAGAACAAACAGACTTTCTGAGTTGGAAATGACTTTTCACCATTTATGCTGTTTATTAGTTTTGCATTTCACTCCATTTGCTCAATGGACGCACTTTGATTTCACTCATCAGCTCCTAGTCAATTCTATTTTCCAAGTCTGGCATTCACCGTGATGCTACAATATTTTGTCTCCTAAGCCCTGACTCAGCAGGTATAATGAAGATGCATGTTCTCAGAAGTAGTTCGTGTAAAATTGTTTCCTACTTGCCTTTTTAAATTAAAGTTCTATTCATCCCATGAACACAATATAATATTAAAAGGTATTGCACTTCACTCAGACATGAAAATAGATTTAATTAATTTCAATTAATTGAAATTCAAAGGTAATTCTAATGAAGCTTGCACAGAATGAGATACTGAGTTGCTCTGGGAGATTTGCTTCACTAAAGACATTTTTATTAAGGAAAGATGAATTTTCAAAACTTTATGCACTTTAAATCTTTCATTTTTTTTTTACATGTAACCTGATACCCACCGAGTGGGAAGATTTATCCATAACTGCCTGCTGCAGGGATTCTTGCATTGTCCTCTGAAGTATCTGATACTCTCCATTGTTGGAGAGGGGATATTGGACTAGATGGACTATGGATCTGATCCAGACTGGTGATTCTTCTGTTCCTACGGGCTATGTCAGTGTTAGGCCCTGTCTGCACTATGGGGGAGCTTGATCTAAGTTACGCAACTTCAGCTATGTGAATAATGTAGCTGAAGTCGACGTACTCAGATCTACTTAGACTCCCCTTGCACTTCTCATTCAGGTGGAGTACAGGAGTTGGTGGGAGAGCGATCGGCAGTCAGTTGAGCGGGTCTTCACTAGGCCCGCTAAATCAACTGCATATGCATTGATTGCCATGCATCGACCGCCCCCGGTAAGTGTGGACAAGCCCTCAGACTTTTGGATCTGTTTCACCCTGCATTACTCTAATTTTATGCCAGTGCAACCTGGTGGCTGTCAATGGCGTCACACTGATGTAAAACTGGAGTAAGTGCAGCGGTGATCAACACTTTAGCTTATTGCCATTGCGGGATGGTCAATAAGTCTTGCTCTTGGTTAAATATATTATAAAGGTGGGATGTTGCAAACAAGGGCTGTTTGTTGACAACATGGCATTGGTCATGTCCATGCATTTGGAGGGGTGGCTAGTCCAGAATGGTGAATCAACTGCTTATTTGTATATGTCAGTATTAACCTGACAACCTGGGACACTCTCATCCCAGACATTAGCAGCTGATCTTAAACTGACTGCTCTTCACTTAAACTTGTCCTGTCTGTTTGCTCTTTTCAGACACCTGCCTCTGATTCTCATTGCTCTGTGCAGGTGATGTAAAATATTCAAAGTCCTTTTGAAAAGAATATCTTGGTTGTAAATGACAAGTTGTAAAGCTGGCATGCCCCAGATTCTGTTTGTGGAAGAAAACTGATGTGATCACCTGTCTTCCTGGTGCTGGGCTGAGAGTCATTTGCTTCAAGTGAGCCAGTGACTTATCTGTTAACTCTGTCCAGTAAAGAGGCAGGAACAAGTGACAGTGATATTTACATAATGCTAGTTGCTTTACCAGCGTACCATGGAGTGCAAGCTTCACTTGGAGCAGTATCCTGCCCGACCTCAGTACTGCTAGCTGTGCTACTGGCTTCTCTTATAGCAGTCGCCTTTTCATGGGACTTGAAATTGATTAATCTAATTTTTGTCAGGTGACAATCCAGAGCAGAACCCCTCTTCCTCATCTCCCAAGAGGCTCCATCAGCTCCCACAGCAGCTGACCAGCCGTCAGAAGTGGCATAATCAAGATCAAAATGATTAGGTTGTCCTGAGTCAGTTCTACCATTCATTTCCCCGTGAAATTGCTGAGCACAAATGGTGCAGCCTGTGTCTTAGTAGCACCCCATCAAATAAAATACAGATTGAGCATAAAACTTGTCTTAGACTTTTATTTTTATAGGGCCAGGACAAAATCCTTGTTCGTTTATCGACCAATCTGCTACAAATAACAGATCCTCAACCCAACACCAGGATGCAGTCAAGAGTCAGAATAACATGCAGCAATTATACTCCTGTGATAAAGGAGATCAAATAAAATGGGCAAGAAAATGCAGACAATCAGGTTTAGGTGTGGGGGAAATATTACCTGTGATTGGTTTTCGTTTTCCCCTGATAGCTGCAGATTGAGCTGGCATGAATGAGGAAGGGATGCCATTTGTCACAGCTATCAAATGTGGCCTTTGAAAGAGCCCGGAGCGTAATTAGTACAGCCACCTCTGTTATGGCTGGAATAAAAACCAATGGTGGAGCAATGGCCAAGGGAATACTGGGAGTGTTCCTATTACGAGCCTTTGATAGTGAACTACAGCAGCGGACTCGCAGAATACAGAGGTGAAACGATGCTCTTCATTACCTTGAACAGACAAGTTTTGTTGCACTGTTTGGGCTAAAAATCCCTGACTTGTTTGTGCAGTTTCCCCTCAGAATTTGGGAGACCTGGATTCCAGTAGGTGGAGCTCTTCATTAATCTTTGTCCAGGATTTACCGCTTCTCAGTAGGGGACTGAGCCATACAGTACTTTTCTCTTTCCTTTTCTTTAACCTTGCATTCATCTGACAATGGCCTAGTCATAATTTAATCTCCAATTCAACAGGTTCCAGAATTAGCACCGTCTAGTCTCTGCATTTGCTTGTAAGTTCGCTTGCCTTGGAGCAGCTGAATGGAACAGTGGGTGGATAATTTACTCTTGAGAATTTATTGAACTCTAGGCCACTTTCTATTCCACAGAGCGTGGGGAAACTTGCATCCTGTAGAATCTTTAACAGTTGGCAAGTTAAACCAAGGTCAATGGACCATTATTAAAGACATTATCAGATCTCTTCTGTGGGTGTACACTGGAGTTTGCTGCTGATCCGTTGCTTGTTTAGCTGCCTGCTTCATCTGAGACTCTCTCCTCATAGCATTTAAAATGCACAACTGAGTTCTAGCATTCAGCTCTGTACCAGCAGTCTTGGGGTTGGGGCATAGCAGCAGGGTGCAGCTGAATACTCGCCTGAAATATGCGTGGTAGGCCGCCATGTTTGCCCAGGATGTGGCCCCTAGAGCATCAGGTGTATGGGTTTGTTTGTCATTCAGAAATTTCCCGCAGGAAGCAATGAGAAAAGGCAGCCCTTGTCAAAGGATGCTGTATCTGGAGGGGCTGAGCCGAGACTGGCCATCAATAAGGCTGCATTTTTGTCCCAGGTTGTTCTCATGGAGGTCATAACTTCTGAGGGTTTTTTTGTTGAGAGTCTGACTGTAGCGGGGCAGTTACCCTGCTCCTGAGAGGAAAGGCTGGGCTGACTGGGGAAGCAGTCATAGCTGCAGTCATGTCCCAATCAGGCCACAGCTGGCCCTATAAAAGGGCTGTGAGCCAGGAGCTGAGTCTGTCTCTCTCTAGCTGTGGAGAGAGAGAAGGACCCGGCTGTCTGGGAGCCGGGTACCAGAAGTAGAGTAGTGCTGGGGAAAGACAAGAGGAGCTGGGGAGCTCCAGCCTGGCAACTCCCCAGGCTGCAGGCCTTGGGCAAGGCCTAAAGAAGGCACTGGGGCTGCAGAGGTGCAGTCCAGGGTTAGGCCGAGGCAGCTGGTCCAAATCCCCTTGCCCGTGATGAGTGGGTTACAGACTGCAGTCTGCCCCAGTGAGTGGGGGCTAGATGCTGACTGGCAGTAGCCACTGAGGCAAGGTGGGGATAGAGGGTTGGGGGTTCCCCAGGAGGGGAGACCCAGAGTAAGAGGGGTTACTGCTGGGCTGAACCCTGAGGTAAAGGGGCATCGGGGTCCCAGAGGGACACGAGGCCTGAGGCAGGCGAGTCACCAGCTAGAAGAGGGTGCTTCGAAGCTTGAAAAGAGTAATTCCCAGGACGACCAGCAGGAGGCACTGCACTGGTGAGTCTTCGCTTTGCTACATGGACTCAAAGTTTGGGGACTTTTGGTGGATAGGTGGCCGTGACACTGAGTCAGCTTCAGGGATAGCTCTGAGAAGTAGCTTGTTAAACCTGGTGCTACATGGGAGGCGTGAGATCTCAAATCAGGGCTGGTTGTGGATCATTGGTGGGGAGTATTATTGATATGACCGCAGCATCCAGGGGCCACACTGTGTTAGGTGCTGTACACAAGCATAGTGAGAGACAGTCCCTGCTTTGAAGCTACTATAATCTAAATGGATAAGATGATGAGGGAAAAGAGATAGGCACAGAGAGAAGTGACTTTCTCAGGTCTACTGCGTGACCTTGCGGTCAAGCTGGGGGTAGAACCCAGGTCTCTTGATGCCCAGCCTAGGCCCTGTCCACTGGACACAGGACTCTGCAGAGGCTGAATTGGAAATGGCAATACAAAAGGCCATGTGGTTGTCCCAGAAACTGTGAATGAAGAGAAGTCATAGAATCATAGAATCTCAGGGTTGGAAGGGACCTCAGGAGGTATCTAGTCCAACCCTCTGCTCAAAGGAGGACCAACCCCAACTAAATCATCTGAGCCAGGGATTTCTCAAGGCTCTGGGACCCTTCCCCCACTCACGCAGTTTATAGCCCCACAGCCAAGTCCTGCAAGCCTGAGTCAGCTGATGTGGTCCAGCCATAGGTGTTTAATTTCAATCACATGGACTTAAACTAGCAACTGAAAGCTGTCAACGGCTTAAATCTGTTTTCATGGCGAATGTTAAAATATAATTCCACCTCAGAAGTTTTCAGCTCCTTCCCCAATGGCCGGCTCTGAGGGGCGAATGGAGTGTGTGACTGTCTCCACCGCTGCAGTAGAAGACTGGTTGGGAGGGGCGTAATGTCCCCTCTCACACGGTGTTATGTTTGGGGTATGCCCCCCACACCCTTAAGCTGGCCCTGTCTGTTCTAGTATGGCTGTGCAGAAAGGGCCCTGTGAGGAGCACGGAGGGGGGGACAGACCCACATACAAATGCTAAGGCTCTCTCCCCGTTACCATTCCCAGCCCTCTGAGATGGGGCCTGCCCCGGAACTGGCTTGGCAGGTGGCTGTTGGGCCCGGTGTTGCCCAGCTGTTGCTATAACTATAAAAGCTGCTTCCAGCGGACACCCCTCCCCCGATGGTGCCTGCTTGCCCACCCTGGAAATGAAGGGGGCTGCTGGAGCTTCCTTGTGTCCCAGACACTCCACCCATGCTCCTGTCTAGCCCCCACTTCCCCGGAGAATGGGAGACAACCAGCGCCTGGGGAGATCTACTCCACTCCAGAACGGCAGAAGACCTATTCCCCAACTAATTACCTTGTCAGCCACCTGAAGGAACTCTGTCCCCACCTGACCTTCCCCCCTTGGCCAGTCATCACTCCCTGAGGTCCTGACAGCAGGGAACATGGAGGTGTGCTGGAGGAGGGGTGAAAGGATTAAGGGATTGGGTGGGAGAGAGTATAGAATGAACGGATTGTGGGGTGATGAGAGCATGGAATTAATGGCTCGTGGGGGCATTAATTTGGAACGGGGAATTAATTTGCTGGGCAGGGGAAGATACTTTACTCCAGGAATGTCCCGTGTATCTGCTGATGAGCTCTTCTACAGAACTTGGACGGCCAGTCAGGTGCGTCTGTGCATTGCAGTCTGGTAGCAGGAAGGGTCTGCTGTGGCTGTGTCTGACATGCTTTGTCAGGATTTAACCCACCCCCATACATACATTCCTGCTTAACCTGTTCGATCATGGGTAAAACTGTCAAAAACACGTGGTGCCTTCGGCATCTCAGCCACAGTGACTTTCTGCAGGAGCTGGTTTCTCAGTCATTTTGGGGCTTGTTCCTTCAGGTCACTTCTCCATCTCTGTGTCCATCTCAGTGTCTGAATAGATCGGAGCCTGCCTCTCTCTTCTAGCCCCTAGCCAGTAATCAGACTGTCACGGACATCAGGCAGGGTTATCTGCACCTGGCAGGAGGACAGAAGAACATTCTTCCCAGAAAGAGCCAGACACAAGGTTCCCCCAGATAAACTAACTAGAGCTGTTACTTTAGAGTTCTTCAATCAACGGCTTTTAATATCTGGTTACAGCAAATAAGATTTTAAACCTTAAATGCCCTGCTTAAGTTCTTGGAAAGGTCTGGGATGCTAGTCTGCAAACATAGGGACCCAGAAGAGCAAAGCCAAAAGCAGAAATCCTATGCTGTAGCTCCTTGCTGAAGATGCTGTCTCCAGCCTGTCGGAGGAACCTTTCAGACTCCAGATTTGTAAATAATCGCCTCTACCTCAGCCCTTGAAAATATAAAGGTCAGTTGCCTTTTGATCTTTAATGTTCGAACCCAAAGATATAATTTCACTTCTCTTGATTTACAGTTTGACTGTCCATTAAAATGTGTCTTCTTTGGTAGTTCACGTCCTTAAATGATATATGGTATTGCTCCAGTTGTCAGACGTTTATTAATTGGTGTCCATTTCAGACAGGGGTCTCTTATCTAATGCAACAAACAGTGTATGAGAGATGCTTACTTGCACATAGTCCGAGCTTGCCAGATATAAAGAAACTCTCCGTTTGTCTCTGTAGGTGTGTGAAAAGTAGGAAGGGTCAGTGGTTAGGGTACTATCCTAGCACTTGGGTGACTGGGGTGCATGTCCTTGCTCTGTCAGATGCCTATATGAGCCTCTGTGCCTCAGTTTCCCACTGCATAATGGGGATAATAGGGCAGTAATCTCACAGGGTTGTTCAAGGATAAATATGTTAGATTGTGAGGAGCTCAGATGCTATGGTAGTAGAGGGGTATAGGTACCTAGGGAGGATGAGGTACCACAGGGGTGGGGTGCGGCATAAGAATCTGAATAGAACAGAATTTTAGACACTGTATCTGTAAGTTTGATCAATTTCCCAGTCTTCTATGGCAAACAGGAAATGAGGTACTTAGTCTGGCAGAATTTGATTTTTATAATTTTGAGGATATAATCTGTGTTTTAGCTTTTTTTATCAATTTTTAAATTTTCACAGTTGCAGAAATTTTTTGTTGGCCAAACAATTAATGGCAGTAAATGTTGAGATTCAAAAAGCCAAAGCTTTATATTTATTAAAATGCAAATTGTCATATCACATGTCAAAATATACAAAGTAAATCGCCTTAGAGTTTGATTTAAGTTCTCAAGCAGGATTTTTCTTTCTTTGCCTATCTGTAAATTTCAAAGCTGGATGGAAATATTTTGTCACTGGTTTGCGTGTGTGTACGGTGAAATTGACACTTACTGATAAGTCGAATCCTTCCAAGCCTGCTGCTAAAGGTTGCAGGTAATGCTTTCATAACTCTAGGATTATTCCACTGGTTAGTTAACATTTGAATATTTAACTGGAAAAGGCAGCTGGCCTGTGAATCGCCAGTATTACAAGTGAAATGAGCATGTAGGTTCTCAGCACCTTACCTATGCAATATCGCAAATAAATAAAATTCATAGATATGGGCAGGTTCCTATTGCATTACTGCCCACCTCATTTTGGTTGCCCATTCCGAAAAGGACTTGTCTGTAATGGACATAGTTCATGCAGTGAGTGGTATGAGAACCTGAAGAGAATATGATAAAATAGATTGGTCCTGCTCCCACTGAAGTCAGTTGAAGGTTTGTCATTGATCCTGATGCAACTAGGATGAGACCTTTTGTAAGGATTATTTGGCTGGAGATGCACAGTCCAAACAACCTCTCCAAAACCATTACGAGATGGCAACACAACAGGTATAATATTCACACCCATCTTCCTGGGTTCTCATAGCCTGTTTGTGCACAAATTACCTATAAACCCTGCAACACTGTTCCTGATCAATACATATCGTAACACTTTTCTGTTTGACTTGCGACATTTTTGTGGCCTATATGGCATGCCACGTGGTGATGTGCAAGGCATATCACAACCTGCTGTTCAACTGGGAGTCTGGCCTGTTACAGACCACAGCCAAAAACACCATGCTTTCCCTAAAATGAGAGAGTTACCCCATGCCTCAAAGGTTGCACTCCTGTCTCACTTTGTGGGTCAGTAATTTAATCTGTTGTCCCTCGCCCAGGAAGAACACTGCTAGTTTGTACAGAACTGTGCTTGGATCAGTTCTTGCATGAAGAATATTATGCAGTTATTGCATTCCAGGTCATGGGCCAGCCTCTAACTATGGAGATGAGGAGGATATTTTCTCTAGAGGAGAGTTTATCTCATAGCTATTTACTGCAGTGCTTCTAGGGCTAGCCACTGACCTGATCCAATATGACAATTGCTGTTTCCTCTGGTATCTGTCACAGGTAAAAAGGAAAGACCCCTACAGAGATGGTGGAGTAATTCATTGGGCTACAGACTACAAATCTCCAGAACAGCATCTCAAACCCTCACATGCTGTCCATGTATCCTGGGTTGAACGGGTAGGTCTTGGACTTAGTGTAGAAAGCATGTATACACAGGCACCTCCCAATTAACTGCATATGAGGAAACTCACCTGCTTGGTTTATTCCAGCTGGTCTGTGGAATAGATTGCACTCAGATGTGCGTGTGACATATTCTTTTCCTATAAACTCACGTGGTTAGGCCGGGGGCCCCCAACTGCCAACCTGACATCGGCCAAGATGGCAGTTGTTCCCCAAGTATCTTTTTTTCAAAATGTTACTCAATGCTATTGTAACCCACACACCTTCTGGGTGTGAGGTTCTGGCCCATCTGGTGGCACTGAGACCACTTAAAGAGGGAGATAAAATGAGTCTGCTCTATAGCGTTAGCTAATAAGGAGGTGGCTTTTAGCTCATGCAGTAGAGGGTTATGCACTAAGCTCCAGAAGCTACGGGTTCGATTCTGCCTGCCGATGACCGGGGTCTGTTGGTGTTACACTTCAATGTAATTGATGGGAACCTCTGAGTACTTTATCCCACTATCACCACCACCTTTTTGCTTTCTCACCAATCTTAACTGATGTTTCACCATACACTACAGGAAACTGTACACCTAGGCTGGGAAAATAGTTTAACTAACCCTGTTTCTTTGGCCCACAGGGAGTTCTTATGCCATGAATTTTAAAGGCCTTGAAAATCTGCATCTCTAATAGAAGCCATGACGCAGCCTTACCGACTGTGTACTGTCCAGAACGTAGCTCTCTGCTGCTGCCTAGCCTGCAAGTGCAGTGTTGTGTGCATTGTACTGCATGCTTCGTAGCTGTAAAGCAAATGGACAGCTCACCAGGTGTATAAAGGGGCGTCAACAACAAGATCTTCAGAAAATGTGAAACCACAGAGTCAGGCAGTTGTCAGACTTCAGTTCGAGGGGGAAACAAACCTTCGCAGAGCAGCTACTGAATGTCCTCCTAGACCTCTGTGCGATTGATGGAACTGTCCAAGTCATGTGTCTGTCTCGGTATTTTAGCACCAATCAGTTTGGTGCCTATCTCCACGAGGGGTGTGTCATTTGCCACGGTACTTTAATTCTTCCAGTGTAGTATCTGAATGTAAGGACTCAATATTTGAATGTAATCCAGATATGTTTAGTGATTAAGAAGAGCTCCATCTGCCTTCCTTAGTCTACTTTCTTGCCATGAATTTATTGAGGGGCTGATTCAAAGCACATCCAAGTCAATGGAAAGATTATCTATTGATTTTTCAGTGGATGTTGAAGCCCTTGCTCCGTTGTAGTTTGAGTGAGTTTGGAGCCAGGAGGGACCACTAGATCATCTAGTCTGACCTCTTGTATGTGTCAGGCCACCACCACCACCACCCAATCCCGGCACACTAAACCCAACAATCAATACTGGACCAAAGTATTGTAGCCCACTGATGTCACAGCTGGGACTTAGGCAGTCTGACCTAGTGATCAGAGGAGGAGTCAGGCTGGGTCAGATACCAGAAAGTCAGAGTATGAGACAGGCCAAAGGCAGACCAAGAGTCAGGCTTCAGGAGGCAGACAGGGTCAGGTTACCAGGAGACTGGGGTCAGGTGCCAGGTTACAGACAGCAATCGAATAGCGAAGTTGAGGACAAGCTAGGATCAGAAGTCAGCGTTTAGGGTCTATCTATAGCAAGGAGAATCTGGACTGGAAGCAGATAGATTGTCTGTGGTGTTGCACTGACAGCTTCCTATCATGGCTTCCTGGTTTATATACCTCTATCAGCCAATCAGTGAGCTGCAAAGGCAGCCACTCAGGCCCTCAGGCACAGTACTTCCTGCTGAGACTACCTTCATACTGTCCAACTGTAGACACCTAGCCTAAGCCTTTAGTGGCAATGCAGAGGTGTCAGTAGCCTAGAACTCCCCTGGTCCTAAGTTCTAGATCTGCAGGCCCTTGCAACGGCTAGCTAGACTATTAGGCACAACGGGCAGTGAATAGGTGAGATCAAGGTGTACCAGTGCTTAAGACACCTGCATTTGCAGGGAAATGATTGTGAGAGGTACTCTAATAATTCCAGCAAGTGACTTGCCTTCACATGCTGCCAAGAGAAGATAAAAACACCCCACAAGGTCACTGCCTGTCTGAGCTTGGAGGAAAATTCCTCCTGACCCCACACAGGGTGATGAGTTAGACCCTGAGCAAGAAGCTCAGAAGAGAGAATGTGTGGGGCCACCTCAGAGCCCTGGCAGTCCTCTGATGTCCCATCTCCAGCTGTGGCCATGCTTTAGACAAAAGACAGCCCCCCTGCCCCGCCCCAAACATCATGGAGGAGGGGGACTCTCTTCCTGACCCCAGCAGGTGACCAGCTGAAGAGTGTATGACAATTGCAGATTCAGCAGGTTACACTCTAGATTAACTGTGGTTCTGATTCTTCTCCTATTTAACCCTCATTTTACGCTGATGTATCTCAATTGATTTCAGCGAGGTTACTCCTAATTTGCATTGATGTGAAAGAGGAGAATAGCTGTGTAAGAGGTCTAAGTGCTCTCCCCCGCTATGATATCAGAGGAGAGCTTTGCTGCATTTTCCTTGTTCCCTTCACCTTGCTCATTGTTGATAACTATGTGGCCTTTGTCGGTGGGACTGCCTTACTGGGCTGTGCTTTGGGATAATTTTTGCTCTTGTGTCTGTTTGCTGTGTTTCTGAAGCACTGAACTAGAAAAGTTCTACAGGAAAAGTCCAAGCCCCCATAGGTTGAAGTTGACTTAACAATTACAAAAGAGGTCCTTGTTTTTCTGTGTCCTAGTGGGATTTGAAGCTGAGTGGGCGTCCTATTGCTCCTGCAAACTAAAATTATTGGAAGATGTCACATTTTTTAAATTTGAAAGATCATTTCGAAAGATTCTGGATTCTTATAAGAGGGAGAGGTTTCCAAATGATGGACGGTGTGAAGTTGCTTGCAGAGTTTTCTGCAGCACCTCTCAAAATGTGTGTCATTCTTCAACACTTTGATGGAGCTCTGGATATCCACAGCAGCAATTTCCCTTTCCTAGGTTTTCAGTAACGGACACTTTTCAGTGCAAATCCTCTAATGAGGCACAGAGCCATAACGCCACAGTGAACTACTCTTTCAATTTCATACCTCATTTCTCTTTGCTTTTTTAGGGCAGATCCTCTTAGTTACACGAGTAAAAGTCCAGAGTACCTCTATTGACTTCAGCCAAATTGCTCCACTTGACAAGGACATGACCAAGAATATTCTGAACAGTTAGATCTCTGTTCCACATTTAGTTGCAGATCAGTTAAGTTACATTTCTCCCCATAATTGTTTCACCCCCGTATGTGGAAATGTAAAAGTGAGTCCCTTGGAATTCTGAACATCTGCTAGGAAAATATTTTTTTTTATGAATGCTTTCTCATTAAGGCTGATTAGCAAAGCATTTAGGTACAGGCATCAGTCCATCTGTATTCAGCAAAGTGTTTAAGTGCATGCTTAAATCCCATTGAGGTCCTGTGCTGAATTGGGGGCTCACTCTACTGAGATGCTGAGTACCCTTAATGATTCTTGCACAGTGGGAGTTGAGGGCATGTAGAATTGAGGCTTGGATCTTACTGGGTGCTGTGATTCTGGTCCTTTGTTCCAGACTTGGTGCCTGGATTTGGTACCATTCGAGGCAATGCTGCTGAGGCATTCTGCTTCCTCGTGCTTTTCCCTGGGAGTGTCGAAGGATTTTTTGGGGGGGAGGTTGGACTTATTATTCATGTTGGTAAGTAATTATTTCACCACCAGACTTTTAGCTGGTGGTGTAACGAGGCGCCATCTATAGTACCAGTGAGGCTGCCACGTCACGGGAAGATTGCAGCATTAAGAGAAGTCATCTCTGTTTTCTGTGGGGGATTACTGGCACTCAGGTGGCAATTTCTGGGTGAATATATATTTGGGAGCAACAAGCAAAGGGAAGCTCAGAGGGTGAGCCGGGGAGAGGAGAGAAAGCTGCAGAAACCTCCACCTGTTATAAACCTGTGGCGTGTTCTGTTTTGCTTTAGAACGGAGTAATAAATGCACATGTGGATGAAGGTAAACAACTGGTGTGTGTCTGTGCTAGACCTCAAGGAGAGGCGAGGCCGTGGTACTCGCAGAGCAGGTGAAGGGATGTAAATTGGTGCAGTCCCATTGCCTCTAGTGGAGATATGCTGATTTGCACCAGGTAAGGATCTGGTGCCGTGTTCATTTTTGTACGAGTGAAGCTCACTGCTGTGCCCCATGGGAAGGGTCTCTGCACTGGTGCAGCACCACCTGGCTGTCGGTGACAAAACACCCCGCATGTCTTGCTGTAGCTACTCTTCTAGCGATGGGGTGGAATAGCAGCCACAGGAGGAGGGGAGAAGTGCAGGGGCTGTGCAGACACCCTGGTCCGCACTTATGGCTTATTTGGGTGGCTTTCACCTCTCCAACCCCTTCACACTGTACCCCCATGGCACCGGAATCCTTGGGCTATTATAGGGGCCATGGATTCCACCATGAGGGATGGTTATTTACCACACTAAATACATCCAAACAGATCAATAAAATACTGTACAAAGGGATCAAAGCCAGGAGTTTTTCCTGTGAAATCTTAGACAGTTGCTTTACACCCTTTTGCTAAGCCCATCCTCAGGAGCTGAGCAGTGTGTCCAGTGCAAGGAGCCTTTAGTGCAAAAGGCTCAGAAAGAAAAATGCAACAAATTGAAAGCGTTTTGCACTTTATTATGAACTCTAAAATGGGCCCTTTTTTGCTGCAAGTTTTTAGCATGTGTGTACATTTGGCACATACCCCTTTTTTAAAAGCAAAACCTTTCCATTTGTTCTTTAATTGGCACCTTTTAAAATAACTATTGGCCCTATAGTTGTTGTTTTTCCTTCCAGTACTCCTTTGCCTTTTATAATGGGATCCTCAATGTTAATCTATGTTTGTTTGTATTTCAGAGGGTGATAGTTTGTTATGCTTGTCTTCCTTTCCGGGGAAATGCCCATGGGGATTTAACCAGGTGGGGTCACTGATGTGCTTTGGCAGCGATGTTTTCTCTTCATTTTATAATTCTTGGGAAGTTAAACACAAAAGCTAATAGTGGAAGGGCAAGTTTAATCCGCTGACTCTGTTACAAATCCTTCTCTGAGCTGATCCACAGAAGAGATGAGGTATTGGTCCTTGTCTCTTTTGCTCAAGCTGTAGCGATTCACGCTTTCCGCTTTGGAGGCGGTTGGCTCGGTCCCTCGTGTGTTGGCCAAGAGGGAGGCGGTCATACTAGCTCTCAGTGGGAATAGTCAAAACTTTACAATAATATTAACCTGGGTACAATGAACTATTGTTTCCAATTGTAAATGTACACCTTGGCTTAAGATAGTGCAGCTTATGGGGCAGGTTAAAAGCACAATGAAGTCACACCAGTATGGTAAAAAAGTGCTCAACTATAAGCACACGCGTAAGTTTCATTGACTTCACATGCTGAAGCACCATTTTGAATATGAATCAGGATGTTTCCCTGTATTGGGGTCCATCTGGGTGGGTAGTTGGTCTTCTGGCCTAGTGCTCTCTGCGGTCCTGCCTTGCTGCTTGTTGGCTGGTGGGGCGGGGGGCAGAATCAGACACTGGAAGATACCTCAGTAGGTCACCCTGCCATGAGTGCAGGTGACTGGACTAGGTGAAGTATTATTTATCCCATCCCTGACAGGGGTTTGTCTAACTTTTTCTTAAAATCTCCAGTGATGGAGGTTCCAGAACTTCCCTGTGTAATTTGTTGCAGTGCTTAATCACCCTGACAGTTAAGGATTTTTCCTAATGTCCAAACTAAACCCCCTCTTCTGCAATTTAAACCCATTGCTTCTTGTCCTGTCCTCAGTGGTTAAGGAGAACAATTTATCACCCTCCTCTTTATAACAATCTTTCAAATACTTGAAGACTGTCTTATCATGTCTCTCCCCATCCACCACCCTAGTTTTCTCTTCTCCAGACTAAACAAATTAATTTTTTCATTCTTTCCCCATAGGTCATGTTTTCTAGACCTTTAATCATTTTTGTTGCTCTTCTCAGGACATTCTCCATTTTGTCCACATCTTTTCCAAAGTGTGGTACTACGCACAATAGTCCATTTGAGGCCTGATCAGTGCTGAGTAGAGTGGAAGAATTACTGCTTGTGTCTTGCTTACAAAACTCCTGCTAATAGATTGCTGAATTATGTTCATTTCCCCCCCTCCAACCATATTACACTGTCGACTCATATAGAGTTTGTGATTCACTATAACCCCCAGATCCTGTTCTGCAGTACTCCTTCGTAGGCAATCATTTCTCATTTTTCATTTGCACAACTGATTTTTCCTTCCTAAGTGTAGTATTGTGCATTTGCCCTTATTGAATTTCATCCCATTTTTTTCGGACCATTTCTCCAGTTTCTCAAGATCATTTTAAATTCTAATCCTGTCCTCTAAAGCGCTTGCAAACCCTCCCAGGTTGGTGTCATTTGCAAACTTATAAGTGCACTCTCTATGCCATTATCCAAGTAATTTCTCAAGTTATTGAATAGAACCAGACCCAGGACAGATCCCTGCTGCATCCCATTCCATATACCCTTCCAACTTGATTGTGAACCATTAATAATTACTCTACTTACACTTTTCCAGCCAGTTGTGCGCCCACCTTATAGAACACTTCTCTAGTTTGTTTGTGAGAAGATCACGTGAGATGGTATGAGAAGCCTTACTAAAGTTGAGATACATCACATGTACTGCTTTTCCCCCATCCATAAGCCTTGTTACCCAGTCAAAGAAAGCTATTGGGTTGGTTTGACAGGATTTGTTCTTGACAAATCCATGTTGACTGTTACTTATCACTTTATCTTTTTCTAAGTGCTTACAAACTGATTATTTTGCTCCATTATCTTTACGGGTACTGAAGTTAAATTGACTGGTCTATAATTCCCTGGGTCGTCCTTATTCCCCTTTTTTTATAAATAGGTACTATATTTGCCCTTTTCCAGTCCTCTGGTATCTCTCCCGTCCTCCATGAGATCTCAAAGGTAATCGCTAATGGCTCAGATCTTTTCAGCCAGTTCCTTAGGTATTCTAGGCCGTATTTCATCAGGCCCTGCTGACTTTGAATAACTTGTTTAAATAATTCTTAAGTTGTTCTTTTCTTTTAGCCTCAAATTCTACCCCATTGACACAGATAGTCACCATGTTAGTTGTCCAACTACTGCTAACTTTTTTGGTGAAAACTGAAACAAAAAAGTCATTGAACACTTCAGCCATTGTGTGTTTTCTGGTGTTGTTTTTCCTTCTTCTTTGAGTAATGGGCCTACCCAGAAAGGGCCTACAGGAACCCACAAGGGGAGAGGCAATTTTCGATTTAGTCCTGAGTGGAGCACAAGAACTAGTCCAAAAGGTAACTATAATAGGACCGCTTGGAAATAGTGACCATAATATAATAACATTTAACATTCCTGTGGTGGGAAGAACACCTTAACAGCCCAACACTGTGGCATTTAATTTCAGAAAGGGGAACTATGCAAAAATGAGGAGGTTAGTTGAACAGAACATAAAAGGTACAGTGACTAAAGTGAAATCCCTGCTAGCTGCATGGACACTTTTCAAAGACACTATAATAGAGGCCCAACTTAAATGTATACCCCAAATTAAAAAACACAGTCAAAAAACTAAAGAGCCACCATGGCTTAACAACCATGTAAAAGAAGCAGTGTGAGATAAAAAGGCATCTTTTAAAAAGTGGAAATCAAATCCTAGTGAGGTAAATAGAAAGACGCATAAACACTGCCACATTAAGTATAAACATGTAAAAAGAAAAGCCAAAAAGGAGTTTGAAGAACAGCTAGCCAAAAAGTAATAACAAAATGTTTTTTAAATACATCAGAAGCAGGAAGCCTGCTAAACAACCAGTGGGGCCCCTGAACGATAGAGATACAAAAGGAACACTTAAAGATGATAAAGTCATTGTAGAGAAACTAAATGAATTCTTTGCTTCAGTCTTCACAGCTGAGGACGTTAGGGAGATTCCCAAATCTGAGCCGTCCTTTGTAGGTGACAAATCTGAGGAATTGTCAGATTGAAGTGTCACTAGAGGAGGTTTTGGAATTAACTGATAAACTTAACAGTACCAAGTCCTTGGGACCAGATGGCATTCGCCCAAGAGTTCTGAAAGAACTCAGATGTGAACTTGCGGAACTATTAACTATGGTTTGTAATCTGTCCTTTAAATCAGCTTCTGTACCCAGTGACTGGAGGATAGCTAATGTAACGCCAATATCTAAAAAGGGCTCTAGAGATGATCCCGGCAATTACAGACCAGTAAGTCTAACGTCCGTACTGGGCAAATTAGTTGAAACAGTAGTAAAGAATAAAATTGTCAGACACATAGAAGAACATAAATAGTTGGGCAAAACTCAACATGGTTTCGGTAAAGGGAAATCATGTCTTACTAATCTATTAGAGTTCTCTGAACGGGTCAACAAACGTGGACAAGAGTGATACAGTGGACGTAGTATACTTAGATTTCCAGAAAGCCTTTGACAAGGTCCCTCACCAAAGGCTTTTATTTAAATTAAGTTGTCATGGGATAAGATATACTGGCATTAGAAAAGATTCAGAAAAGGGCAACTAAAATGGTTTGGGGTATGGAACGGGTCCCTATGAGGAGAGACTGAAGAGGCTAGGACTTTTCAGCTTGGAGAAGAGGAGACTAAAGCAGAGATATGATAGCGGTATATAAAATCATGAGTGGTGTGGAGAAAGTGAATAAGGAAGTTATTTATTTGTTCCCATAATATAAGAACTAGGGACCACCAAATGAAATTAATGGGCAGCAGATTTAAAACAAATAAAAGGAAGCTTTTCTTCACACAGCGCACAGTCACCCTGTGGAACTCCTTGCTTGAGGAGGTTGTGAAGGCTAGGACTATAACAGGGTTTAAAAGAGAACTCAATAAATTCATGGAGGTTAAGTCCATTAGTGGCTATTAGCCAGGCTGGGTAAGGAATGGTATCCCCAGACACTGTTTGTCAGAGGGTGGAGATGGATGGCAGGAGAGAAAGCACTTGATTACCTGTTAGGTTGACTCCTTCTGGGGCACTTGGCATTGGCCACTGTCAGTAGACAGGATTCTGGGCTGGATGGACCTTTGGTCTGACCCGGTACGGCCATTCTTATGTTATTATGGTCTTCCTCTTGCTTCCCATGTATTTCTAAAGTGTTTTCTTGTTACCCTTTATGTCCCTAGCTGATTTAATTTCATTTTTTGCCTTAACCTTTCTAATTTTGTTCCTACGTGCTTATGTAGTTTTTAATATTCATCCCTCGTGATCTGTCCTAATTTCCAGTTTTATATGACTTTATTTGAGTGTCAGGTTATTGAAGATCTCCTAGTTAAGCCAGAATGGCCTCTTACCATACTTCCCATCTTTCCTATGCATTGGGATAGTTTATTCTTGTGCCCTTGATAATGTTTCTTTAAAAAACTGCCTGTTCTCCTGAACTTGTTTTTTCCCCTTCGATTTGCTTCCCATGGGATCTTACCTACCACTTCTCTGAGTCTGCTAATGCCTATTTTCTTGAAGGCCATTGTCTTTATTCTGCTGTTTTCCCTTCTACCATTCCTTAGAATCATGAACTCTATCATTGCATGATTAAGGCTAAGATTTTATCATGGATATTTTTAGTAAAAGTCACAGACAGGTCATGGGCAATAAAGAAAAAATCATGGAATCCATGACCTGTCTCTGACTCTTCCTAAAAATATCTGTGACAAAATGGGGAGCCTCTAGGGAGATGCGGGGGCACCCACGACCATGGGGGCTTGGAGCTCCGGGGTTCATCTCCGCCTGCAGTTCTGAGCTGTCTGCACTGGTGGGCAGCTGCAAGGGGATACCATGCAACTTCCAGCTACTGCAGGCTGAAGTCATGGAGGTCTTTGGAAGTGACAGGATTCCGTGACTTCTTCAACCTCCATGACAGAATTGTAGCCTTATGCATGATCACTTTCACCAAGGTACCTTCCATCTTCAGATTCTCAACCGGCTCCTCTCTCTTTGTTAGAATCAAGTCTGGAACAGACTCTACCCTAATTGCCTTCTCCACCTTCTGTAATAAAAAGTTGTCTCCAATGCATTTCAGTAACTTGTTGGATAATCTGTGTCCTGCTGTGTTTTCCCAGCAGGTGTTGGAGTACTGGAATTCTCTCATCACTACCAAGTCCTATGTTATGGATGATTATTTTTCATTGTTAAAGCAAAAAAAAAGAAAAAGCCTTGTCCACATCTTTTTCCTGGTTAGGTGGTCGATAATAGACGCCTACCATAACATCACCCTCGTGTTTTTACTTCTTTCATGCTTACTGGGAGAGTAAACAAGTCTGCCTCCCACTTCTAATTCAACCTCACTGCAAGTTACATAAGGCAATACCTCCTTCCCCCACCCTGCCTGTCCTTCTTGAACAAGCTGTACCCTTCTATACCAATATTTCAGTCATGTGAACTACCCACCAAGTTTCTGTGGTGTCAATATGTCATCACTGTGATTATTCACTAGTATTTATTGTTCTTCTTGTTTATTCCCCATATTTCTTACATCAGCATATAGATATCTAAGTTGTTTGTATTTTCCCCTTTATATGCTCTCATCTCTCCTTTATCCCTGCTATGATATTGCCCATGTTCTCCGCCTCCTAGGGTTCTTTTACCCAGGTCTCTGCTTTGGACTTACCTGTGGGCTTTTGTCTCCTGTCCCCATCAAATCTAGTCCAAAGCCTGCTTCACTAGGTTAGCCAGTCTATATCCAAAGATACTCTTCCCCTTCTTTGATAGGTGGACCCAATCCCTCCTCCTCAGTCCTCCTTCTTGGAACTAGATCCCATGGTCAAGGAAGAGAAACCCCTCCTGGCAACACCATCTGCGCAGCCAGGAATTTGCCATTATCTTTCATAAGGACATCTGAGCAGTAGGGGGCAGGCTTCTGCCCCTAAATTGTAGGTAGACTGCTTCTATCTTTGTGTGTATTCAGGGAGCCACTTTCAATGGCCAGGTTAAGAAAATCCAATGGTGAGATACGTCTGGAGTAGGTCTCCATTCTAACCCATAGACTTTGTATCCTGAATGGCAGGAAAGTCTCTTTCATTACGTTCTCCAAGGGTACGTCTATACTACTTGCTGGATCGGCGGGCAGTGATCGATCCAGAGGGGCGTTGATTTATTTGTCTAGTCTAGATGTGATAAATTGACCCCTGAGCGCTCTCCCATCGATTCCTGTACCACACCGCCACAAGAGGTGCAGGCAGAGTCGACAGGGGAGCGGCAGCCGTTGACTCACTGCACTGAAGACTCCGCGGTAAGTAGATCGGAGCAGGTCAACTTCAGCCACGTTATTCACATAGCTGCAGTTGTGTAACTTTGATTTCCTCCTCCCAGTGTAGACCAGGCCCAAGTCTACAATTCTTCTCTATAGACACAGCTGGGAAATTACCTGTGGCTGCCACAACACTAATTTTTATTTTAAAGAAATGAGCCATGAACTGTTGAAAATTATTATTTTCAGTGATACCCACAGCAGCCTCCCAGGTGTTATCTGGCAATACATTAATTTTATCTTTGGCTTCCAAGCTGTTTGAAAATTCCCTTGTTAGTCATATATATGCACAGGAGATATATTAAGATAGCTCCAAACATAGGAAGCTATAAATAAAATTCCTGTACTACTGAAAGGATACATTTCCCTTTCATTTGCTAACATGTAATTGAGGGTTCACTAAGATGATGCATTTTTTTCCTTTAAAAATAAAGACAGAAAACTGTGAGTTTGGTGGAGGGGAGGAACAAGCAGTAAAATAACACGGGATAGGTCCCTTATTTCTCGAAGATCATATACATTGTTTCTTTAGGCCCAATTCAGCAAAGGACAAAATTAATTTAAAGCATATGAGCAGTTCCATTGGAGTATATATAAGCATAGGCCCAGATCAAGGAAAACACTTAAACACATGAATAATCGCACTGAAATGGAGCAACCTGCCTAGGGAAGTCATGGAATCTCCTTCACTGGAGGTTTCCAAAGAGAGGCTGGATAGCCATCTGTCTTGGATGGTTTAGACAAAACAAATCCTGCATCTTGGCAGGGGTTAGACGAGATAAACCTTGCGGTCCTTTCTAACACATTGGTTTTATGAAATCATGTATTTCATGAACTAGAGTGGTTGCAGGTAGTACTTGGACTCTAAGGATTAAGTACTGGCCTGCTGAAGTCAATGGCAAAACTCCATCCTTCCTCAGTATCGGTACCTCTGCCACCACAAGGGATTAAAGCAGGCACCTCCAGTCTCTATGCTTGGGCTAAAGAGCCAAGCTCTGGAGGTTGCAGGCTGTTAAGAGACTTGTATTCTTTGTGAATGGGAGTGTGGGTAAGTGTACTGCTGTTTTCAATGGGTTGCCCGCTGCTATGGTAACACCTGTAGCAACTTGCATGGGACGGGCTGCAGGAGAAGAGTTTAGAGCAGGTTCTAGGAAGTCAATCGGTGTGCGAGTTGTGGTTGCAGTGCCTCTGTAAATAGTTCTTTAAACAAAGAGTCAGTTTAATTTTAGAAAGGTTCCTCTCATACTACCGGGCACACAGTTTCTGAACAAAAACCCATTGACGGGGACTAAAAGAGGACGAGGATCCTTTTATGGAGTGGTTGTGTGCTGTAGAGAGGCTGAATTGTTTCTGGAGCCAGCGGCATGAATTCTGTTTGCGATATCCAGAAGATTCGCCTTGGAGAGGGGACAGGTTTTCCCAGCTCTGTGCCCTAGTTAGGGCTTGTCTTCACTATGGGGAGATCGATGCTGTGGCAATTGATGCATCAGGGATCAATTTAGTGGGTTTAGTGAAGACGTGGTAAATTGATGGCAGAGCACGCTCCGGTTGACCCCGGTACTCCAGCTCCCTGAGAAGAGTAAGGTAAGTGGACTGAAGAGTGTCTCCCATCGAAACAGTGCAGTGAAGATACCAGGGTAAGTCAGCCTAAGCTACGTTGACTCCAGCTACATTATTCATGTATCTGGAGTAGCGTAACTTAGGTCGCTTTACCCCCATAGTGAAGACAAGCCCTGAGTTGCGGTTCCTGGATACTTTTGAAGATTTAGGCCACATTTTCACTACACAAGAATACTCATGTTCCTTCCAAAGGTTCCATTTATAAAGGGTCAATAAATGATTACTAGATGTTATAAGCATGTTACAGACTTGAACAATCTGTAATCCACTAATTTGTCCCATGACTGCAAAGGTGTTAATGGGCTACTCTATCTTGAATGGTCCCTTAAAATATTTTATAACTACTTGCACTAAACAATCTGTTCCCCCTTGCATTTTTCTGTGACTCTGGGAGTACCTTTCCCAGACCTGGAGAAGAGTTCTGTGTGGCTCGAAAGCTTGGACAGAAGTTGGTCCAATAAAAGTTATTACCTCACCCATTTTAGCTCTCTAATATCCTGGGGCCGACACAGCTACAGCTTCACTGTATAGATGGTTATATATAAATCCGTTGAAGGTATTGTGTCATAGATGGTTGTAAGCCATGGTTGTGAGCAACCTGTTGCACTTTAATAATTGATTAGTCATTTATTAAAATGCCTACTAATAGTTTATAAATAGGCTTGGAAGGATTAGATTGTAAATGTCCATTTCACACAGACCAAAAACTGTAAATCAATAATTGAAATTTTCGGATAGGCAAGGTAAGAAAAATGCTGCTTGAGAACTTAGTTTGATTTAAGGATATTTACATTGTATACTTTGACCTGATGTTGACAACTTGTGTGTTTGATGGTTATAAAGCTTTAACTTTTGAAATCTGTCTCCTGTCAGTAAATTATTGTATGATCCCACCCTCTATAATTTCCCCCAAATGTGAAAACTAAATTGATAAAAATAAGTTTAGTTTTAAACATTTATTCTCCATAGACATGATTAAAAATCGAATTCTGCTAAGTCCATTCATAAAGGGTTGGTAATTGTCTTAAGGTCCCATTTATAAATCAAAGTATGACCACAAGGGATTTAAGACCTGATCCTGTGGAGTTGAAGTCAGTGGGAGTTTAGCCCGTGATCTCAGGAAGAGGAGGATCAGGCTCGTGATGCACATGCATAGCAATCAAATAATCTGTGCATTGAAGAGTTCATGTAAAATCTTCGACATGCTAGACACTGGCCTAATGCCGCTCACAGACACCAGTGGGTATTCTTGTGCACCTTCTGTGACACTATGCTCCATATTCTTCATAGAGATTGTTTTGATGTCTCAGATATGCCGTATTCATGTGTCTTATGCAAGATGAGTCTTGTGAGATATCATTGGAAAGGTTATGACTTACTGAATATGATTGTCCTATTTGTATGTATGTATCATGTCTGTATCTGAAGTTAGGAATATTGGCTATGCAACAATTACAAGTGGGTTTACACCTGGGGAATGACCACCGGACAGAATGCAATCAGCCTGGATGGGCCATTAGGGAGAACAATAGGACTTTGAAGATGCTAATCTCCCACCTTCTTGAGAAGCTTCCTGTTTCAAATAACCTTGACTCATGGCTGCTTTGACACTGCAGGGTCATGTGATCATGTCACCTGGTACTGGATTCCATCTTGAACTCCTACCATTTTCCCACTAATTAGGGGTGGGGATAAAGCTGGAAAACCAAGGATTTCCACCATCTCTAAAGCCTATTTAAGGCAGGGAAGTGAGTTAATCTTGGTTCCGTCTTCACTGAATCCCTGCCCAAGATGACTGCTGGAAATATCTAAGAAACAGAGATGGAGTGGGGAAGAAGAAGAACTGAGCCCAGGCTGGACATGGTATCTGGCCTGTGAAAGGAATACCTGAAGTTTTAAGCTGCAAGCAAGAGCAATTTGTCTAGAAACTCTGCAACCTGCTTAAAACAACATTTGGGGTGAGAAATTCCCACTTGTAGCCAGTTTCTTTAGTGTATTAATCTTAGTTTGTGTGTTTTATTTGCTCCGTAATCTGCTTTGATCTGTTTGCTATCCCTTATCATTTAACATCTATCTTTTGTAGTTCATAAACTTTTGTTTTTTCTCTAAACCCAGTTTGTGGAATTCATAACTGAGGCAGTGGGGGCAAAAAGTTGTGCATATCTTCTTCTGCCTTGAAGGAGGAGGTGAATTTCAAATAGCTCACCCGGTACAGTTCTCTGTGCAGAGCAAGACAATATAATTTGGGGTTTGCACCCCCGAGGGAGTGTGCTCTTGAGTGCTGGCAGTTCCTTAGCTGAAAGCCTTTTCATGCAGAGCTAATTTCAGTGTCTATGTCTTTCTGCAGCTGGGAGGGTCCGTACTTGTGGGTGTGCAAGGGCAGGCTTGAGGGCCTGGCTCAGCAGGACAGCGTGAGGGAGCCCAGGCTGGTGGAAGAAGTGGGCTCATTGGTACCCCCCAGTACATCAGGTGGCATCTCAGAAGTGGGGGGGTAAGCGATGACACCCTCTCTAGGGCTGTTTGTACGACAAGGCTTTATGCCGCATTGCGATGAACAGGATGCGCCCCTATCCTCCCTCACAGTCGGTTGCTTGGCAACCGGAGCAGAGCCAGTTTGCTATGACCTGGTATCGTGGTCTGGGCCAAAACCCATTCGAGTGATTCTTCGATGTCATCTTTGAATTCTCTAGCCATCCTGTGTGGTATGGCATCCTAGTCTTTCAGGCCTTCTGCTGTAGCCCTGCACTAGTTTTAATGCCTGTCAGAGGGGCACCAATCAAACCTGCTCCTTTACAACATTTGGCTGCATAGAAGGGCCTTACGTTGGATGTGAATGACACTGGTCAGGTCTACACTACCACTTAAGTCAATGTAATGCTGCTAAGGGGTGTGAAAAAGCCTCCATTTCCCACTCCCCGAGCAATGGAAGTTTCACGCTGTCCACACTGATGATGTGTTCATGGGCGATGGTCTCCCACTGACATGGCTTTCGCGTCTCACTGGGGTGGAGTAATCATGCCGATGGGAGTGCTCTTCGCTGGCAGCACAGCATGTCTTCACCAGACACACTCCAGCGGCGCAGCTGCATTGGTGCAGCTGTGACCTTAGGCACTGTCTCCATGGGTGCTTCGGTCCCCTCACCTCTAATCCCCTTTTGTTGTGCTGGTATTGTTAAAGGCAAGGAAAGGGTTTCGCTGCTGTAGAAAGAGACTCTTCCTGTGTCTGCCTAGCGTGTTGAAGAGTGGGATTCTAGTTGCAGTAGTGGCACAGGTACAAGTAAATGGTAATTTATTACGTTGTTGTGGCAACTAAGGAATCTTCTGGGAGATAAAATGGAATGGTCCACACTTTTTTTTTCCGAGGACTTGTTTAGCCATTACAGATCCCCCTCTGGACTCTGCTGGGAAAGAAATCCTTCAAGGAATAGCTAATTATGGTTTCATTTTTCAGTGCATCGGAGAGAGGCCATGTAGTTTACTCTGCAGTTAGAGGAGAAAAATGTGACACACACACATCCTGTTTATCAGGAGCCTGGCACTTCTGTGGACAGCTTGTAGGCTTGTACAGAGGATAAATAAAGCCAAGGGGAACAATTGTGCTTCACATCCCCAAATCCCTAAGCACAGCGGCATTCTTCAGCTTCCAGGAGTGTAGAACAGTAACCTGCTCTCTGGAAGACAACCAGATAACATCTGAGGTACGAGCAGAGAGAAATCAGAGAGTCACACAGAGGGAAAATATTTTTGTATCCAGCAATGGTTAGACGGTGAGATTCTGTGCTCAAACTCTGAGAGCTCACAGTACAGAGAGGTGCGGGTTAAAGTGGATTTAAGGGTTTGTGCCCTCCCAAACTTGGGCTTCCCTGAGAAGCGGTGAGGCCTTACCCCCTGGCATAAGTTAGGCGTCCCAGAGGAATTAGGGTTGACTCTGCAGGCTGCCTGCTCTGTGGCAGTGCTGCTCAGAATTTCTTCACCGGTGTGTGCTGCGGAGCTGCCTCAGACTTGCCCCACCCCTACATGTGGGTTTGTGAGGCCGGCCAGAACTAGGACTTTTCCAGCCCCTTCGTATTGTTCCAGCCCCTTCATGTGGCATAAAGGAGGCAGAGTGGGGATCTCGCCCTAGAAAAGCGGAGAAGTAGAACTAGGGACCTTTGTGAAATGCAGAGTTAACTTTCACCAGCAAAGTGCAGCTGTTACTGGGCCCAATCCTGTTGTCAGATTAGATGGCCTGATTCTGCTCTTACTCACACTAACTTTACACTGCTGTAACCCCAGAGAGACCAGATTTAGGCCCAACTCATTGGTGTTTCTCAATCCTTTTAAACCATATTTCCTTTTTACAATTAACATTGTTGTGAAAACTTGATGGCTGACTTTCATTGATAGCCACAACACACACTTTCTGAAACCAGATTTAGCACATTACTTGTAATTTTCAACTAACAGAAATCTCTGACTTAATACCCTCTAAACAAGAATTAACTTCAGACAAGGTGCTTGGAGAGTAGTGTAGGAAGATAACTAGCCTGTCATGCTAACACCCACTTACTCTGGTGTGCAGGTGTAACTCATTGTTCAATGTGTGTTAAGTATCCCCTTTTAGGGGCTGGTCTACAGAGAATGAGTCTCTTTCTGCTACTAGCTGGAACAAGTTGCTCCTTTAGCTCAAGTTGTAGTGGTTCATTTTTAGTGCTGAAGGTCGTGATGACCCATTATGGTGGTTGTTATCTAGGTGTACTGTGTTCCCTGTAGTGAATTTATTGATGTTGGACGTTACTTGGTTGACAGACAACCCTGGAAAATGAAGTTCTGTTTAGCTGTCAAGAAGGTAATGCATCCTCCCTCTACCTTAATTTTGTGCCTCTGTTCTAATCTGTAGGGGCCATGTTAATTCAAACCTTGACCTCTGTGCTAATATAACCTCCATCAAAATCACTTGGATTGTGTTACAGTTGTAAGTCCTATGTCCAGAAGCCCCAGAGGGGAAAGAACTATGTTCCCTCCCTTGGCGAAAAGGGAAGAGTGTCTCCACAGAGAGCCCATTTACATAGATTGCCTACCCACAGTTCCTCTAGTCACACTTGGAGAATCTTCATAACTATACATGAGCTTGGATGTTGGGGGGTATTGGGATCCCAGAGAGGCTCAAAGAGGGGAAAATTTTTACTTTATGGCAAACAGCTTGTTTCTAAGCAGCCAGGACTCTACTCAAGTACTCCCTTCCTGTGGGAACTTTCCAGGGAGAGGTGGTGCAGACTGTCTCTTGCAGTCAAGTCCCCAGGGCGGTCTGATAGATGACAACAGCAGAGTTGAGTGGATTCAGTGAGGTCCTGCCTATCCTACACCATAATAACCGGGTGCTATCTGGGTTAGGTGGTAGTGCCTCCTGGCAGGGTCAGCCAAGCAGCTCTCTTGGGACTGGAGACAGGCCTGTCCAAAGAGAGAGTGGAGTTTGGTAGATGGCTGAGACAGTGTGGTCAAGGGACTATTTCCTGTGGGATACACTCACTGACAGGTGGGAAGGGAGTTAGGTGGACTACTGCTAAAGTTACTAGGGTTGGGGGTTGTGATGCTTTGGGGGTTCACTCAGAGTAGTAAGGGGTTGTAACCCTAACAGCATCCAATTCAAGAGGGCAGGGGGCTCACGGGTATGCAGTTGCTAGTTGCAGCTGGCCTGCCCAATTCAGTTGTGCCCCTCCTCAGTGTCACAAACTGCATCTGAAAGGTGTCAAGTAAGCTATCAAGAGAGCAGCTAATAACATACTGATCGCTAATATCGTCATGCGATGAATGTCTGGAGGACAAATTCAAATCTACAAACATGCTAGGAATTATGTTCTTAAAGTGTGCCTGCCAGGCAGGGCCAAGGTCATCCCACCCTATACAAAGGAATGTGATTTCCTAGGTACACTGAGGGGCAATGGGAATGCAGTTGACAGAGAAGTAAACAGAACTATCAAGCCAACAAGGGGAGGAGATAGTCACTCAGAATCACATCTGAGGGAGGAGATTGCAGGAAACAGATCCATTTGCCTTCTAGCAAATGCCAGTGGGGTAAGGAACCAGCATGGAACTTGGGAAATTCCATGTCACTTTCCTCATGGGCTGAATGAATCTTATTTTGGGGGAGCCTTCAGAAAAATCCATTTAACTGGACTATAAAAGAAAGGGGAAAAGAACTCAACGTTATCTTTCACCTAAGAAGAAAAAGGAATTGAGCACTTTGGACTTTGTAGGAGAGCTTGACCGGAGCGAGGAGTCAGCCATTTTGCTGGAAGGTAGATCGGTAAGGAAACTACCGTGAAGAAAAGCTGTAGCTTGTTTTGTTAAGTCTTAGCTTCTGGAAAGGGTTTTTTCCCTTCGATTTACTTGTAACCATTTCCAACTCTGTCCTTTATACATGAACCCACTTAATCCTATCCACTTTATTAATAAGATGGTTGTACTTTTACTCTAAGCCAGTGCTCTGTTTGACTGAAAGTGATTAACTCCCCTTGATTTCTTTGTCTCTTCAGGTGTAGGATAAGTTAAAGGTCTTTGCTCCCTTTACATGAACTAAAATTCATTGTTTTGTGCCTAGCATCAGGCTGACTTCCTACTGTTATTTCCTTCCTGTTGACTTTCCACCCTCCCTGTTGGAAGCTTCCATTGTTTTGATTACATAGTACTTAATTTGTTAGAGACTGGTAGGTAACTGCCTTTCCTTGTGTCTGAGGGAGAACTTTAGTTTGGTCACAGACTTTAAAGCATAATATCAGTGTGTATCCATAACTCTTCATATAGTGTTAACACAGACATTTCACAATATTCAGTGTCTCCCGAACTGTTACTTGATACACCTTTATAGTTTAGTAACACTATATACAATCTGTTGACACAATTGCTTATTCTTTGGGGCTTGGACCCATTGTTCTCCCCCTGGAGTGTCTGGATCCTGATTGTCATGGGGTATTTTACTCTTTATTTGCATATGTATTCTCTTGCCATGTTTTCCCAAGTGTTGTCTTTGGTGGTTATTGATTATTCTTGGTTTGCAATGAATACTTATTTAAAGAGCTGGGGATGGTAGGATTCTAGTCACAGAATCAGGCCCAACAGAATCAAGATTATCAAGGTCAGTATCTGGTTGGTAACCGGGTGTGCACAACGACACCCATACTGAGGGAAAAGCAAAGTTTTAACTACTTCTTGATATGAAAAGTTGTCAATATTGTAAAAACTCTTTTGTGTGAGTGTGAAACATTTTGTTCCCTTTTTCTTTATTTTTTCCTGGAAAGTTTTATTGAAATGGATTTCAACACTTCTTGTTTATTAAACAAAAGAACGTAACATAAGAACGGCCATACTGGGTCAGACCAAAGGTCCATCTAGCCCAGTGTCCTCTCTTCCGACAGTCGCCAATGCCAGATGCCCCAGAGGGAATGAATAGGACAGGTAATCGTCAAATGATCCATCCTGTCACCCATTTTCAGCTTCTGGCAAACAGAGGGTAGGGACACCACCCCTGCTTTTGAAAACCATTTTTATAACATTTTTGATGTTTTTTGGAAATATTTTAGGGGAAAAATAGGGGAAAACTCTTCAAAATTACTCCTTTTCCCCCAAAAAGGGGTTCTTTTTTCGAACCTTTAAAAATGAAAACAACTTCAAAAATGTTCAAGAAACTAATTTTCCAATCAGCTCTTCTAGTAGTGGCTGATCACTACCAGTCATGATTTGAACTGCTCATCTTTGGATGTTGGAAATCATCTTTCATCTTCCCATCTCCTAAGCCAGGTTGTAAATTCCGTGTTCATTATCTCCTTTGTTCGATTCCTCCTGAATGCTTCACTGTTAGCGGCTGTGATGCTTAATAAAAAAATAATGAAAATGGTGAGGGTTTTGCAGCGCCTAGCTGAATAATGTTGCATAACTAATGTGATTCTAATACAGTTGAGGTCTGTTTATCAGAATTAATTGAATTGTGAAAAAGCTGTTGGGAGCTCTTTTTACTGTCCTGTTGGGATGTGCAAGCAAAGGGAAATAGTGTTCTGATGTGGAAACTGACTTCTGTGTTCAGAGTGTTACCAGTTAAAATTACAATCCCTAGTGATTTACTTAGTCAATAGTTTGCGAGGATCTCCATAAAGGAAAAAGCTCCTATAAATTCAACATTTTGAAGAAAGATTTAATGCATCCTCCCCAGTATGAAAGTGACTAAACAGATGAAAAGCTCAGCATAGCAACACACTGAATATTTCAAATTTCTGTTGCTTACAGTCCTGTCTCTCTACTGATCCATTAAGGATTCCGTACTTTCATCAAAAACAAGCTCAAGATCAAATCATTCCTTTGCTGACCATCCTAATGCTGACTGGGGGCTGCAAGGAAGATCCTTATCTTACTTTGCTGGAAATGAGAAATCTATCTTTGGAATGAAACTCCAGAGAGGCGCATAAACAGGAAATGAATGAACTCTTCGGTGCTTGGAACTGGAATATTCCTTTTTCTGGGAATTAGCATGTCTTGGAATACAGGTGTGAGATGACTCCATACAGTTACAAGCGTTGAAATGAGGAGGAAAAGCATAAGGTTCTGTCAATTTATGGAAACAACCTTTTTTAATCAGTCAGGTGCCTTGAGTTACCATGGAGATGTGCTGATTTACACCTGCTGAAGGTCCGATCTCTTGTCTTTTAAGTCATCTCCAGCAGTTGTGCTTAGGTTGAACATATGTAATGGAAACACACTACACACTCTTTGAGGTACCTGAACTACAGAGGTTCGGTGGAGTGAGCTGAGGATGTATAAATAACAGAATTTACTCTATTCCCTCACATTAGTTAGGGCTTGTCTACCCAGGAACTTAGTGGATGGCAAGCCAGGATGAATCTAGTGTGCAGTAAGTTGCTGTGTGCTCTCTGCTACCGTCCACTCAAATTTCAATGGTGCACTTTGACATCAAAGTGTGTTACAACAGTAATTCTCAACCAGAGGGTACGCAGAAATCGTCTAAGGGATACATCAACTCATAGATATTTGCCAAGTTTTACAACAGGCTACATGAAAAGCAGTAGCGAAGTCTGTACAAACTAAAACTTTATACAGACAATGACTTGTTTATACCAGTCTATGTACTATACACTGAAACCTAAGTGCAATATTTATATTCCACTCTATTTATTTTATTATTTATATGGTGAAAATGAGTAAGTCAGCAATTGTTCAGTAATAGTGTGCCGTGACCTTTTGTCTTTTTGTCTGATTTTTGTAAGCAAGTAGTTTTTAAGTGAGGTGGAAGTTGGGGGTGCACAAGACATATCGGACTCTTGAAAGTCCGATATGTCTTGAGAGCCACCGTGCTACAGAACTTCAAATGTGTAGTACCAGGGTTGAGAGCCACTGTGCCACAGAACTTCAAGTGTGTAGTACAAGGGTTCATGTGGCCAGTTAGTGCATTGAAAGCTAATACACTGTAGATTCCTACCTTGGTTGGGCACACTTACTCTCTATCTCTCCATGTAGATAAGACTTTAGACTGTATAATTAGACTGTCAATGTATTTTATGGAGCTCTCTTTCCAAGCACTGCTGATATTGAAAGACTAACTTCCATCTTCTGTTGACATTTTATTGACTCTTTGGCACTTAATCTTAATAGACTATTGCAGATATTCTCCAGATGTCCTATTTCTGCTGTGCATGGTGTTCTTTACTTTTATGATGACCGCCCTAAGAGCACCTTTGGAAAAGGCAGAATTCAGCTAACCCCGTATGATGAGATAGTTATGAACTTGTGTGAATTAATGAAGCTGTTACTTACCATTCCATTGAAATCGTTGCTACTGATAAGTATCCTGATAGGTGAGCCATAAAATACAATGTGTCTTGTAATGTTTTACTCAGCTGTTCACAGTTTCAGTGGGTTTACAAATAGCTGGACGACCTGTCACATTTTTGGTACAAAGAGTCTTAGGAAGACATTAGAAAAAAACTAGTGAGATCTCTGTCTGAGGTGTGATAGTGATATGCAGAAGGTCTCTCACTCCTGGGTTGAAACATGAAAAGATGGGGATTACCATACCAACTCTAATGAGACAAATCAATTAAGGTGGGCTATTATCAGCAGGAGGAGGAAAAAAAACCCCTTTTGTAGTGACGATCAAGATGGCCCATTTCAAATAGATGACAAGAAGGTGTGAGTAACAGTAGGGGGAAAAATTCTCATGGAGAAGTAGTTTTAGTTTGTGTAATGACCAATCCACTCCCAGTCTTTATTCAAGCCTCATTTAATGGTGTCCAGTTTGCAAATGAATTCCAGTTGGCCAAACCGGACAGTCTCTATGCAAAAGAATAAATGGACACAAATCAGGTGTCAAGAATTATAACATTCAAAAATGGAGAACACTTCAACCTTCCTGGACACTCAATTACAGATCTAAAAGTTGCAATTCTTCAACAAAAAGGCTTCAGAAACAGACTCCAATGAGAAACAGAAGAACTGGAATTAATTTGCAAACTGGATACGATTAAATTAGGCTTACTCTGTCCACACTGCAAACAGGCACAAGTGTTGTCTAAGGCACATACTTACCACATCCCTCTGGCATACTAGCTTACTTGTCCTTATATATGTGCTTCTGGGGTTTTAGGTGTGAACAACAGGTGGGTTATGACACAAACCTATTCATAGACATGAACAGGCACCAATGTAGATGTGCCCTTAGTGTTTACTGTGAAGTATAGAAGGAATCTCTTGAAGCTCTGCTCTTCAACAGCTGAGGAAATCTGTGTATGCAAGGTCCTCCAATGGCTGCATCCTCTGTAATATTTTTGCTGGGCATTACCAAATGTATTTAGCTGCACAATGGCGTGCTAAGATCATTTTGATTTTTTTTTTTTGCATTGACGAGTGCTAAAAGCTGCTGAAAACCACCACAGCACAAGGGATCTTTGAGGATCAATAACTCAAATAGGCAGGGGTGAAAGTAACTGAGGGGTGTTACCGGTACGGGGATTGGGCTGGGGCCAGCTTTGGCCCCCGGAAGGGGCGGGACCTCAGCTGGAAGGGGCGGGGCTAGGGGCAGGGCCAGGCCCAGTCCAGCCCCTGTACCGGTAAGGGGCCTCCTCGCCTACCTTCCCCCTCCCCTCCCCCCTCCCCTGGGGCTCCGGCAGCAGTTTAAAGGGCCCGGGGTGGTAGTGGTGGCCAGCCGCAGGCCCTTTAAATAGCTGTCGGAGCCCAGCCACCACCTTCCTAGGGCTCCAGCAACAGGGCTCCCGTCCCCGCGGAGCCCTGCTGTGGGAGCCCTGGGGAGGCTGCAATGGGGCTCCGGGGGCAGTTTAAAGGGCCCAGGACGGTAGCGGCCCAGCCCTGGGCTCTTTAAATAGTGGCCGGAGCCCCGCCGCAGCCTCCCCCGGGCTCCCGCAGTGGGGGCTATGGTGGTAATTTAAAGGGCCTGGGGCTCCAGCCGCTGCTGGGAGCCCCAGGCCCTTTAAATTGCACCCGGGGAAGCCGATCCGCCCCTGTATGGCGCACCGGCCCTTGCTGGTACGCCATACCAGGGCATACCAGCTTACTTTCACCTCTGCAAATAGGGATGTATTGACAAGCTCTATGCCAAAATCCTGCTGAAGTATTTACAAAAGGTGTTAAACCAAGATGGGTTGCTGTGGAAGACTGAGTTTTAGGAAGACTGGCAGATGCAAAGAGAAGAGCAGGCATATCCTAATACATTGTGTATTGTTATTGGAACCTTTTTCAACACAGGTTAATAATGATCTCTTCCTAGGAACTACGGGCCAAACCCTGAGGCCTGTGAAGTCAAAGGCAGTTTTGTCATAGAAATCAATAGGCCCAGAATTTGGCCCTAAAAGCAAAGTTAATAATATAGCTTCTGTTTGTGTGATGTTTATTCCTCATTAATTCTTTGCCTTAATGAGCCCGGTTTTTGAACCTGCATTCTTTAATAGGCCATCCAAATCCCACATTTGTATGCTCCAGTCACCAGGCAGGCACATAAAACTGGCATTTACGTGCCCAACAGCTAATTAAGCATCCAAATGAGGGATTTACACATGCTGTTTAGCTAATCACATTTGAAAATTACTGTAGGGGATTAGACTTTGTGTTAGATACTATGGTGGTTTCTGATGACTACAAAGGAAATTCTGGCTTTCAGTGATAAATTGTCCCCCTCTCCCGCTCCTGCCCAAATTGTATCCATGTCAAAAGTAGGACATCCACCTATAATTATGTACCTTCCATTTAGCTTCAGCCATGCATCCACCACACACTACATGTGTAGGAAAGATGAAATAGCAGAGGAGCACATGATTGTATGCGGGGCTGTATTTTAGATGCTCTCCAGTGGAGTACTAAGCGATCATTGTCATCTCCTGGACAACAATAGTGTTTTCATTTGTACAAACAGAGTGAAGCGCTCTTTGTACCTGAAGTGTTGGGAAGAAGGAGTGCTTGGGGGTCAAGGTACCACACTATCTAGTAGGCCTTTATCAAAAATTGCTGTAGAGCAGTGGTTTTCAAACTAGCAGTTGTGACCACCTGAGAGGGTCACATGGTTATTACCTGTGGGTTGTGAGCTGTCAGTTCTGTGACTGGCAGGGCTGACAGCCCAACTCTGCCAGGTGTGGAGCTGAGAGCCTGAGCCTCTGTTAAATTAAATTACCTCCCCATTGTTAATTATAAGGGGTGTTGCACTCGGGGGCTTGCTGTTTGAATAGAGAGTCACCACTACTAAAAGTTGGGGAATCACTGCAATAGAACTGTCAGTCTTGAAAATATAAAGGTGTTCCTTCACCTTTCTGACCATGACAAGTTTTGCTGGTTTGATCACACAGCAGAATCTGCTGCTGCTTCATTTGTAGTTCGTGACAACAAAAATAATGGAAAACATCTAGGTGAAGGGGCTAGACATATAAAGCCGGCTCATGAGGCGTGAAGAAGTGAATGAGTCAGAAATTACTAAAAAGCAAACAAGGGAGACGTGGAACTTGCATAGAAATAAAGCGGGTCCCCATTACATACGTGCTAGGTTATTCAGAGAGCTAGTTTACAAGCTCACAGTGCCAGGGAGAATTTAAGAATGACAAATCATGGACAACCACGGCGGTCTCAGAACTCTGACGAGGAAAAAGTAGTTTTCAGTATTGGAAAGAAGAGTGATGCTCACCATCACCATCCCAAGAAGGAAGAGGTTTACTTTGAAGAACTTTATTACCAGCTGCTGCTCTTAGTGATTTACCCTTCTGAGTTGAATTAAACTAAACATCCCTGGTGAGTCAGCTCAGGCTGCACATGGCTTTTCCCTGAGGTGAATTGTCAGGGAGCGGGAGATAAAGGACAAGCCTGTAAACTCACGTGAATGAGATCCACTCAGGTTCGTTGAACAGAATACCGGTGATTGCGGAGTTGAGCATGGCAGAACAGAACGTTGTGATGTCACCCCAAGAAAGTCTTGCTCTAGAATGTGGCTGGCCAGAAACAAGCCCTGCATTGCAGAACGTGCAAGAGAAACCCAGCTGTTTCTCCACACAGCCACGTCTCCTTCCCATCTGCACTCGCAAGCCCCGGGCAGAGTTTTATTTGCAATTGTTTGGTTGTTTATACAGTGCAATAGGTGTGCTTAGCACTTCTCAGCTCAGACAGGCTCCTGCCCCATGGATCTGGCCTGCTACTTTTCAGGAGTTGCAAGGGCAATGTGAGGAAGCTTATCTCACAAGGCTGAATTTGGTGTTGTTGAATTCTTCTTCCACCAACCCCACCTCAAAGAATTCTTTTACAGTGTTGTCATTGTTTCTCAATTACCATGTCCCCACCGACAATCCTAAGAAAAAAACATAACTTTGCCCGATACTAAAAATCATGGACTGAATAGTTACGTTGGATTTATGGCTTATTACAACAATCTATAATCCACTAACAATCCCCACTTCCTTTCCACCCTATGACTAGAGTGGTTTTAATGGGCCATGTCACAGGGTTTGCACAGGTTTCCTTTCTTTCTCCCCCGCGCCCTGTGTTCTGGCTGAGAAAATAAAAGTCCTCACACTTTCCCTTCGTGTTTCACCCCAGTGCTTTTATTTACAGTGCCACAAAATGGTTCCCTTTAGCCCCCAGCGGTTATCCCCAGTGGCCCTTGAGGCTCCTGGCCCTTAGTGAGGAGACAGAGCTGTAGCCTCCTATGTCCTCCCTGGCTAGCCTCTGATTGAGTTTCACTCAGGGCTTTTCTAGCCCTCTCAGTCCTCAGCCCCAGCTGTGGCAGCTAAGCTCTGTGTGTGGCTGTGAGCTAGACTTTGGGCAGGACTGTTTGCTGAAACAAAGCATTTTGAGCAATATCTTAATTTGCTTTCTGCAAACATTCTGTGTTCAGAGTCCAGGCTATTTATCACCCATAGCTTGCCTAAGCTGAGAGTTGAGTTGTGTTCATATTCTTGGCATTAAGTCTCGTTCGTTCAAGGTGGGCACTGCAGTCTGCCAAGCGTGTGTCTTGTCCTCATGCCTGTTCATTTGGATATCAAGCCATGGCCGAGCAGTGGAGTGCATCTGGTACAGGGACTCAGAGGTGGCATCTCTGCTATTTGCAGATGACGTCGTCGTCCTTCCTGCTTCAGACTGCGGTCTCTGACGCGCTCTCACATGTTTTGCTGCCAGTGTGAAGAGGCTGGGATAAGAATCAGCACCTCCTAATTGGAGGTCATGGTCCTCTCTAGGAAGAATGTGGACTGCTCTCTCCAGGTGAGGGGGGAGCAGCTGCCCTTTATGGAAGAGTTCAAGTATCCAGGGGTCTTGTTCACGAGTGATGGCAACCAGGAACGTGAAATCGATTGGTGGGTTGGGGAGGGGGCGGCAGTAACGCAGGAGCTGTACTGATCCATGGTGATGAAGCAGGAGCTGAGTTCTTGGATGAAGCTCTCGGTTTACAGGTCGCTGTACAGCCCCCATCCACACCTATGGCCATGAACTTTGGGTAATGACCAAAAGGACATGATCGTGGGTACAAGTGGCAGAAATAAGGTTTCTCTGCAAGATGGCTGGGCTGGATGCAGGATGACTTACTCTCTGAGACAGGGTGAGGAGCTCGGCTATTCAGGAGGGCTTCAGAGTAGAGCTGCTACTCCTCCAAATTGAGAGGAGCCAGTTGAGGTGGTTTGGGCACCTGCTAAAGATGCCCCCTGCGAGGCTTTTCTTTGAAACACATTCCTCTGGGCAGAGGCCCTGAGGCCGACCCAGGACACACTGGAGAGATTATATCTCCCTGGCTGGCCTGGGAATACTGGGGAATTCCCTGGGAGGTGTTGGAACCTGTTGCAGAGGAAAGAGGGGTCTGGTCCTCCATACTCTCGATGCTGCTGCTGCAACCTTCACCAGGAAACGTGGCATAAAGGAAAAAAGAGAGAAAGAAAAGCAAGCTTGCCCTAAGAGCTGTCACTGGACGAGGATGCGGCTTGCATTAGGGTTCCTTACTGCTGAGGTGCCAATCCTGCAAACGTTTCCATCTGAACAGCTTTGTGTTAGAATCTGCTTAGTAAATACTAGAGATGTAGATTAATTGCAATTAACTAAAAGAAATTAATCATAATTAAAAAAACATGATTAATCAGAGTTTTAATCGCACTGTTAAACAATAGAATACCAACTGAAATTTATTAAATATTTTGGATGTTGTACATTTTCATATATTGATTTCAATTACAACAGAATACAAAGTGTACATTTTTGATTACAAATATTTGCACTGTAAAAATGATAAACAAAATAATAATATTTTTCAATTCATCCCATAAAAGTACTGTAGTGCAATCTCTTTGTTGTGAAAGTGCAATTTACAAATGTAGATTTTTTTGTTGTTACATAACTGCACAAGACTGAGAGCAGGCATTTGCATGGCACTTTTGTAGTTGGCATTGCAAGGTATTTACATGCCAGATATGCTAAACATTCATATGGTCTCACTTTCAAGTGACATTGTAAACAAGAAGTGAGCAGCTTTATCTCCTGCAAATGTAAACAAACTTGTTTGTCTGAGCAATTGGTTGAATAAGAAGTAGGACTGAGTGGACTTGCAGGCTCTAAAATTTTACATTCTTTTATTTTTGAATGCAGGTTTTTTTGTACATAATTCTACATTTGTAAATTAAACTTTCATAGAATCATAGAACTCAGAGGGACCTCGAGGGGTCCAGTTTCCTGCACTAAAGGCTGGACTAAGTATTATCTAGACCATCCCTGACAGGTGTTTGTCCAACCTGCTCTTAAACATCCCCAATGATGGAGATTCTGTTATCATGTCCCCTCTGTCTTCTCTTTTCCAGACTAAACAAACCCATTTTTTTCAATCTTCCCTCACAGGTCATGTTTTGTAGACCTTTAATCATTTTTGTTGCTCTTCCCCAGACCCCCAGATCCCTTTCCGCAGTACTCCTTCCTAGGCAGTCATTTCCCATTTTGTATCTGTGCAACTGATTGTTCCTTCCTAAGTGGAGTATTTTGCATTTGTCCTTATTGAATTTCACCCTGTTTACGTCCGACCATTTCTCCAGTTTGTCCAGATCATTTTGAATTTTAATCCTATCCTCCAAAGCTCTTGCATCTCCTCTCAGCTTGGTATTGTCCACAAACTTTATAAGTATACTCTCTATGCCATTATCTAAGTCATTGATGAAGATATTGAACAGAACCAGACCCAGAACCGATCCCTTTCATTGTAGAAATTGCACTACAGTACTTGTATTCGGTGACTTGAAAAATACTGTTTCTTCTGGTTTTGTACAGTGCAAATAATTATCAAAAATAAAATGAGCATGGTATACTTTGTAATCTGTGTTGTAATTGAAATCAATATCTTTGACAATGCAGAAAACATCCAAAATTTTTAAATAAATGGTATTCTATTATTGTTGAACAGTTCAAATAATTGAGCGGTTATCACAATTTTTTAATTGCATGATTAATCACAATTAATTTTTTTAATCGGTTGACAGCCCTAGTAAATACCACTGCTGCTACTGAATAAGGGACTGTCTTGAGTGTAAGATGAAAACAAAAGAAAGGCTTTGAAATAAAATGCTATATTGTTAGGCAGCTGACGTGCCGTGACTGCCATTCATTCTCCAGAGATCATAATCTCGACTTGTTTCCTTGTGTTCCTCGTGTCTACTTGTTATATCCATCTGTTGTCTCATACATACTTGTAGGCACATCAGGGCAGGAGTCATCTTATGTTTGTACAACAGCTAGCACAATGCGGCCCCCGATCTCTAATTTGGATTCTGGGTGCTACCACCATACAATGATATCAAATAAAATGATCTTACTGCATTTCCTCCATATTTGATCTTTGTTTCTTCCTGTCTTAAACTTTTTCTGGGGCAATTTCTGGGTGAAAGATTGAGTGCTGAGTTTTACATCTTTCTAAACTCAGTAGAACAATCTTTCGCCACTTGGTACCACCCAAAGGCAATGCCTGACCTTTGAGTGAGATTTATGTAAAAACAGTCCCATTTAACCAGCAGTCTATTCACTGTCATTGGGATCAGCGGGTCGCTGATTAAACGGAGTTTGTGATATAAACACAAAAGAAAGTTTGTGTTCCTCTCTTCAGGGCAACAGGAGTCTTTTTATATATATTAATTCTTTCACTCAAGTGTCATAGAAATTCCCAAGGCCTCCAACATTTTGATCTTAAGAGGCTATTCTGTTTTATTTGATTGTGTCCTGTATAGATTCTTACTCTGTGCATATCACCATAGTATTTGAGTGCTGTTCAGAAGTGCATTAAACAATGTGACTAACTTCTGTTATGTGGCGTTTGTTCTCTCAGCCTTGTGAGCAGTGGAGTATCTTGTTTTGGTAGGGTTTATTTACTTATTTCAGAAATCTACCCATTGCGCTGTGCTTATGTTAGAAAACGCAGTGTCGGAGAATTACACCTTGGAATGAGAATGGAAAGTGGTGAGGTTTGTGATTGTTCTTGGTTCCTAGTCGAGTTCTTTCCACCCAAGAAAGCTCAGTCTCCTGCACAGGTGAGTTTTACCCTTATTGCAGAGGATTCCATTTTGCCAGAGGTGAGACGTTGTCGACCACAGTCTCCATCCCAGAGCATTTGGCTCTTTAGACTCTCTGGGCCCAAGCCATGGAGTGCTTGGAAGATAAGGGCCATGACCTTGACTTGATACTCTATGGGAAGCCAGTGTAGAGAGCGGAGTATGAGTTTGGTATGTTTCTGGTGATCTGTGTTGCTGAGAAATGCTGCAGCATTTTTTTCTAGCAAGAATTTCCTGCGTGGTGGAGGCTTCGGGCCTGAGTATCTTGCACTGCTGTGGTTCAGCCAAGAGGAGATAAAGGCCTGAATACTCAGGCCAGGTCATCATCTGCCAGACTGCAATGGTAGAAAGTATTCTGCATGGACTTTGCTACGTGAGAGTTTAGTGTGAGCGATGAATCCAAGAGGACTTCTAAACTATAGACTGAATTGACTAATTGTGGGTCTGAACCTTCAATCAAGGGAGACTGCACCATGACTGTAAACTCTTCAAAATGCTTTTCTCAGCCCACCAGCCTCACCTCTGCCTTGCTTGGGTTCAGCTTCAGCCAGCTGTTCTACATCCAAGAGCTGATCACATCCAAACACTGGGCCATTGTGGTGGCAGTGGTGTACTTGTATGTGGTGCAGGATAGGTAGAACTGTGTGTGATCTGCATATTGCTGGCTCTTGAGTCCCTCTTGCCTGATCAGTTCACCTCATCATTGCAGGTAGATGTTGAAGAGGACCAGAGTGTGAACTGATTCTTGTGAGATTCTGTAAGTGAGGGATCCAGCAGGAGAGTTGTAGTTTGCTATCACTACTTGTTGGTGAACTACCCATTTAGTGCATTACCCTGTCCCCCTACTATCTCTCAGGTGAGACGGGGGCTTATAAGCTACAACCCATAGATGTATTGTCCCATATCAGCGTGAGATGAATCTTTGTGAGTTAGTTAGATTGCTCCATTATTTTTGACTTTTTTGTAAATATTCCAGTATTAACACTCGTAAATAGAGATGGTCAATTTTTTTAGCTCATTTTTATTAACAAAACGGCCTCTTCTTGCAAACAGAAATGTGTGTGGTTTTTGTTTTTTAAATAAGAGCTGACAATGGAAAATTGTGATATTTATTTCATGTGTTTTGCTTTTGTTTATTCAGTGTGCTGATCCTCCTCTCCTCCATTTTCAGTGAGAAAGAAGGGGAAAAAGGGTGAAGAAAACAAACTAAAAAGCCAACACTGCTCAAAATTGAAAAACTGAATTTTTGAAACTGAGAACTCAGAATTAAAAAAATACAAACCTGTGGAATTGAATTTATTTTGAAATTATTGAATTTTGAAAACTTTCTGACCTGCTCTACTCCAAAGCAAAGTTAGACTTTCTGAACCAAAGTTTTAAAAAGTGCTTAACCTGAGCTATCTGAAAGGATCCTGATGTTCAGAAAGTGCAGAGCATGTGTCTCAAATGACCAGTCACTTTTCTAAATGTAGGCCTTGGCTGTCTGCCTCCAATAGGATGAACAATGAGATGTTATACACAGTGTTGTTGAAGCCATTCTGGTCCCAGGATATTAAAGAGAGAAGGGTGTGAAGTGATCTTTTATTGGATCAACTTCTGTTGATGAGAGAGACAAGCTTTTGAGCGTATACAGATCTAAAGAAGAGCTCTGTGTAAGCTCGAAAGCTTCTCGCTCTCACCAACAGATGTTGGTTCAGTAAGAGATATTACCTCATCCACATTGTCTCTAATGAGAAGCCATAATTTATACTACATAAATTTATTGGAAGGGGAACAGGAAATATGAGGATTAAAAATTGAATACACCCTTAATGCAAAACTGTGTATTACAAGGCTAGTCTGGAGCCAGCACTGAGGCGATCTGTATTCTGGCTCCCACAGCATGCAGTATGCATTACAAATCCTCTCTTGTAATGAAGCTCTCGTACTCTGCAAATCTGAGGTCTCAGGGAGGGTGCAAAATGATGCTGTATAGCTTCATGGATAAGCTGCAAGAAACCTGAGAGAGGCCTCGTTTGCGTACATGTGATCTCTTCACCGCCTTTGCTCTTCCTCCCTCTAATCTGCAGAGCATTGCTAGTCTTGACCACATCCAAGTCTGGCCCTGCAAACCCTCTTCTACCCAAGTCTCTCTTCCAGTGGTAATGGCTCCATGGAAAGAGCTGTACCCAAAAAGCTATTTGCTGCGCGCAAGAAAAGCAGTTTTTTAGGATCCTACAAAGCGAGAGAACCATGTGGTGTATTCCTGAGCGCCAACTACTGGCACCTTATCTATTAACTATTTTCGTATATATACAGCTACAAAGCACTCTCAACGTGCAAGGCCATCCTCTGTATTCAGAAAAGCAGGCTGGAAACGTCAGGCCTGATAGTGCCAGAATCCTGCTCCTTATGTGCCCCTTGTGGTTGGAAAGGCACAAGGTCTTTAGCATGAGCTGCCTCTTCCTGAGGGTGCAGCTTTTCTTTCAGACCAAGGGGACTCTTCTTCTACAGGGAGACATCTGGATTACTTTGCAGATTTCCCTTCTCAGGGAGCACAAGCATGAAGGAAGCAGGGGCTACGGAAAAGGCCATACCTGGGATGGCTGTATTGGTGGCTTAGGGCCACAAAAAAGTGGCATCCCTCCCCATAACCAGCATAGAATAATTTGCACTCTGGGTCCTCAGGCTGGAGGGTATTAAAAGGGGAGAGCAGGTCTGTCATCCAGGACAGAGAGGGACCATGTTTCAGGTCTTTTCTCCCCCGACGAGTATAGAGAACAGGAGGCTGAGGTCTGGTCCCTCCTCCAGCCATCAAATGTCTGTTGTCTGCTGTGGTGCCCCCTTATGTGTGTGAGCGGTGGGGATGCCCTGTGTCTCCGATGGTGAAAACTAGCCCTGCCGGGGCTGTGACCTTACACTGTGCACATACCAGGCAAATCTGCTGCTCCATGTGCCTTAAAGGCAGTACAGATGAAGCTGTCAAAAACTAACCAGGTCCATGTTTGCTTTCCAGTCCTGGTTTGGTCATGAAAAGAGAAGCATATTTTTTACTGAGCTCTAGATAGAGGGACAAACACTGAGGAAGATCACTTGTTGTGCAACACTAAACTGAATAATCCAAATGGCACAAATGTTGCAGAGAACAATCTTTCTGAAGTTTCTGGCATACTGTATGGAAGGCTAGATAGTAATGCGTGTGGTTTCTTTCCAGGAGTGTTTTTGTACTGGAGGCTGGATTCGTTATTACATTGGGAAACGGTTCCCAAAAATAGAGAGAGATGTTGAATTATTAAGAGTAGATTCATAGGGAATGGGTAAAGGTATATTTAATAAATGCAGGGAAGAGGAGATTATTGCTCCCAGTTGGTTCCTGTAGCACAGTTGTTGCATCAGTTTTGGGAGTATCAGCTAGTTGCAGGGTCTATCTATATAAAAGCCTTTCTTTGAAAGGCATTCTGCTTCCATAAAATATGTCTGTAATTCTGTTCCTTCGTGGCTTATTAATAAAGAACAAAGGGCAGGTGCAATAAATCAATTTTTGTTTCTTAGGAGTTCATCTGTTCTTACTTCACATTCCCTTTTGCTTGTGACTCAGTTCTTTCCAGGGGGTCCTGATGCCACAATCAGGATTTATGCTTCATGTGGAAAATAGCTGCAGCTGAGGCTCTCAAACCTTGTCCTGAGATGGCCCTGCCCAGTGCCCTTGTACTCCTCTGCCCTCTTTACTCCCTGTGCTGTCTCCCAGCAGTCAGCTTATTGTTGGGGGGTGGTGTTGAGGTACCTGTTTACTGGTCTCCTCCCCTACTGCTATGCCTCTTTTCCTTTCCATTACTATTCCTAATGGAGACCAGACCCCTGCTGGAAAATGCAATGAGTCATGGCACAGAAAGTTTTGCATGTTACGAAGAGCAAAACGGGGTTTGCAGGTAAACCTCAAAGGTACAGAACTCCAAATCCGAAATGCTGGTGTTTCCCCACCCCAGGTCCAAGGAGCGGGTGAATGTATTTCACTCTGATTTCATAGCACCAAGGTTTGTGTGTTCATGTATGTATACATCCTCATGTATGCGTGTGCACATGTGTATACAGTACAGACCCGTTTACAAGTGGATGTCGGGAGTCAAGCCGTCACGACTGCATGTTAATGGACTGCAGGTTAAGAGGGCCATGCTGAAATATCTTAAGATATCTATATATAAAGTACATGTACAATTATTTAGGATTACATACGTATTCACAGCGTCCCAAATCCTGCAGGCCTATCTGTTAACGGCACTTTGCAAGAATATACATTGAAATGTGTAATCTAATAAAAACATTAAATATGCAGTAAATCACTAAAACTTTAGCCTGGGTTTCTCCGCCATTTACTCGATCTATTGCAGCTAGCTTTTCTTCTACAGTGCAGGAACGCTGACACTTGCCCTTTGCCATTATATTAGGCCTACGGTTAAAATTTTCTAATGTAGTATATATTACTATATAACTACTATATATTGTATATCTTGATACGTCCTTACCAATATTGGCGATCAAAAGGAAGAGGAAACGCCAGTAGGCCTACAACATGTTTCTGCTCCACACTTCCTGTCGATTTCTATGTCAGTGAGTTAGTGAGCAAATCTGTAGTGCTACGTAGCAAGTTCCTGTACCGCGTGTTAACAAGTCTTGCATGTTAAATAGGTAACACTGGGAGGCATGACGCTACCGTGTATTAAGAGGATTCGCGGTACTGTGGAAGTGATCGTTTCACTCCATTCTGCAACCAACATTCCATTAAAAGGCTTGTTTTGATCTAGCCCTCTGGCTTTTTTGCAGGTACCTTGTATTACAGGAGGATAAAGGAGGAATAAAGGTGGCAACAGGAGCATCCAACCTTGTTGGCTATGAAGATCTCCTCCCAAGCCTCTTGATGGTCCTTTGTGGCAGAAATAACCTTTAAAAGTAGAGCTGTGAGTGACAGTGATGTGATGGATAGGTTCCAGAGATTGCGTGGTTATCTGAGAGTTCCCATTATCTGGCTGTTGATCACAGAAAAATTGTCCATGTAAGGGTCTGTGTCTCAGAATTGTTCCAGATTAGGAATGTTTATCATTTCATAGAATCATAGAATATCAAGGTTGGAAGGCACCTCGGGAGGTATCTAGTCCAACCCCCTGCTTAAAGCAGGACTAACCCCAACTAAATCATCCCAGCGATGATTTGTACTGTTCAAGGGTTGATCAAGCCCAGTCCCATTTCTGTTAGGCACTATGGATACACATAGCGATACACTAGGGATACACATCCCTGCCCTGAAGAGCTTATAGCCTCAGGTTGAGATATTGCAAAGACTCAAATGTTCAGCTTTAAATGTATGAGAGAGTCCCTTTCCACTGATGTCCTTGGGACTACCTCCTGTGCTTCCAGTCAACCATGTGCATAACCCTTCTCAGGATCGGGGCCTGAACAGACACAGGAGAGGAGAAATAGAAGTAGTGTGACCCACATTTTGACATGGGACTGAGGTGCAGGGAAATTGGCTTGCTGCAGCTCACACAGGAAATTGGTAGAGCTGGCAATTTAAACAAATCTCCTGAGTCCTGTTCTAGTGTCTTAAACGCAAGAAATTACTTCCTCTTCTGGGAACCTGTTGCAATTACTCCCCAATCTTCCTTTTGTGTGGGGGTGTGGGTTGGGGTGAGAAGTAGGCTGAGGGCTACTTTTTTTATACCATCCTATCTTGTATTTTTTTTCTCTCTCTCTGGATGTGTATTTGAGATGTGTATACAATACATACCCAGCTATGGTATATTTGTTACATACACAGACAGCTATAGGTTTAAGAGTAGCAGCTGTGTTAGTCTGTATCCATAAAAAGAAGAGGAGTACTTTTGGCACCTTAGAGACTAACAAATTTATTACAGCGTAAGCTTTTGTAGGCTACAGCCCACTTCCTCAGATACGTAGAATGGAACGCACAGTAGTAAGATGTGTGTATATATACACACAGAAAATATGTAGAGGTGGAAGTTGCCATACCAATTCTAAGAGGCTCTTTAATGTAGATGAGCTATTATTGGCAGGAGAAAAAAAACAGCTATAGTCTTTAATATAAAAATGTTGGGTCTCAAACTCTGTAGTTTCTTTACTTTGTTTTTTTCCCCCCAACATTGGGTTTTTATTTTAAGTGAAGCGAGCATTCTCACTTCAAACAAATCTAAACTGTGGATTCTATAATTAGCAGCATATAGTAATTTCTCTTCAAGCGTAATTGGAAGGTTTACCACTTAAGGATAACACTTAAACTATGCTATTATATGGCTCATTTGCCAGAGAATGCCTGTAAAGCTAATGACTTTATCAAATGTTATCAATGTGTAAGGGTGTCAAGAGAGGAATTTTTTTATTTGGTGTCAAATATTCCTGCTGCTGTTGCTGAATCTTATAATTTTATTATCGTCTATTAATTGAAAGTTCTTCATTATGTGCGTGATGATAACTAGCTAAACTTACTCCTGAAAACAGCTGCAGTAGGAATCAAGCTTAGAGATGGAAGTTCAGTTGTCTTTTATTTACACCAATTTTCCTCTGGTGCAACTCATGTGAGTTGCTCCTGTTTTACCCTGACGGAAATGGAGGGAGGAATCAGATCTTTATTACTCAGGCATGTCAAGCTGTGAACTGAGAAGCAATGATGCAAGTACCAAGGTCAGTTATAAGGAGATGACTTTATGGCGTGTTTAAGACATGCAGATTCTGTAATCGTGAAAGTCAAAGGGCCTTTTCTTCTTTTCACCAGCAGCTTTTCTCAGTTTCCCTTTTCCACAGCTTTTGCGGGTCATATAATTCTGTGGCCATTCTGCCTCAGTCCTTGAAGGCAGGTGTCCTCATGAGATAGTCCAGGCATATCAGAGGGAAGGGCGGATAGAGGCCCTCCAAAAATCCTCTCTGTCAATGTTACTGTGAAGATGGCACTTTCTGACAACTGGTAGCAAAGCAGGGTGTTGCTGACAGTGTCTCTGTGAAGCTCACGAAGGCCTGGATCCTGCGCACGGTTATGCACGGTGGGGCTGCATTAAGGTACACGCACTGCAGGCCCGTGTTGATGGTCCCAGCTCCTGGAGTCACATGATGACTTCTGAATCTTCAAAGGAAACCTCAAGAACATGATGTGAGTGTAACTGATGCAGCGACGTCTTCCTGAGTCTGCAGACAGCCTGAACAAGAAGGGCCAACTGCTTCATGTGTTCCAATGAGTTGTTAACCTAGACAGCTGCCACAGTGGGGACCCAACCAACACCACCACCTCCACAGGGGACTTTGGGTGTGGTCCCTCCCAGCTGCAGTGGTGTCAAAAGGGGCAACTCCATAGAGAGTGGTAAATAAGGGCTGAGACCTCCATCTGTAGGTCAGATCTCAGCGCCCTTTTCAGGGCAGGGGTTATCGTTGGCTAGAGCTGCAGAGATGGAAGTATCATCCCTAAGTAAATAGCAGTCTTCAGTTTGAGAAACTAAGAATAGTAGGAAAATCCCTTATCAAGCATCAAAACTTTCCTTTCCTGGGACTTGTGTATTTTAGCTTTTGTTTAATCCATGCTCCCCGGAGAAGATGTTTCACTTGTTGGCCCATGGAAGAATTTTTCCATCGACCTCGCTGTGTTTACACTGCGGGGCTAGGCTAGTATAGCTATATTGCTTGGGAGTGTGGATTTTTCACACCGTTCTGAGCACCGTACCCATGTCATCCTAACTTAAGTCTAGACCAGGTCTTACAAAGAGATAAAAATAATAGGTGGGGACAGAGACAAGTATGGACAAAGCTATGCGAAGACAGGAGAATGCTGCTTTCCGAAGGCGAGAGGCAGAGGGCATGGAAAGAACCAATAAAAAGGGGAAGAAAAGACCCCGAATGAGGTGAAGAGAAGTGGGAACGGAGAAGGAAGGACAGCAGGGGAAAGCCAAAGGAACTGAAAAACATGGGATGAGAAATCAGTTTTCAGCCACTTGTTTTTTTCTTTGATTCTCATCCTGGTTTGTTTGTGCAGACCTGATGAGAGCGCACTGGGAAGGGAGAATGTTGCCGTTGGTTACAATGGGAGTTTAGGACTTCATCATTCTGCTGTTGGGCATGTTCGTTAATGTGCCTGTTTTAAAAATGACATGTGACAAATGGAGATGTCTGTGGATTTCAGCCCCATGTTCAGGGCACAGGGGAAAGTTTCAGTATAACTGAGGATGTGAAAGGGGCTCAGCGGGAAGCAAAGTGATTGGCTTAGTTTGCTAGACCCGGTTTGGATGGACACATGAACAATGCGGGAAATCCGCTGCCCAACTCCCAGCAAGTCATCCAGACTCTGGAGAGCAACAAGCAACTGCAGAGAGACTCGATGGAGGCAGCTCTTCTACTGCAGGTCCTTCTGTTACATCTTGGCTGTTGGCTTGGTCACTGTAGGTCTCTTACATTTTGCTCTGGAGCTGGCTGTCTTTTCCCTTGATCAATTCCAACATGTCCCTAGAATGGACATTCAGGTGACTGGTTTGTTGCTCTGTGGATTAGGGATGGAGAATGTTGGGGTCTGGCCACGTGCTTGTGCATTTGGTACCTTGAGTTGCATCCTGTTGCATGAGGAGTTGCTCTGTGCTGATAGAATCTGCTCTGTCCTAAAACCATCAAAACACTTGTGATAAGGTGTAAGGCAGAGGAGACTCCAGCCCTGTGTACCCTCAGGGACAATGGGTGCAAAATACCACCAGTGTCATTTGGGAGCATTTTACGCCCACTTTGTGCGGATGCCATAAGGTACCAAGCAATGAAGAATCAGGTCCATATGTCCTATAAGTTAGGAACAGAAAGGATTCTAGCAAGTAAACTTAATGTCAGTTTGTTCAGCAGGAAGCGCACTATACTTTCTTGCTCAACTTTGCAGGTTTTAATTTAATTTCATGGTTCTCTGACCCACTATTAGAACAATATTTGTGTTGCTAGAGTCGGTGATTACTATTGAAGCAGAATTGGCGGAGCACTCTAACTGCCCTGTGTAGCCCCAGCTGGCATAAATGAAAAGGTACCTCATGCACATCAGTGAAGTCATCAGGCAGTGTGAATCATGGGTAAACTGTAGGGCTCTACTGGATCCTGCTTCTAATTGGAGACACTGCCATGTGAAAGGGCAGGAAGCCTTTAGTAACCTTGACCTCTGACTGGGGACAGGAGCTAATGATGCGTTTCTCTCCAGCAGTCCTACGTGTTCTTACTCTTTACTATGGTGCTGATGCAATTCTAAGGAGGAAAGAAGAGCAGCTCGAAATGACACCGCACGGTTGTCACTTTCCATCTTGCTTTCCCCCTCCCTATCACGTGTTTTGACCCTGGTACAGGTTATAACTGAGTGTGTGGTTGGTATTATACCAACTCTCATCTTGCCTGCGTTCAAAAGCCATCACATTTTAACAAGGTCGTCTCATGTGGCAGCACTTCTGGATGGTAATGGGGGTCCAGACTGGCTTTCCCCCCTCTGTCAAACCCACAGAGGTCTGCAGTAATCAGATTCTTTGAGTAGCTGATTTAAAGCTAACCGTGGTTTAAGCAATCCTATTAAGATACCTGCAGACCACAATACATTATCCTGATTAGCTGCTGAGCTAAGTGACAGGACTCTTCTTCCCTTGATAATGAGACTAGATTAAATGTAGCTGATGATGTCTCATGGGGCAGTGTTGCTCTGAAACAGCGGAAGATACAGTCACAATTTCATCCCTCCTATTCACTGTACTGGCAATATGCTAGTTAGGAGACTGGAGCATTTCTGCAGTGTTTAATATCCCAAGGCTTCTCAGAAGGCAAGGTGGATGAGGTCACATCTTTGATTGGACCAATTGCTGTTGGTGATGGAGACAAGCTTTTGAGTGTACACGTCTGCAGACGGGGTAGTGCTAGAGTTGGTTCCACTCAGGGGCTCTGGAACAGGGCGGCCACGGAGCCATGACCCTATTAACTTTTACTGACCATTGTAGCTAGGGAAGTGGCTCTGTCATGTTAAACTCTGGGAACATGAGGGATGAATCATATTAAATTAGCTCTGAAGCACAGGCAATAAAGTATAGTTCTCCGCTGGGCAGATCACTAGCTACAAGAAAACCCATTAGTTCCTGAGGGATTCTTTAGCCTCTACAAGGTCAAGGATCTGAAAAAGGAGTCACAATCCGAGAGAAGAAGTGGTTTTTTGTTTACCCTTGTATTTTTCTTCACATTATACCTATGGGATCAATCAAAGACAACCCCTCCCCATGCATTTACAAATTGAGTAGGTTTGCAGACACCAACTGCGCAAATGGGGACTTTTGCATTCACAAACAGTGGCACCTGCAAATTTACTCTAGCAAAGTAATATTTTTCAACAGTTGGTTCAGTTACCATGGTTACTTTGAATGTGGTTCAATTAAAAAGTGCTAAATAATAACCCCATTTCATTCTGGACTTGAATTCTGTCCAAATAACTACCAAGATGAAAAGCCTTATGAGAACTCAGTTTGAAATATCAAGAGTTCTTCCTTTTCTGTGTACAAAATACAATCTCTGTTGGGTCTTTTATTAATCTTTATTTTTTTGGTTAATTGGGTTTTGCGGTATACATGGGAACAGGAAAAGAGTGCACTGAATGATATGTGGTATCTAAGGTATATGAATGACAAAAAAGTCAGAACTACAGTTGAAATAATGGTTTCTATTTCATATTCCTTGTGGATTTCCCAAGGTATATTCTGTTGCTGATGACTAGAGCTGTACTTGAAAATTATTGGTTTGCTAATTTTACAATAACTGTCCTACGTCCATGATTAGAGTTGACTGAAATGGTCAGAAGTTAGATTTTTTTGATGAAAATATTTGACAAAATTTCAAATTTTGGATGAAAATCTTTTAAATTATGTTGGGCAAAATGTTCTTAACTTTCTCCTCTCCTCTCTTCTTTATTTGTCCATGGCCAAAGATTTTAACTTGTTTTATATTTCCCACCTCCCATCCTAACTCTTGTCTTCATACTGCACATATGGGGAACATCAGCACAGATCAGAAAGGGATAAGGCAGAAAAACAAGAACCATAAATAGACTCGAAGCTTTGTCCCCAGTTCAAGTCCCCCAGAGAGAGATTCTTTCACTCTTACTTGGACTATCCCTGTATTGCATATTATTGGTTCCAAGCATGCAATTTGCAACTAGATCTGATCGTTACGTGCCTGCCTGTGATCCCTTTCATACACCCCATGTGTGATAGTGACTAATTAAGAAATCTATTAAAAAAATTGCATTGGCCCATGCTAAAGTGGGTAGAAGCTTATGTTTTGTCACTGGGTCTGTGGGCCTACATACCTCAAATATTATCTATGCAGTGGGAGCACTGCCTAGTCTGTAAGTTTAAAAAAAAATAAAAAAGGCAGAGAAAGGGCAAACAAGTCTCTGCTGGTGAAATTAATCTCTGTGTAGGGCATGCACCCAAAGGGTTAAGTGGTGTGCAAGCCTTTGTGCTGGTCCTCTGCCCAGAGACCAATTTCAGCTGGAGTGAACTGCCTGACCCCTGAATGTTTATAACTTCAGCAGGAAGAGTGTGGGGGAAAAATGCCGAGTGAACCCACTGGAGCGCCTTGGAAATAATGCAGTCAGGAACGTTCACCTCTTCTCCATGGTTTAAATGTACAAAAGCGAACAGTAATTTTGCAGCCTCTGAGGATGAAATGTGAGGGGAAACATGCATACCTTATTGACTTTTTAGCTGGAGCGGTGCAGGGAACATTACTTAAAGCTCCGCCGTGCTAAACTCGAGTCCCTGGAGATGCCTTTGTTGATGCATAAGCTGTGACCTAAAATATTGACTTTATAAAGTAATTGAATCCAAGAATCATGTTTCAGATGAAAAGCCCTTGACGAATGGCTGCAGGAAACCACCGTGCACAAAGGCCTGAGTGAGAATGTAATGGCATTTGCTCTACTCTGCTCTGATCAACCTCTCACGAGAAAAATGTGTGCTGGGGCAGTCGTGCTTCAGGCCCCTACTTGAATTATAAGGAAGGGCAGGGGGCATCTCTTAAAATCTTTTCCTTCCTTCCCAGGTATGAGAGAGGCCTGCTAATTCCCTTCCTTCTCGTCCTGCAGCGATGGAGTAAGACAGAGCCCTCCTTTGCTGGTCCCATAGAGCAGCGTCTCCCAAATTTTTCCATCCGCGGCCCCCTTCTGCTTCCCCGAGTCCTCTCGCGGTTCAGAGGTGCGTCCTCCGAAATGCTGCTGAATACAAAGGGGAAGCAGAAGGGGGCCGCGGATGGAAAAATTTGGGAGACGCTGCTCTATGGGACCAGCAAAGGAGGGCTCTGTCTTACTCCATCGCTGCAGGACGAGAAGGAAGGGAATTAGCAGGCCTCTCTCATACCTGGGAAGGAAGGAAAAGATTTTAAGAGATGCCCCCCGCCCTTCCTTGTAATTCAAGTAGGGGCCTGAAGCACGACTGCCCCAGCACATATTTTTCTCGTGAGAGGTTGATCAGAGCAGAGTAGAGCAAATGCCATTACATTCTCACTCAGGCCTTTGTGCGCAGCGGTTTCCTGCAGCCATTCGTCAAGGGCTTTTCACCCGAAACATGATTCTTGGATTCAATTACTTTATAAAGTCAAAGTCATCAGGCAGTGGGCCATGGCCTGGCTGATCACTGCTGGCTGAACTGCCTCATGTAGGAGGCGGATGAGTCCTTCAGGGACTGGGTGGGGAAGTCCATCCTGGAGGAGTGGAGTTTGACCTGGGAGGAAAGGTTTTGATGGGGGCCGGAAGGTTACATTTTTTGAGGGAGGCAAAACTTTTGGTGGATTCAGGTCCTGATTGGTCTTAATTCTCCTCTGTCCAGCAGAGAAGATGGTCAGGGAAGTATGGGGGAAAGTAAGGGCGGGGCCAAGAGGAGAGGCAAAGGCACAAGGGGGGATAGTGGGAAAGCCAGGAATGGGAGAGGCGTCAGACAGACACATCTTTGGCATGTTCCACTGTGTAGACCGGGAGATCCCTCCCTTCTGCTCCTTTCTTCTTACCCACAGCTGCTGTGTCTGTCAGGGGAGGCCTGTCTAGGTGTAGCGGTGTCCTCCCCCAGGCTGTTACAGAGTGGGCGGCTAGATGTTAGAGGAGTCTTAACCCGTGAGCTACGTTGGCTACATATGCACCCAGCACACCAAGGTACTAAGAACTGAATGGGGTATGTTGAGTTAACAGGAGCTGCCCGTGCTTTACTTGTGGGCCCCCTTCTTTGCACAACCATCTAATTTTCCCCCTCTTATTTCCGCTCCTGTCTGTCCTGCTCCCATTCCATGAGTCTGTTTTAAGGATAATTGGAAGTGAAAAACAAAGGAACAAACGAAAACACCAGCAAAGCACCAACCGGCTGTGCTTGTGGCAGGGGCTGTCGAAAGACATTCTCGGGGGAGCTGTCTAGGGTCCGATCCAGCTCTCCAGGCTGACACAAGCAGTCACCTGAGGATGGCAAGGTGGACGCTCCCCATGGAGGTAGGCGAGCAAGATCTGGCCCTGAAAACCACCAAAGAGACTTTGTCAGGCTAAGCAAATGCTAGCAGAGCCCTCACCGGGAAGAGATGCGTACGGAGGCGGTTTGCTACGGTATTAGTTAACCAGTGCAGTTGTCAGGTCGGAATGTGATTTCCAGCTGAACGCTGTGGCCCACTTAGAATTCTCTCCTTTTCTCTTTGTGTTTTTTTCAGTTACTCATTAATTTAAGAGGACATAATTAATATATATCATTATTTCAAATGACGCACTTTAAACAAGGCCTTAGTTTTTGTCTTCTTAATTGTTACCTTGCTCATCCTGGAATGACTGTTTTTCTTATAAGAACGTTAACCTCTTTGCTTCTTTGCTTCCCCTGCTTTGCATAATGCTATAATAAGCATTTAAATAAGTGTAAAGGTTCCATCAGCTCTTCCTTTCATATCCCGCAGTAGCCATGGCAACTGGATATACTTTTCTGTTTTCCCTTTTTTTAGATGTGAGTTTTTTCAGTCAAGTCTTTTTAAAATCGAGGTCAAGTCTTCACTTTTGCACACAATGTCAGAGTCACATACACATTCAGATCAGTTGCTGTCTTGCAATGTGTCCCCACAATTGGCTATTAGCACAGAGTCCACCATGCTGGAACCTGGAAATATGGTTTTCAACTTGCGTGACACATCAGAGGACCTAGGAAAATGGGGAGATAATGCTGCACTGAACAGGACCAGCCCACAACATTTTGGCACTTGAGGCTGGGAGCTCAAATGACGCCCTCATGCCCCCTTGCTTGGGCCAAAACTTTGAAAGATCTCAATTCTACCTTCTTCCTGTTCTACTCCTCTCATGATACTGCTCTGCTACCTACCCCAATAAAGGAGAACTAACCTCTTAAAATGCCTTGTTCAAAAATTTTAAGTAACACTTAACTTTCAAACGCCTGAACAGCAAATGTAACTTTTCTTGTCTGCATAGTAAACACTGGCATTTTCATCTGTTTGAAGAATCAAAGTGGTGCTTTTCAGGCCTTCTTGGCTGTGAAGATTTGAACTGGTCTCTGAAGGTCCACAGTCTGGGCCAGCTCATGCTCTATTGAGATGGTTGCAAGGCCGACCAGCCTCTCCTGTGTCATTGTGGAGCGTAGATGTATTTTTATTAACTTCAGCTTGGAGAAGCTGTGTTCTCCACTGGCAACTGTTACAGGAAGTGTTAGAAGTATATGCAGAACAACAAATGCATTTGGAAAGAGGGTGTCATCTTATTTGTGCACATATATTCCAGAACAGCTTTTGATCCTGCTGAAATGTATCTTGAAAGGGCTTTCAGTTCATCACCTAAATCACTCACATCAATATCGTGCATATCATCATGTGTCAACACTGTCTCTAGTGCCCTGCTTTGCTGGTGTAGGTCTTCAGGTATAGTGAGGAGTTTGGGAATGTCATACAGCATCCCAAATATACTGCTGTGTTCCTTGAGCTGCATGAAATGTTCTTTAAATGACTGTATTGCACAATCTAGTACATGGTTAAAGAATTCAACTTTGAATTGTTGTTTGGGGTCTCTTATGGGATTATCCTGTGCCTCGTAATCAAAATGTTATCTTCTTTGATAACTCTTGTTTTCTTGAATGGGTGGAAAAATAGCTTCAGTGTGAAATTCCTCTGCCAACTTCTGTGCACTCTTCAGAATGTTTTGAAATCCCTCATCTGACCGGTAAGACTAGGTATGATTTTGCTTTGTCCCGTTGTTCCATTGCTCCAGATATATAAAGGTCAACACCTTGGAGTCTCTTGCTTACATTTATTTTCCAACAGTATGTCATGCCACAACACTAAGCCACAGAGAAATGTGAAGTTATGTATGTTTCTGGTGATTCCATTTTCTTATGCCTGTCATAGCATTATCTCCAAAATGGCAACTATGGCATCATCTATCTCCCCAGTTTGGTGTTTGATAGGCTTTATCACCTCCACTCGACTCTCCCATCATGTGGCACTGAGGGGTTTCAGTGTTGGAGAGGATGTTCCCAGATGTTGCTTCAAAATTTGCCATCGATGAGTTGATGCAGAGAAAAATACACAGATGTTTTGAATTACATAAAAACATTCAACAACCTCACTAGAAGCTGATGGTGCATCACTGACCACCAAGTTCAACGAATGAGACAAAAAAAAGCTCAAGGGTTTAACTCTCAGATCCGTGTCTGCACTCCTCTGTTCTTTCCTCTCATGTTGGCACCGTTATCGTAGCCTTGACCTCTCATGTCAGCTATCGCAATGCCCATATCTTCCAGCCTTTTAAGAACATTTTGCCAGTATAGAGACTCTTATCTGATGCTGATGTATGGTGGCCTTTAACATTAGTCTCATCTCAAGCTCTTTCCACCTATGGATGCTCTCTGGTGATTTGCTCCCTTCTCCTGGCATGCCAGATTTCTAGCCAGATTTTTCCAGTCCTTAGTTCCTGTAGAACCGAATATGGCTGGAACATTAGACTGGAAGAGTTTGCAACAAAAGCAGTAGGCAGCATTCTGGGTTTTTGAGTACATCAACCATGGCCTCTCCACTTTGTCACCACTGTGGATTTAATGCCAGTCATGTGTTGGATGGAAACTTCTATTTTCACTGTCTTTGGGGAACATGAAGTTTTGCACTTGCTGTGGCCCATGCAGTACAAGGAAATCCCTCAGGCTACTGCTCGAATGGGTCCACAGTCTTGGATCATCTACACTTAAGGAACTAAACTCCACAGCAGCTGTTTCTTGTGCTTCCACCACACTCTTCTCTGCTCTACATTTTTCTCCAGGAACATGCATGGTTACATCCATTTGAGATGGAGATGTGGATGCTGCAGTAGCTGCCAGGTCACCTGCACTCTGACTAACTGGAAGATCCGGCGTCTCCTCACCACTCACATCCTCACTGGGGCTGGAAGGCTCACCGTGAACGTTTGTGTCTATGTATCTCAGGGGAACTTCTTTCTGCTTGGATAGAAAAGCTTCCTTTGCTTTTTTTTCTTTTCCTGAATGCTGCCCCAGAGGGGTGTTTTCTTCTTTCACTCATGACGGCTTTTCTGTGCCAGCTATGGTGGCTCTCAGCACTCAGTTGAAGGGGACAAATAAGCAGGCTGGTAGCAGGGCCTGAATGAGGGAAGATATCAGCGTCTTAAGGGCCTAACTGGCTCCTACTACTTCAGTTGACTGCCTGTTCTCCTTAAGTGGGTTCAGGGAAGCAGCAGGAAACAGGAAGCTCCCTGAGAAGCTGGTGTTAGTAAGCCCAGGCTCCTGGGGGTGCTAGAAAAGTACATAAGAACCTCCTCCTCCTCCTCTCTCTCCCAGCAGCTCCTGCTGCTTTCTATTATTCTCTCTCACCTTTTCTCCTGTCTGCCTGTTATGTCTCTTGTGTCCTCCTTCCTCCAGCCCAGCCCTCCACCATCTCTGTGCCTCTAAAGCAGAGAGAATACACATGCACCAGCAGCAAACACAATTTTCTACACTCTGGGTCCTAGTGGTGCTCACCCACCCCCAGTCTGGTACCTGAGGTGGCCACCTCAGTTCGTCTCATGGTAAGGCCAGCCGTGGCACTGAAATCTTGAAGGGTATGGTTGAGAGTAAAAGTTTACCGCTCTATTTTAAAGTGTTCATTTGTTCCAGGTCTTTAAGAAAAGATGATGCGCTAAAAGTTCCCGTCAGGAAAAAGTCCTTGGACAATATTTGTCAAGTCTGTTGTTTGAAAATGAGTCTCCACATTGGCTTATTTCTCCTTTTCTAAACGTTATTTCTAGACCATATTAGTGCAAGATGGTACAACACATTTATCTGACAGCCTCAAGACCGTGAGTCATGGTAAACAAATGGCAAAATGTAATACAAATTCATAAAAGGAACCTGGAAAGCACTAATTCAATTAGACTATCTGCCATTGGTGTGAAGTTGCAGTTTGTCCATGGACATAATCTTCACTGGCAAAGCAGCGGTGAACAGAAGGTAACAGCGCAGGCTCGCAGTCCGTGCCAGCCTGCCTTTCCATCTGGAAGTAGATGGTCCCAATAATAATAATATGGCAGATGAAAGAGAATTCCAGAGAGACTGCTCGATTTTTTCTAAATATAACATGCTGACATCCTGCCACCTGGGAGCAGCAAGAGATGAAAGGGACACAGATGGAGTGCAAAAGCAAAAGCAAATGCCAAACAAATGGAACAACAAAAGCTGTCAACATTTTATTATTTTTTAGGGAACAGTAAATGTACCATTAGCGTTTATTACCATATTAGCGTTTAGAATCACACAATATCACTCATTTGTTGCATTATACTTCGTGTGTGTGTGTGTGAGCAGTACACAATTCATGGAATCATTTCTGAAGAAGGATTTGGGACAGGATATATTTGTGCATCTGCATGGCTGGATACTCCAAAAAGAATGGGATTGATTCACTAGGACTTTCTGGCTGTTTTATGCTGCTCCAGTGGTGCAAAAGCAACTGTGAACCCATGTGAACTGGCTGGTTAAATCCAGTTTACTGATTGTTTACATGGCAGAAATGGCAATAAGTGGCTGGCACTTACCACTGAATCTAGCCCACTGTTTGCAATTGTTTGTTTGAATCCGATGCCGCTGTTGAGACCATCCACGTTCATGTCTCTCTTAATTTTATTCACAAACACGCCTACAAAACCAAGAATTTTTGTTTGCTTGCATGTTTGGAGAATAGTTGTTCAGAGGAAAATCCATGTTCCTGTGCAAACAAGCATGTTCACACATGAGCAAGAGTGTACATTGTTTGTTTGCTGTCTGCTTCAGAAACGGTTAAATCATTGAACCAGGCAACGCAAATAACGTTATGCGAATTAGGGGACCAGTCCACAACCTGGATAACAAAAATCAAAGTCAGAAATATTTTCTAGAAACTCACAGGCTGAAATAAGTCCAAGAGCCTAATCCAAAGACCACTGAACTCTGTTGAAAGACTTCTACTCTAAACTAGTTGTTATACTGCCCTTAATTGCTGCAGTGTCTGACCACTTTTCAGTAGTACATTGAGACATGACTAATATGTGTCACATGTGGGTCGTTTTCTTGTCCTCTCCCTGGTGGCTGAGCTGTGCTCACAGTGTAGGGTTTGGTTTTGTTTGAGGGTTATTTTTACATACCGATGCTGCTCTGTGTTGATCTATTTAATAAGATTCCAGGACTGTCACTCTACAGCCTAGAACATCTGACGAGTCAGTCTGAAGTGATGGAAACAGCTCTGAGCCTGGCTGAGGGCTCTTTGTGTTCAGAAGATCACAGGTTCAGCCATCACTAGGCCCAGACAGAACCAGATGGAAGGCTGGAGTCCAGAGGATCTGGGCAGGTGGAATGTGCCAGCTGATCAGAGAAGTGGGAGGAACAGCTCGGGGGTGGGGGTATCAAAGAGGTAATTGCACCGGGGGCATCTCAAAACTTTGGGGGATGCATGCCAGCAACACCACCATTGCTCACTATAACACAGCGTATGGGTGAAGCCCCCGTTTTCGGCTTTTTGGGATATGTCTTGGCAAATTACACCCATGCGCCAGCATGTGCTTTCTTCTCCTGGCGTTACACAAGGCAAGCTGAAGATGTGTGTCAGGCCCATGAAATGGGGGAGATGGTGAGGCACGTGATGGTCCTTAAGTCTGAGGGGAATTTTTTCCATGGTTGAGAACGAGCCCCCGAGAAAGTTTTGTCTCGGCAAAGACGAGCTTGGAAAGTCCCATTGTGCTGAAGAGTGAGCTATCGGTCAGTCTTCATCCCGAAGCTTGGGGATATTTATACACCCTGGGCCCAGGCCAGTCAGGGCTTTAGAGATAAGGACTGAGACCTTCAAAGGGCTTTCGATCAGACCCATAAACTGAACAATTTATAAAGAGTCAATCTGCTTATGAAGGATTTGTGATGAGAAAAAAAATGTGAATTAATCAGGTAATTTATTCCTAATGGATAATTTAACTATCTCTAACGGTTAATCTGCTAAAATCAGATAATGGTTATTTTACCTAAATTATGAAACCCGACAACAGTAGTAAAAACAAATTTAAAATGGTCTTGCTTTCTCCCTCTCACACAAAAACTGATGTTCTCCCAACCACAAATGGACATGCTTTCAGAGCTGCTTACCTCCCTAATTAATTTGTGGAGAAAAGCTTGTTACAGAAACATGTGCATGAAGCGTAGCCATTCATAGACTTGAGGGAGGATTTCCCTATGACCCCAAGAGACTCCCTCCTGAATTACGTGAGTTTGTTAGCTAGGCAGACTCTTCTGATTTGTGAGAACAAGGTTGCTCCACTGAACAAAGTGAAGAAATCATAAAGTGGATGTTGCAAATGCTTTTCTCCTCACCTTTTATTGGAGGAAATCATTGTGTTTGCATTTGGGGATTTTGCTGTTTAAAAAAGAAAATCCCCTATAATTCACCAACCTCCCCCACAAAGTTACAATGCATGTGGTGACAGGATTATGAAGGGGAGACCTAGCCCACTCTAATGTGTTTTTCATTTACAGAGGCCAAAGTATAATCTCAAAGGGTATGGATTTGTATCCCTCACTGGTTCATAAGCTAATGACAATCAAGTGAAGTGATAGTTGAACTCCACTAGGGGACTTCCCGGTACTCCTCGTTAGTAATATAGTTTATGAGCGTATGTTCGCTTCGGTAAGCATCTGTGTACTTTGCTCTGTGACTTCCCTTTAGAGAATCCCCTTTTATTTTCCAGCATTAAGGTCGCACAACAATCCAAGCAAATGGACTGAAGATGGACATTTGGACATGGCAAACCGGTGGTTCTCATTAGAAATAATCAGCGTGTCTAGTTAATTTGTCAGGATCAGCCTAAACTGACAGAGCAGCTTTTCCAAAACATGGTGTTTTGGAGTCTGCTGTACACCAGGCAGTCATGTTTAATATGTACAATTATAATTGCATCATTTATTAAAGTAAATGGCCTGGTGCATTTCACAACAGGGACACACAGCAGATTATATTGCTGCTGCTTCCATTGAGGTTTGCTTTAAAACGAGCACAAAGATGATGAGGCATTTAATGCCCATTTGACGTCTGTGGAAAGGCTCCCACTGACTTCAGTGGGTTTTGGATCAGGCCCTTGTGACACACACACCTATAACCATGGAACAGCCAAAATGCTGCAAGAGAGAGCTGCTTGATTTGCACTGTTCCTTCTCTTTTCCCACAGCTCCATTGCTTTAATTTACTTCCTATTGTGTGTGAGGAAGCTGTGTTTAAATCTCTGACAATGAGGAATCCGTCAAGGCCCACTGCATAACCCTTCAGCTATTGCTAAGGGCTGGGCTACACTGAGGGATGGGGGTTGACCTAAGATGTGCAACTTCAGCTACGCGAATTGGCCATCCCCACGGCGGCAAGTTGACCGCGGCCGCTCCCCCGTCGACTCTGCTTCCTCCTCTTGCTGAGAAGTAGTTCCGGAGTCAACGGGGAGCGCGTTCGGGGATCGATTTATCGCGTCTAGATGAGACACAATAAATTGATCTCTGATACATCGAACACTACCTGCCAATCCAGCAGGTAGTATAGACGTACCCTAAAATGGTGGTGTGGTAATGAAGGGAAACAATGGATTCTCTTCCAGTGCAGAACTCCACAGCCTGGATGTTGTAAAATTGCATTTCTGAGAGAAGATGTGCTGGGACGTGGGTGCGTCTTTTAGATTTATTTTAGCATCACACATCCAAACCATTGGTGTGAGACTTGGAATGAGAACAAGGGAAGGAAAAAGTCTTTCCTTTTCATATTAAGATCTTATGCTTTGACACAGATTACCAAATGATCAGATAATCTGGAAAGCCTTGTTTGGTGTTCTGTTGTTGGCACAATACGACTACATTACGGAGAAACTGTTATCAAAGGCAATACAGTGAAGCCAATTATGCAGTTTCATGTTTTGGGCTTGAATGCTAATACTAATAATAATACCCCCTAGATCTGATAACAGCATAACCATTGTTTTTTGTGGCTCTGTTTTAGTTTTGTTTGCAGTTTGCTTGCAGAGAGCACGATCTCCTATGTTTCTTTTCTTTTGCTAACAGATGTTTTTCTTTTTCCATGGAAGCTGCTCTCTGTACTCCTTGGCTAAGTCTACACTACCTGCCAGATCAGCAGGTAATGATCGATCTCTCAGGGACTGATTTATCGCGTCTAGTGTAGACGTGATAAATCGATCCCTGAGCGCTCTCCCCATTAGCTCCGGAACTCCACTGCCGCAAGAGGCGGAAGCGGAGTCGACAGGGGAGCGTCAGTGGTTGACTCACCGCCATGAGGACACCCAGGTAAATCGACTTAAGATGCGTCGACTTCAGCTGTGCTATTCGTGTAGCTAAAGTTGCGTATCTTAGGTTGACCCCCCCAGTGTAGACATAACCCTTGTCATACGATTTCACCAAGGTGCCTGCATGTTTTTGGGTTAGCCAGCCTAAAAGTGCATTGGAGGCCACGGAATGAGTGCTCTTGATTGTTTTGTAGGTTGCCTGTATGATGAGGATCCTATATTTCTATATAGCACTTGCCATGATGAATCCCAAAGTAGCTATCAAACTTTGCCAGCTGGCTGTACATACTATAGGCTAAATCCTGAGTTAGGCCAAACTCTCATTGACCCTTTCTCGTAAGTACAGACAGAGTAAAAACATCATGGTTGGTACCTATGTACTGTATGTAGGATTAATCCCCTCTGGGGTGAAAGGCAGTAAACATTTAGGAGAATACAGTACATGTAACAGAGTGGCTTGTTCCTAGAGGCCTGGAGCCAGCCTACCCTAGTTACTAAGTAGATGACAGCTGAGTATGCATGGAACTGCAGAGAAAATGTTCTCAGGGAGACCAGAGCAGAGTACAGAGGTGGCTGGGGGTGAGCGGGTTCCAGCAGAGAACCCTGGGCCTTGGGGAGTGGGATGGCAGGCAGGAAAGGCCTGGGAGTGAGTTGGTAGAGGTAAATGGATGGACTTGAGAACTTGACTTTGAATGCTTGTTAATATAATCAACTGGAACCCCAGAAGGGCTGAGTGTGGATAAAAGGCTTAGTAATTTATTGAAGAAACCCCTTGAAGGGGAAACTGAGGCAGGGGACCATTTATAGGACAACAAAGAGGACATGAAGGGGTGCGTGGAAGGTGCTGACCCTATGATGATCTACAACACATAGCCATTTCTAAAGTACCGGTTCTCACAGTGCTGATGCTGGGGACCTGGAGTAGTGCCGATTCAGAGGAGAGTACCACTTCTACTGAACCATCAACGCCACCTCTTGCACCAGCTAGGTGGTCACCAGACGTCCCTCATCCCAGCAGCGGTGCAGCTCTATGCTGCTTAGCTTTGGAGATGAGCCAAGCTAACCAGCTGAGTCCGTACAGATGTAGATGTAGCGAGGGTAGGAGTAATGTGTAGCTGGTAGAGTGAGAGAGATTCTGAATAGTTCCCAAGATGGAACATAGGGGCAAAGTTGGCTGGGACTAAGTCAATTTCTCCTTCCATTGCTGCAGATTTCCACCACAGGAGCCAATGGGAGAGGGAAATCATTATGAAGTGTGGGGTATTTTTCCTGTATCCCTAATGTAGTTATCCCAAGATGCACATCTGCCTTTTATTTTAGAATTCAATTTTTGTATTACTGTGGAGTTAGTACACTCGGACTATTCTTCACAGCTCATGAAACAGGTACGATTTTACAGGTAACAGAGCACATGCTGGAGAGGGGTATAGAGCTGACCATAGAGGTTGTTGGTTGCATTTCTGTCAGCAAAACTGCAGAGTATATATTGGGGCAGGACCTTTCCTACAGTGGCTGATGATGTATTTCCTGTTCCTGAGCAACTGGTTCATTTCAGTGGAAATTCTGTGTTAAAGTTAAAGTCCATCCCAAAACAGTGGTGGCTGATATGCAGGTGATGTGTCTGTGATGTACGTATCTACAATGTGCAACTATTAGTTTGTTTTCTGTGCATTGTGTCTTTAAGAGGAAAGGTGGATCTCTTCGTATTGGCAGGAGTTAACTCATCCTGTACCAGTGGCCATGTTGAACTATCTCACACTGACTGGTAGTTCCTAGAACCCCCTGTGAAGAGCAAGGCCCATCGTGTTAGATGTGGTATAAACATATAAAACATATAGTAAGAGACAGTCCCTATCTGAAAGTCTAAATCCACAAGACCAACCTGGGGAAAAAATGGAGAGAGGCCTATTTCAGAGAGCTGGAAAATCCTTGAAAGGTCATCAAGTCCTGTCCCCTGCCTACTCTAGGCAGTACGAACTACTGTCTCCTAGGAGATTTTTTTGCCCTAGATCCCTAAATGGCCTCCTCAAGGATTGATCTTGGAATGCTGGGTTTAGTAAACTAATGCTCAAACTACTGAGCTATCCCTCTTCCCAAGAATGACCTCTGTTTTATAGATGAGGAATCGGGTCACAACTGACTTCTCCAAAATCATTCATGCATTCTGACAGAGCTGGCGATGGAATCCAAACCTTCTGGTCCCTGTCCAGTGTCTTAACATATAAACTTAGAAGCAGAGCCAGCATGGAAGAGTCTCCTGCCTCCCAGCACTGGAAAACTACCTTGGCTCTGCAGGTGGGGTAGCTGGTTGTGGAGGTGGCATGTGGGGGAGTTCTGCATTTGGTGGGCTCAGTGCAGATGGGCACTACAGAAGCCCATACAGTGGAAGATTCGTGGGGGAAGAGTTCATGTGGATCCAGTTGCCATAAGCCCGAGTATTGGTGAGTGCACAAGGCTAATGGTCTATATTCCAGCTTCAGGACAGGGATAGAGCTGGTCAGGAATTTTTAACAAAACATTTTTCTCTAGAAAAATCCTGATTTGTCAAAACTGAAATTTTTCACAGGAAAGGGACAGTTTTGACAAATTTCCTATTTGGGGAAAAAAAATTGAAAAAGTGTTTCAAAATTATCAAGCTGTTAAGAACTTTTTTTGGCTAGAAATGACTTTTTTTGTTTAGAAATGGAAGTCAATTTAAAAGAAAAGGTTGAAATCAAAATGAAAAGTTATGAAATGATCTAAACAATGTGTTTTGATGGACTTGAACTCATTTTCTTTTTTTTTTTTTGATCTTTTTTGGTTTCTGAACATTTTTGAAATTTTGGTTGTTGGTTTTTTTTGGTTCTCATTGGGGATGGAATTTTTTTTTAAATCTCAGAATGTTTCCCAGGAGAAGTAAAATTGTTTTCTGTGCAGTAATAGTTAGGAGTATTGTCCTAGCAGTGGTTGTAGAGTTGTCCAACCTACATGATGTGCAGAAGTTGAAACTCCTCATTGGTTCACTTGTGATTTACTAAGACTTTGTGCAGAGGGGAATGAGAGTGGCTAAATTCACCCTATAAGATCTTACAAAGCAGAATTAGGATGAGCCATTTACAGATTTAATATCTTTTAATCTGCTTTGCTAGGATGTTCAGTGAAGTTTAAGGCGCTGGTGGCACGGTGGTAATTTGCATTCTAACCTGGGCTTGAGAGAGCTGACAGCGATCACTAGTCTCCCTATTAAATATTAAAGGACGTGTACAGTAATCCAACTTAAATATCATCAGCATGAGCATCCTGTACCAGTATTTATCCATCTGGTTTGTACTGAGTGCCTGCCAAATGGAAGCATTTGAAGTATAACCTTGGCCAAATGTTGCCACTTTATTGGTTCACAGTTTATTGAGGAGAAGCAGTTTGAAGGCACTGTATAGATTGTTTCTGTGATGACTACAATGACTAAACTTGCTGCCAAACTTTCTAGGATGGTGGCAAAAAAACCCATTAATGAGGAGGCCTAGTTTTATTGGCTGCACTGATGTGGTGAGTCAGAGTATTGCATTTTTAATGGATCTATTTAAAAATCAGAACTACAGTAAAACAGTGGAATTTTTTTTAACCTGGAAGGTGTTCATAAAGCCAAGAGGAAAACTTGCCAAGTCAAGGGCTCGTGCAGCCTAGAATACTAAATCTTCCTTACAACATAAATTGAGTTCTTGTTCAGGACGCTAGTCAGACGCATAGTTTCCCCTCATCTAGAAGGTGAAAAAAGTAAATCCACACCAAATCCTGCTTGCAGAGAGTTGCCACCTCTTGTGATGCTTTTTGCAACTTTGACATTGTTGATGTTTTATGTAAAGCTCCAGCTGCTGGACTCAAGTGATTGTTAGAATTTCAGCCTAATTTAAAAAACGGGAGCTTCTACTCCTTATGGTTGCAGGGAAAAGCCTGAAAATGAGTCCTGAGTGCATCCCAAAGGCTGAGAAGGCAAAGAAAAAGAACCCCAATTTTATTGTTTTTTAAATTCATGATCTTTTGGGGCCCGACTGCTGATTTCTGAACGTTTGGGGTTGGCAATGCTGCTTACATTGGTATCACTTTCCTTCTAGAAGGCTAACGGCGTATTGGACTGTTTTTGGAGGAGCATTGCCAGCTGATCGAGGGATGTGATTTTTTCCCTCTGTTTGCCACTCGTGAGGCCACATCTGGAGTATTGCATCCAGTTTTGGGCCCCCCACTGTAGAAAGGTTGTGGACAAATTGGAGAGTCCAGCGGAGGGCAACAAAAATGATTAGGGGACTGGAGCACATGACTTATGAGAAGAGGCTGAGGGAACTGGGCTTGTTTAGTCTGTAGAAGAGAAGAGTGAGTGGGGATTTGATAGCAGCCTTCAACTACCTGAAGAAGGGTTCCAAAGAGAATGGATCTAGACTGTTCTCAGTGGTACCAGATGATAGAACAAGGAGTAATGGTCTCAAGCTGCAGAAGGGAAGGTTTAGTTTGGATATTAGGAAAAACTATCTCACTAGGAGGGTGGTGAAGCACTGGAATGGGTTCCCTAGGGAGGTGGTAGAATCTCCATCCTTAGAGGTTTTTAAGGCCCGGCTTGACAAAGCCCTGGCTGGTATGGTTTAGTTGGTGTTTGTCCTGCTTTGAGCAGGGAGTTGGACTAGATGACCTCTTGAGATCTCTTCCAACCTTAATATTCTATGATTCTATGAATAGCATGAAGAAATGCCTGATGGTACAGACCTCAGCTGGTCATCTTATGAGCAACATGGGGTTGATGAAAATGCATCAACTAGGCTCTGTGTTCGTAGCCCTCTCCACTGCATTATCCTAATCACTAATGAAAATATTGAATAGTACCAGACCCAGGACAGATCCCTACATGAACGTCTAGCCAACTACAAAAGCAGTTTCTCTTCCCTTGGTGTTCACACTTCCAGATCAACTGCTAGAAGAGAGCCTCATCCTCCCTGATTGAACTAACCTTGTTATCACTAGCCTGATTCTTGCCTACGTATTTATACCAGCCTCTGGATATTTCCACTGCATGCATCCAACGAAGTGGGTATTCACCGACGAAAGCTTATGCTCCAATACGTTTGTTAGTCTATAAGGTGCCACAGGACTCTTTGTTGCTTTTGTTTAATAATTGTTACTGTTTATACATTGCTAGGGAGAGTGTGATATAGTGGTTTACAGAAACACACAATATTCAGGGATCACTTGGTGAGGTTCCCTGTCCTAATCTGGCATCCTCCACCACACAGATCATGAAGTACCTTCTGGACTTAAACTCTGACTCTGTAAAGCAGAGGTCTCTGCTGGAGGTGATTACACTCCGATAGCCGAGTGAGTAGCCTCAGTTCAAAGTATGCCTGGAGTAGTATTCTGGAAAAGGGAGGGCTTTAAATAAGATGCTCTTCTTGTTTACAGTTAAGATGGTTGAAAAATAGTATGTGTTTCCTATGGAAATCTTCAGATGAAATCTTTTTCTTTTGTTGGAAATCTTTTGCGGAGATGACTCTAAATATAGCTTGTTTTCATTTGACAGTAGGGCTTTCACTGGTATAAAAGTGTCATAAAATCACTGCTCTAACCAACATGGTTATAGTGGGAAAAGTTTCTAGTGTAGACCTGGCCTGAGTTTCTATTTGTTGAAATTATTGTGAAATATTTGCTTCCTTCTAAAAACTACTTTTCCCTTTAGAAACCTTTTCAAGCCTCTCTGTTTACAGATACATCATCTGCCTTGTTGAGGGTGCAGTTTTTTCTTAGCATTTCCACCTATTTTGTCTCCTATTGCGTGTCAATGAGAAGCCCATGATGGATTTGCTTGGCTCCCAGGTCTGCCCGTAAAGAGCTCATTGCAAAAATTGTGGCCTATGGTAAGCTTGGGGAACAAGACGCCATGGTATGGACAAGGAAGTGTGTCTGTGTGTGTCGGAGGTAGTGGGGGTCAGGGCTTGGAGGCCATGTGGAAGATGTGAGAGGTGTGATGGAGGAGAGTGAGGTAGCAAAGGGGGTAAGCAGGATATTCTAGGCATAAGGAAGTGCATGAATAAAGATGTGACAAGACCAGCTGGTGAGCCACATGTTCTAAAACAGGTACTTAAACTCTTTCAGCTACGTTTGCCCCACACCAGAGGTGCTTGTACAAATGGATACAGGCCTGTTCATGTGTGCAACTAAGGGGTTGTGCAATGGTGCGTGCAAATGTTTCAGGTGTTGCTTTGACTAATTGGACCAAATTGTCACATACTTGTCTAAACAAGTAGGTTTTCTTTTTTATGCTGTTGAGTGGCTGGTTGCTGTTGTGACTGTGTCTCTAGAATTATGTGTCCGTGCAGGCCTATGGCAGTACCAAGAGAAGAATGACAGATACTTATTTTGGTGATTCATCTCCCATATTTATATAGCACAGTCATTGAAATATCACGCAGATCAGCAAATCGCCCAGTTATTGTTGTGCCATGAGGTTGCTGCCCTTCCGAAAAACATGGACTTAAAAAATTGTGCTTCTGGGTACGATGAATTGTAAATACTAATTCCCTGAGATCACTTGCCAGTGATGTTGGTGCTGAGGCGCCGGAGGACGTTGGAGGGTATTCAAATGGAATATGAGTGTTATAAATGTCAGGCTAAACTGGTATCAGCCAGGTTTAAACCAATGTAAGAGTGTCCACAGACAAATGGCACCTGTGTAGCAAAATCAGTGCAAAGTCACACCTTTTGTTAACTGGTGCAACGTTGTGATTAGACCAGACCTGACACTTGCACATCAGTGAGGGAGTGTGAGTAACTTCTTGCTACATTGCCTCTGAATATAGAGTGCGAGGTCTAAATTGGTTTAATTTGCTTGTCAAGGAGAGAGAGCCCCCAACTGGAGGGACTGAGAAAGTGTTAGCCCCTTAAAAGCTATAATGGAATATCAGGGTTGGAAGGGACCTCAGGAGGTATCTAGTCCAACCCTCTGCTCAAAGCAGGACCAACACCAACTAAATCATCCCAGCCAGGGCTTTGTCATGTTGGCCCTTAAAAACCTCTAAGGAAGGAGATTCCACCACCTCCCCAGGTAACACATTCAAGTGCTTCACCACCCTCCTAGTGAAATAGTTTTTCCTAATATCCAACCTAGACCTCTCCTACTGCAACTTAAGACCATTACTCCTTGTTCTGTCATCTGCCACCACTGAGAACAGTGAGCTCCATCCTCTTTGCAACCCCCCTTCAGGTAGTTGAAGGCAGCTATTAAATCCCCCCTCACTCTTCTCTTCCTCATCCTAAATAAACCCAGTTCCCTCAGCCTCTTATCAGTCATGTGCCCCAGCTCCCTACTCATTTTTGTTGCCCTCTGCTGGACTCTCTCCAATTTGTCCACATCCTTTCTGTAGTGGGCCCCCCAAAACTGGATGCAATACTCCAGATGTGGCCTCACCGGAGATGAATAGAGGGGAATAATCACTGCTGACTCATATCCAGCTTCTCGTCCACTGTAATCCCCAGGTCCTTCTCTGCAGAACTGCTGCTTAGCCAGTCAGTCCCCAGCCTGTAGCGGTGCATGGGATTCTTCCTTCCTAAGTGCAGGACTCTGAACTTGTCTTTGTTGAACCTCATCAGATTTCTTTAGGCCCAATCCTCCAATTTGTCTAGGTCACTCTAGACCCTATCCCTATCCTCCAGTTTATCTGCCTCTTCCCCCAGCTTAGTGTCATCTACAAACTTGTTGAGGGTGCAATTCATCCCATCATCCAGATCATTAATGAAGATTTTGAACAAAACTGACCCCTCGGGCACTCCGCTTGATACCGGCTGCCAACTACGTATCAAGCCATTAATCACTACATGTTGAGCCCAATGATCTATCCACTTTGTAGTCCATTCATCCAATCCATACTACTTTAACTTACTGGCAAAAATACTGTGGGAGACCATATCAAAAGCTTTGCTAAAGTCAAGATATATCACATCCACCGCTTTCCCCTCATCCACAGAGCCAGTTATCTCATCATAGAAGGCAATCAGGTTGGTCAGGCATGACTTGCCCTTGGTGAATCCATGACGACTGTTCCTGATCACCTTCCCCTCCAAGTATATCATACTTAAAAGAAAAGATCTTATATTTTGTCTAGAATCAGAGGGGTAGCCATGTTAGTCTGGAATTGCAGAAGTGACAAAGAGTCCTGTGGCACCTTAAAGACTAACTAAAGTTTTAGAGCATAAGCTTTCATGGGCTAATACCCACTTCGTCGGATGCATGCAGTGGAAGGATCCCGGGGCAGGTATAAATAGGCAAATAGGCAAATTCTTGCCTACCTATTTATACCTGCCCCGGGATCCTTCCACTGCATGCATCCGACGAAGTGGGTATTAGCCCATGAAAGCTTATGCTCTAAAACTTTAATTAGTCTTTAAGGTGCCACAGGACTTTTTGTCACTTCTATATTTTGTCTGCCTCCTTCTTGTTGCATGAACTCCACTCTCCAGCACTGTTACAAGCCGTTCCCATCAGAGTTTCACAATGGTCTGTGAATTTGCAATGTCTGTAAAATGATACCAGTGATTCTGGTGCACTGACAGGTGTATGGGGAAGCAGAGCCTAAAGCTTTGGAGCTACTGATTATGACTTGCCTGATGTTTTGGAGTCTCTAGGAATCTTCTGTTGACACAAGTAGCACCATTATTATGGCCAGGAAGACTCGTGATTGTCTACTTCTCAGAAAAAGTTCCCATCTGTCTGTCGAGCTAAGCAATGTTTGAGGGAACGCCCCTTTTTATTGCTGTTTGGTTTCTTCCTTTTACTGCATGCATCCAACGAAGTGGGTATTAGCCCATGAAAGCTTATGCTTCAATACTTTAGTTAGTCTTTAAGGTGCCACAGGACTCTTTGTTACTCCTTCTACTCGTTGTTCTGGTGTTTGACATTGGGCCAAAATGAAAGAAAGAAAAGAGATGGGATCTTCTCATCCATTGTTTATTGGATTGCTTCACTTAGCCCATGGGTGATTGACAGGAAGAGAGTTCCATTAAGGACTGGTAACTAATTATAGAGTGACTGTTTTTCTCGTTATCCAGGCCCAATTTAGATCAGAAGGGGTGAAAATTTGGATTCTAACAGAAAGCTTTAAAAAAAACAACACTTTTTTTATTAGTCTGATGCAAATTTCTCAGGTAATTACCATTAGCTGTGGATGAAGTTTACACATCTTATCTCATTAATGTTGTTTTAATAACTCCCTGCACATCTTTAAAGTCTGTGTTTTAGTGAAACTGCCTGGCCTAGAAATCAGCTTTAGAGAGAGAATCTAGGGCAAGCATTTTTACTGGGAGAAAAAAAGGCTTTAAAGTGACATTGGGAATTCATGAAATTTGGCAGGGTTCAGTATCCAAGCTTTGGCATTGCATGGGATCCAGTTACAGCTGATGAAACTTAGACTGATTCTTCTTCAAGAGGATTCTTTATCAACAGGATTAAAAATTGTAGCGACTTCTCGAAACCGTAGGAGAGTGACACTAAGCTCAGCGGTGCAAACAGCCTTTCTCTGGCAATGGGATTAAGACCGTCGTGTTTATAGATCATCTTTAAACAAAGAAAAAGCCATGCAGCTGTTGTCGATGGAGCTGAAATTCATGACCTCCCTGCTTCAGGACTGATTTTAAAAACAGCAAATCTCTATGGTCTCTGAGCAGCACGGTGCTTATGGTGCCTACCACTTCACAAGTGAAAAGCTATTTCAGTGGAGTTACTCACACGCTTACAGTGAGGCTCATGCTTACATAGCTTGTTGAATCTGGGCCAAAGAAACTATAACTAGTTTGACGCTATTGGCAGACCAAGGCCTCGCCATCTGATTCCTATCGGTGCGATGCTTTCCGAATGGGGTTGTATTAACACCTCCTTTCGCTTGATATGCAGCCAGATGCCACACTTTTCCTTTCAGACAGGCTGAACATTGCATGGAACATTCCGGCTGTGAATGTTGGGGTTATGCACCTGTGATTGAAACATCCGATGAGACTGAAATCCCCAGTTGCCCACCCCCATTAATTGCCTTTTACAACTGTCCTTCCTGTGGCCATCATCGCGAGCTCTGCTTGAGGGGTCACTGCTCTGGCTCAGTGAAAAAACCCCTCTTAATATCTGTCATTCGGAGCGAAACAAGTCCCCCGCGGCCAAGCGTTACCTCAGCAGATGTTTGTAGCACGCTTCATAGAACCAAGCCCTTTCCGGTGCGCTGAGAGGAGTTATGTGCTTTGGGAAGCAGTGTGGGTTTTTGAGAGATTCTTGTTAGCTTTCATCTGACACAAGTATAAAGACATAAAAAATCATCCGGCTGTTTTCCACCCTCTCCTGCTCCATTCAGTCTCCATGGCTGTACTTGTGCTCACCTCAATTCCCTATCTAGGTACATAGGGCCTTCATGACTATAGTATCCAACACTAAAGAATTTATGCTCACGACACCTTTTGAAGCAGGGAAGTAGTATTATTCCCACAGGGCACTGAGTCAGAGAGGAATAAAGTCGCTGGGCCAAGGGCAGTCCGAGTCTGTGGCAGAACCAAGACTTGAACCTGGCCGTCAGGAGTCCCAGATGCTGTCTGAAAGACAAGGCCTTCCTTCCTTTATCGCCCTCGTCTACACACACAGACTGTCTATAGGTTGTACAGTAACTCCTTTGGGCCAGATTCTGGTCTTAGTTACCCTGGTGTAAATCAGGAGTAACACCGCTGCAGTCGGTGGAGTTACTCCAGATTTACACTGGTGTAGTAGATCAGAAGCAGACGCCCTATTTGATACACAATTCCATGCAGCCAGCTTTTTAGCTTATTGTTGATGCAGGCGTCACTGACACGTTTATTGGTAACGTCAGGCTGATTCATGCATCCCCTCCATGATCTCCCTTCCATGATCAGTGAGGGCTGGGATCCATGCTGTCTCTTCAGCATGGCCATGGCTCTGTGGCATCATTTCTTCCTTTTTGGAGAGCTCTCAAAAGTGCCTCCACTAGAGCTCTGTGGGATTAGGTTCTCCAGGATTTTGCAGAAGGGTATAGTGAGGAGCTAGGTGCCCTGTGTGGGATCAGAACCATGAATTCACATTGATTCCCATTGGCTTCTCTCTGTAGCTGCAGTGGCACAGACACAAAATTGGGGCTTGGCTGTTGGTAGCGTGGCTCCCATAGTGGAGCTGTCCTCACTGAGAAGTCTGGGAATCAGGAGAACAGGGCCTGGCATTTGGAAACTGCCGTTGGTAAGTCAGGTGCTCTTTAGTCCAGGACAGGTCTCCTGGGTACGTTTATATTACCTGCCGGATCGACGGGTATTGTTCGATGTATCAGGGATCAATTTATCGTGTCTCATCTAGAAGCGATAAATCAATCCCCGAATCGACGCCTGTACTCCACCTCGGCAGGAGGAGTAAGCGGAATCAACTGGGGAGCAGCCGCGGTCGACTCGCTGCCGTGAGGACGGCCAGGTAAGTCGAACTAAGATACTTCGACTTCAGCTACGCGAGAAGTGTAGCTGAAGTTGTGCATCTTAATTCGACACCCTCCTCAAGTGTGGCCCAGGCTCATGTGTAATTGCCAGGAGCAATCTTCTGGGATACAAGTCTGAGCTTATGGTCACTTGCTAATTAGCGTTCGCAAGGTAATTACATGAATGATAGAGGATTTTGGCTTATGATTTGAAGTCTCATTTTGTGTGAGGGAATGCATTTTATTCATGTGAGCAGGGGTAACGTGATGACTCAGATTTAGAAAACCGACAGCAGCGGGTAGCAAGGAGAGCTCCCTGACTCTGTAATATAGGGTGCTAGAAATTAATGACATGGTAAAAATCTGACTGCTGGATTTAGCTTGAGGATAGGGTGACCAGACAGCAACTGTGAAAAATTAGGACGGGGGTGGGAGGTAATAGGAGCCTATATAAGAAAAAGACCCAAAAATTGGGACTGTCCCTATAAAATCGGGACATCTGGTCACCCTACTTGGGAAAGCCATTGCTGGACAGGCAACTCTGCTTCTTCTAGAGAGGAAGAGCCTCTCAGAAACCTGGCTTATGCCGAGATGGGGAGCCAGTTCTGCCCTGTCACAGTGTAGCACACCTGTTGCCATGGACTGACTAGCTTTAAGAAGTAGCTTGGGCCGTTTTGGACAACTAGCTTTAAAAAGCGGAAAGGTGAGAAGAGAGACTGAGATGCTAATACCAGCCAGGCGAAAAGGAAGGGAATTGAAACAGCAGAGAAAAATAAGAGGATGGGGCAAGAAAAGAGCAAATGTCTTGTCTCCCTCACAATAAAAGAGGCCACAAGTCTCACGGTTTGAAATGAAATGAAAAATGAAAGCTGCTTTTTTTTACCAGCGTGTTTGTGTTGTCAGTATTCTAGGATGTTAATGCTGCCCAGCTGGGTTTAAGGGAAGTTATCTGGGTGTTAGTAAGGGGGAGGAGAAGAGACAGCTGTACATGGAGTGACAAATACCTGCAGACATGTCAGCGAGTAAGAAGGCTCCTGAGTTAACAGGGCAAAGACACCAGTGGAGAAGGTAAAACTCCAGACAGGATATGTGGGAAGGGAGTAAAAAAATGAATATATGGAGATATGCCTATCTCATAGAACTGGAAGGACCTTGAAAGGCCTGCCTTGGACGTGGGGCAAAAGAAATGACCTTTAGAAAGAAGACAGAGCTTGAAGAAGGATGGGCTGGGCCCAGCTGGAACTGGGATGAAGACATTGTAAGTTTGCGTTCTATTTGGAAAGTCTTTGTGCAGGACTTAGTCAGTTGGACCCCAAAAGGGTCCAAGATCTAGACGGTGTGGACTTTTAAAGTCTGCATGAAGGGGAAACCGAGGCAGGCATCAGCAGAGCCGCATTTGACCAGAAAGGGCTGCTACTGGGCAGGCGTGCCCTTTGACAGTCCAGAAGTGAATCTGGGCATCAGGATGGACTCTGTGGCAACATTCACTCAGAATTACATGTGTTGTAAAGGCAGCTATTTGTTCACTGCAGGCATTGATTTCAGCATGGTTAGTCCTGCAGAAAGGTACTACTGGAGGTGAGCTAAAGGGAGAAGAATTTGGTCCTGTATTTGCAAATATTTCTCCTTTTAAAGTTCTCCAGGCTAGTAGAAAGTAATTACCAGCATTATCTTTCCCCCCTCATTTTCCGATAGTGTAAAGTCATAAAAGGTTCGTTGCTGTTGTCAAACAATCCTTAAATCATAACTTCAATTTTAGGAATGCTAGGAAAGATACTTTGCAAGCCAGTGCGCTGGCAGCTGCCTTCCTCCGCGCTTGCAATGTAAGCGTTATTTGTTCATTTGTTATAGCAGTTCTGTGCCCTATATTTGCATCCCTTGCAAGATTTGATTTGACCGATTTAATTGCTTTTCGCATGTTTTCTCTTGCTTGGCTATTCTGCCATAACTGTTAAATGGAATTCTCTGTTCCATTTCAGTACAGCAGTAGCTTTTAAAGCACTGTAGTTGAGGCTGTGTTTCAGAGTTCAGTTTTAAGGGAGCTTTAAGCCTTTATTTTGTAAAAAATCTCATTGAAATGGCGAAAAACCAAAACACTGACAAAACTCTGTGTTTAGTGGCTCCTTGAAAAATGAATTGACACCAAAAAATAAGAGTTCAAAAATTACCCTACTGGGCAATTTTTCCTCTGGATTGTCTCACTTTTCTCTGTACCCTTCTTGCAGGAAACCTCCAACCTTAAGGGACCTGTTCTTTGGCTGCTCATTTTTGCTGCTCATGTACTGATTCCTAGTATAGTATTTGTACATCAGAAGCACTTCTCTATGGACCATTTTGTAACTTTTTAGACATCATGGACAATGTGCCAATGTGAACCTGCTGAATTCTCACTCCACGACAAATCTGCTGTGATGTGAACACTTTTACTTTCATGGAGCCTTTAAAAGCTACTGCTGTACTGAAATGGAACAGAGAATTCCAGCCTCAGCGCACGGAGTCAGAATGGTGCTCTCAGGTATACCAAAGCTGCTCCGCTGATTATAGTTGCAGACTTTGTGTCTCTGCCTTCAGTTTTCTGCCATCCCCAGAAGATGAATGTCCCCTGGAATATTAACTCTCTAGTCCAAATTTCCAACCTTCTTCTCGTAAGGCAAAACTGTCACTTTGGAGCTGCTGTTACAGTTGCAGTTTCCGTAGCTACCCTACCTAAGTCCAAGTAGGAAGCTCTTTGTCTGGGCTGGATGCTGAGTTGAAAGGGTTCTTTCAGGGATCTACAGGGTGGTCCTGCCCGTGGAACTAGGCACGTGGGGGCAGAAGAGGAGGAGGCAGGATGGCACAGTGTGCTTTGCTTTGTGTTCTTCAAGAACACCGTTCAGTGCTCAGTGTCCACGCACGGTGGAAGAATAGGTTCAATTTTCTCCTTGAAAATCTGGACCAAGCAATGTTGCCAACACAATACTTCTTCTCTCTCAAGCATTTGTTTAGTCTGGAGTGGACAGCTGAAAAGCAACGTGCAGTGCCAGCGCTACTGCTGAGCTGCTCTCTCTATTTTTCAGTAAGGTTTGCTTTTCTTCCAAATGAGTGTAGGGTGTTTTTGGTGATGGGGGAGTCAGTTTTCTGATGCACAGAGCTGCGAGGCTCCATCTTCACCGACTTCCACAGCGCTTGCCCAAAATGCTCCAAGGAGGCGGCCCCAAGGGGCCGTTGCTTTCCAAAGAGCGAATGTTGGGATGTGCTTTGTCTCTGGTGCCCAGCGCTGATCTCCACTGGCTGGCATATGTTCTGCTGTCTCAGGAATTATTTGTGCTTCTCAGAAATAGAATCCCCTCAGGGTGGCCCTTGGTTCAGCACAGCCAAGATTCTTCCAACTGTGACAGCGTCTCTGGTACAGTCTCTAAGAGCTGATTTGCTCTCTCATTTACAATAGTGGCCAATAAAACAGTTGCCAAGAGTTGCTGAGAAACTATAGCTATTTCCTGTTCCAGCCTGTCGGCCACACCTGGGGTTACTTGTTCACAGGAACTGCCAGTAAATATTGAGGGTGAAGGAGTACGTTAAGCTACAGCAGAGGCCGGATTCTGCCCTTCGTGCGGCAGGTGGAAAGGATCGAAGAGGTGCCCTGTAGGATCCAGAGCCCAAGCAGGGCATCTGGATGTCTCCTGCCACGCACAATAACCAGGCTGCATAAAACCTGACAGGCAGCTCCAGGAGGATGCATTTGAGAGGGTGAAGCTCACTCAATTTCCTCTTCGCTCTGCTAGTTGCTCTGGAAAGGGGATGACGCCAAGGCCTGCCCTCAATCTGCCCTTCTCTGTCTTCTTTCACACAGTGACCACGTGGGGGGCTATGCCCAGCCTTGTAAGAGAGGTTTGTGTGTGGGGGATGAAGGGTAGAGTGGGGAGTTTTTGTGCTTTTCCTCCACATCTTCGTGAATCCTTCTGAATCTGGCTGGGTGTAGCTGCTGCACTATTGACCCCTCTCCCTAAGGCAATGATGTGTTACATACACAACAGTAGCTGAGCCTGGCGGAGTTACCACTAGCCCATCCTCTACACCTCAGTGGCTGAGAGGGTCCAGAACTCCCTTGTAGGTACTAGTGCCTGTGGAGACAGAATCTGCGCCACTTAGGACCAGTTGTGCTTCGCACCCACAGCCGGCGCTCAGATGTTCAGAGGAGCTTGGCTCCCACCGGGGCACCTAGATCAAGACCTGGTTTTCAAAAGTGCCCAGCATACTGAGCTAAACTGAAAATCTGGCCACTTCTTTGGGGGCCTAAACAGGGCATGAGCTCCTTGCAAAGCCGAGCCCTTAAGGTTCAGTAGCAAAGCATGTCCTGTTTTCTGTGTAAGCCCTAGTGATACCTTCTGTAGTTTAGCTGCTGGTCCCACTTCTGGCCATTAGCTTAGCTTAACCCCTGGTTGCCAAGAACAAAACCTGTCCTGTGCTAATATATTCAGAATACATAATTAATTAGCGCTAATGTCATGAGCAAAATGGCCTTTCTAGGGATGCGTGCTGAGAATATGCACTTCTTTGGCACCATGTGTAACTGAAAGATTTTCTTTTAGGACCGTAGTAACATGTGCCTTAGGAATAATTGGCTTAAAGATATTTTTGCAGCCTTATGAAGCTGGATAAGAACAGGACTTGGGGGTTTATCACAGGGTACAGAGCTTTTTACCTATTTAGGTCACCTGTTAAAATCCAGCCCACGTTGGAAGGAAAATCAGAATTGCAGAGGAGTTCAGGGCAGAATGCTACAGCCTTTGAATTGGAACGATGCTAGATGATCATTATGGACTCTTCTGGCCTGAAATTCCACGGATCTGTGAAATAAGTTAGTTGATCCAATGTAATTCTTACTCTAGGCAGCCACATCAGAAAAACTCGCCTTCACAATCGGTGTTGATCGTATCAGCAAAGAGGCAGAGAGCTGACCAGGCATGGAGTCTCAATCACCATCTTATCTCCGTTAAGTGTTCCCGACAAAGGATAACTGAAGCATGTTGCTGGGGTAGCACAAGAAAGAGTGCCCCACCTGTCCCTGTTTGATGGACAAACAGAATACTCTGATTTCTAAGGCCACCCATTCTGTACTTTCACAAGAGCTAGTGGTACGAGCTGAAAGGTCAGGAAGCACGTTTTGTGGCATTTTGCTGGAATTTTCCTTTAGGACTATATGCTGAAATTTCCACCTGTGGAAATAGGGAGTCAAATTCTCTGCTTGTATTGCCACAGTCCAGCAGTGTTTTGACCTGTGAAACCTCTCTTGCGTTGTGCTGAATGGTTTGGCATGGTGGTGGTAGGGATATGGAAATCTCCTAGAATGGTTCTCGAGATATGTACCTTTTGAGCAGAAATGTTAAGAGAAAGTTCCCTGGGATAGGGCTCTCTCTTCAATGATGTAACAGGCTGCTATTCACTTTAACCATTAGGTCCAATAAACATGAGTGATGCCATTCCACTAAAGAGAGGCTCATAATCCAGAGCATCTTTTATGACCAAGAATCAGAGGGGTAGCTGTATTAGTCTGGAATTGCAGAATTGCTGTTGTCATCATGGACAGGTCTGACTACCAAAAGGAGGCTACCAGACAACTCTCCAACACCAATTTCTACAGGCCACTTCCCTCAGTTCCCACTTAGGAATATACTAAGCAACTGCACCTTCTACTCAGGACACTCTCTACACTAACACAGGAACAAATTAACATACCCTGAGAGCCCCGACTGGGGTTATTCTATCTATGACCCATGATCAAATCCTGGATGCCCCATCATCTCAGGCATTGGCACTCTCACTGAAGGACTGGCTGGATATGTGGACTCTCTACTCACACCCTACGCCACCAGCACTCCCAGCTATCTCCGTGACACCACCGATTTCCTGAGAAAACTATAATACATTGGTGATCTTCCAGAAAACACCATCCTAGCCACCATGGATGTAGAGGCTCTCTACACAAACAGCCCACACAGAGATGGAATACAAGCTGTCAGGAATAGTATCCCTGATAATGCCACAGCACAAGTGGTTGCTGAGCTCTGTGACTTTATCCTCACACACAATTATTTCAAATTTGGTGACAATAGATACCTCCAGACCAGTGGCACCGCTATGGGCACCCGCATGGCCCCACAGTATGCCAACATCTTTCTGATTGGCCTGGAACAACGCTTCCTCAACTCTTGTTCACTCACGCCCCTTCTCTATCTATGCTACATTGATGACATCTTCATCATCTGGCCCCATGGAAAAGAAACTCTGGAAGAATTCCACCATGATTTCAACAGCTTCCACCCCACCATCCACCTCAGCCTGGACCAGTCTACATGGGAGGTCCACTTCCTAGACACCACGGTGCAAATTAACGATGGCCACATCAACACCATCCTATACTGAAAACCTACCGACAGCTATGCCTACCTTCATGCCACCAGCTTCTATCCCGGACACACCACACGATCCATTGTCTACAGCCAAGCACTGAGGTACAATCGTATTTGCTCCAACCCCTCAGACAGAGATTAACACCTACAAGATCTTCACCAAGCTTTCTCAAAACTACAATACCCACACAAGGAAATAAGGACACAGATCAACAGAGCCAGACGTGTGCCCAGAAGCCTGCTGCTGCAAGACAAGCCCAAGAAAGAAAACAACAGAACACCACTGGCCATCACCTACAGTCCTCAGTTAAAGCCTCTCCAACGCATCATCAGTGATCTACAACCCATCCTGGACAACAATCCTTCACTTTCACAGGCCTTGGGAGGCAGACCAGTCCTGGCCCACAGACAACCCGCCAGCCTCAAGCATATTCTCACAAGCAACAACACACCGCGCCATAATAACTCTAACTCGGGAACCAATCCATGCAACAGACCTCGATGCCAACTCTGCCCACATATCTACACCAGCAACACCATCACAGGACCAAACCAGATCAGCCACACCATCACTGGTTCATTCACCTGCACATCTACCAATGTAATATATACCATTATGTCCCAGCAATGTCCCTCTGCTATATACATCGGCCAAACTGGACAGCCCCTACGAAAAAGGATAAATGGACACAAATCAGATATCAGGAATGGCAATTTACAAAAACCTGTAGGAGAACACTTCAATCTCCCTGCACACACAATTACAGATTTAAAAGTCACTATATTGCAGCAAAAACACTTTAAGACCAGACTGCAAAGAGAAACTGCAGAGCTGCAATTCATTTGCAAATTTGACACAATCAACTCAGGACTGAACAGGGATTATGAATGGCTAGCTAACTACAAGAGCAGTTTCTCTTCTCTCGCTGTTCACACCTCCAGTTCAGCTGCTAGAGGAATACTCACCCTCCGTGATTAGAGATAACAAGCTGGTTCAGCCTCATTGGACTAACCCTGTTATCTCTAACCTGGTTCTTGCCTACCTATTTATACCTGCCCCCGGATACTTCCACTGCATGAATCCGATGAAGTGGATATTATCCCACGAAAGATTATGCTCTAATACTTTTTTTAGTCTTTAAGGTTCCACAGGACTCTTTGTCACTTCTTTTATGACCAAGTTATTGATGCTAAACAGTTGAGCAAATTAGGCTGAAGCTCAAATGCCATCTGTTATTTAGTAGACCTTTCCTTCAGAGATCACAGCTGTCCATGGCGTAATGTGACAGAGATCCACTAGTACCACTTCCCTTCAAGCCAAGGACTGGAGTTTCAGGAACATCCATCAGAGCAAACGTTTTGGTTATGGTTGTTGTCTTCCAAGTGTAGTTCATAATGGGCAAAGAGGTTTAATTAATGTCTCACAGTAATGGGTCTGTTTATAAAGAAATAATGTGCTATAAAATTAGGCAATGTATAATGAAATGTACCTCCTAATGGCTAGGCTGGCATTTTAAGTGATCAGTAAATCACTTAAATATTAAGACCTTCTTGAACAAGGATATTAAAGTAAGACATTTGGAAACAGCAGATACTGGTATTCACAATTATCTACTAAATAAAACATTTTTATTGTGATCTTAGTGTTAATCACAGTGTAAAGCAGAGTGGTAATATGGGACAATGGAAAATTATAGGCATAGAATATTACCTGCTGAAAAAAGGTATTTCAAAGGATTCTTTAAGACCAGAATCAACAGAAAGGCAAAACCATTTTCTCAACTTGCCATTATCTGTTCCTAAGATGAGAAGACCAGAAGACCAAAGTTAGTTATGTAGAAAAACTCTTTCTCCAACGTACTGTAGACCAGCCATAATCCCCAGATAGCTCTGAAACAACTTCAGCACAGTCATGATTAATGACTATTACTTTGAAATATTTCAAGTAGCACTTTGAAAACATTCTCAGCTGCGTCCATATTTTAAATCAGAGTCAGCCATAATACAGATTTCATAGTTTACCCTACTAATTGCTGCAAGAAGGATTTGCAAGTGGTTGTAAAGGTCTACACAATGAAATACTAGATACCATATTGCTGATTATAATAGGTTCTAGTAACAGAATCCCAGATTTCCACTGAAAGAATCTTTTTGGTGCTTTTGGAAGTGAAATGAGATTTTAATTAACTAAATTAGTTCCAAATGATGGATGATTTTCAAGTTAAATATTCAGAAACTAAATGGTTGGTCTGAGACACAAACTGTTTGCATGAAGGTACTAGTGGATTTTGTCCTGGGCTGGTAACCTTTCATAGCAACATTGAAAAGGGTCTGTGAGAGAGACTGTATCTGCGGAGCCTTAATTCTGGGCCCCATGATACAAATAATAAATGCAAAAGAGATTCTCTTCTATTAAGTCTTGGCGTGTGTGTGCAATGTGCGTCAGATGGCACGTGACCAAGATTCATCACCGAATTGGGTCTTCTGGTTGGATTATTCACTTGCCTGGCCCGGCCTGGGCACTGACAGGGAGTGTGGCATGAATGCTGATCCATACCCCATTCTATATCAGTGCAGCTCCAGAATTAGGCACACACATTCTAATGCTCTTGTTTTAAAAGCTTTATGCTTCAGATGAAATGTCACCTTTAACTTTTTACAAAGAAGTATCGGATAGCCAGATCAATCCCTTCAAAGAACCCAGCCACAATAAAAAAATATAAATAAAAATATACAATAGTAAAATATTTTATATATTTTCAAAGCACCCTGATGTATTTCCATTAAACTGGATGAATATTTTAAGTGTCTCTTCTCCCTTTACATTAGTAAGATTAGTAAGAGCCACAATATTTGCAAGTTTCATCTATTCCTACATTCTCCATAATCCTGTGCAGGAGGTAATATACATTGAAAGTGTGGTAAGATCTCTGATAAGTGACTTCGGGGGGTGGGAGGGAGGGGAAACTGGCATCATGTTTGCGTGTCTGTGATTTCTGCAACTAATTATGCAGTTGTAGCTTCTGACCCTCCCCTCAGATACCAAGGAAGGAGGGAAAAACACTCTGATCATGTCCAAGGAGTAATGGAATCCAGCTCATGCTTTGTTCCGTAATAGGCAAGAAGTAAAAACCTGCTTGGATCACTGTGAATATGTCTCCATATCCACACAAAGAGCAGAGCTGTTGCTGACTTACAAAGGCACCATTCCTATAGTCCTTTTGCAGAGCGGAACGGCACTGTAAGGAAATGTTTATCCAATGGCAACTTTCATTTTGGACATCATTTGCTGTGTATCGTATGCAGTGCCGGCATCAGCTGTTTTGCCACCCTAGGCGGCGAAGCAAAAAACCCCAGAAAACTCGTTGAGTTGCTGCCGAATTGCCGCCAGCGGTTCAAAGCTGTGAAACGGCCATGGCCACTGAAATACTACTGAAAGCTGTGGTGCGTCGCCCCAATTACAGATGGTGCGCCGCCCTCAATGTTCACTAAAAGCCGCCCTGCAAATCCTGCCACCCTAGGGGACCGCCTAGATCACCTAGTGCTTGTGCCGGCCCTGATTGTATGACTAATTTACACAACAAACTGCATTAGTTCAGCGCACTGAATTTGGAGATGAACTGACATACATCTTATCTGAGATTCTGTTCGTGGCAGCATAAGCTGTGCTAAAATAGCAGCTGACCCTTCGAAGCTGACAAAGGAACACTTCAGACAAGAAGAGGTAATTTATTCTGATTAGTGCTGACTGCCTGTCAAACATCAACCTAACTACTCCCCATCTTCTGCACCTAAGAGGTCGAGGGGGTTGCCCTTGGCTCCTGCAGGATTCATATTAAATAACAAAATGACAAAGCAGTTTCACTGGGAGGAGTAGCACAGTGAGCCATTAATAGCAATGGGTACTTGAAGAAGGAATATTTCTCAGTGCATTGGGTAATCTGTGGCTGGATATTTTGACCTTTCTGCACCATACTGTTAATAGAAAATATTTTTCTTTTGGTAACCAGCCATTTTATTCAGAAGAAGCTGCCAGCTGATGTTAAAAATATACCAGCTTACATTTCCTGAATGAATAAACCCTCTTTATAATTAATATTCTTGCCCCCTGGCCTTGATAGTTATCAAAGCTGTTAATGGTAGGGAGTTCTGTGCATCTCTGCATACTGCGAAAAATGACAAAAATGTATGTAACGTTACAATTGGCAGCACTTCGCTTACCCGTAACTGAATGGAAAGTCTCCATAAGGCTACTTGTGCAAATACTGATGGTAGGGAGACCAGATGTTCAGATAGAGTCAGTCCCAATTTTGGGAGCTTTTTCTTATATAGGTGCCTATTACCTCCCACCCCCGTCCCGATTTTCACACTTGCTGTCTGGTCACCCTAGCTGAAGGTGAAGCTTTCTTGCATCTGTGAAAAGGGGCGTGTTTTTACAAAATGTTACTTTCTGCTCCCTGAAGTAGGACAAACACTTAGCACTTGGATGGCGTCTTACTTTCTGTTAGACAAAGGTATTGTATGAAGGCGAGCTAGCCAAAGTCCATGCAATTCAGTTACAAATGTCCCTGTGACATCAATGGTGCAGGTTTGTGCCCATTGGAATCACACCTCTAAGTTCTCTGTGAGGCTGCTGAGTGTGTAAAGAGCTTACTCGTATTTCAGTGACCCAACCCTCTCACTCCTTCACCTGCAACAACTGGATCCCTTAGCTTATTGTCCAGTGCTGCACTGGGCAAGTGAATAAAGCTGAGCTTTGAATAAGAAATCTTTAAGAGGACATGGGTCATGTGCATGGTAGACAGAAGTATAACTGGTCAGCAATTAAGTGCCTTGTGCGTTTTTCATTATTGTGTTTGCAAGGCTGTTTGAATTCTTTCATTCCAACTGAGTTGAGTGGTTATTTTCTCTTTGTAAATATGCAGCTATAGGATATGTTCTGGTTCTGAAATAATGAATAGGGCCATTAGGTAAGGGGCATTATTTTAACCCTGTCTAGAGCCATAAAAATGAGTTTGACCCAAGATCTCAGCAACGTTGAGTGCGCAAATCATGCAGGACAGCTTCTGTCTGGAAGTCTGAGGGTTTGTGTTCAAAGGCTACATTTTCATCCATGTACAGTAGACTCTCGATTACCTGGGATGATAGAAAAAATATTAATCCTGGTTAATAAAATCCTGGATAATTACCAGCCATAGGAAATATGGATGGGTTGAGGTGGGGGTGGGGCCACCCTGCGCCCTCAGGGGAGGGAGTAGGTGGCGAGGGTACCGGTTGCCTTTTTAATTTTTACTCACTGGCGGTGCTCCGGGTCTTTGGTGGCATTTCGGCAGCGGGTCCTACAGTGCTGCTGAACACACTCGGAGCGAGCGAAGGACCCGCCGCTGAAGACTTGGAGCGCTGCCAGGTGAGTAAAAATTAAAAAGGTGGCCGGCGCCCCCCCTGGGTGCAGGGAGGCAGGTGCACCACCCCTCGCCCTCACCCGGGTGCAGGGGGGCCGGCGCACCCCCACCCCCGCCAGTGCCACTGAAAACCCGGTGCACCACCCCGTTCCTAAAAGCGCTGCTGGGTACTATGGGGGCCCTGTGGGGCTCAGGGGCTGGGGCAAATTGCCCCACTTGCCCACCCCCCACCCCCTCAGTGACCCTGTTCCCCGGCCGTCCTGTGCCCTGGTGGTGGTTTGTTTTGTTTTGTTTTGGTTTAGTTTTTTGCTTGGGGCAGCATCCTGGTTAACCGTCAACCCGGCTAACCCAATCCTGGATAATTGAGAGGCTACTGTATTATTACAGTAGTGCCAAGCTCTCGAACTGGGAATCAGATCCCCACTGTACTAGGCGCTATACACCCACAAAAGAAAAGATGGTCCTATCTCAAAGAGCTTACAATCCAGACAGATTGTGGAGTGTTTTTCCCTTGGATGGGTGGGTGCCTCTTTAAGTCTTGAGCATCTTTATGGCTTTATCCTGAGTTTCCATCACCATCCAGACTGGGCCCTGCAACAAGGAAACTTCAGAATTAGAGCAGTTTGAAAATCTCTTTCCTCCTTCCCCCATTCCCCACCCCTGACAAAAAAAAAGTTTTAAACAAAGATTTCCCTTAAAATGTTTATCATTTGTAGGATGATTTGAAATTAGCTTCCCCCTGCCACCACCCTATTGATTTGAATGAAAAAAGTTTGTTTAGCTTTTTGGGTTTCAAAAACCAAACTGAGTTTCTGGTTTCGGTTTCCAGATTTGCTTTTTCCCCACTTTTTTCCAGAGGGAGGGCAAAATTAAAATAGGGAAGGGCATCCCTCAAAAATTAAAAAAAGAAAAGAAAATGCAACAAGAAATATAATAAATTTCTACTCTTTCAACTTCCCATAGAAAAAAACTCCATTCAATAGCATTCTCATGCAATATATTTAGTTTTTGACAAAATCACATTTTGGGGTGGTTTTGCCATGTCCCAACTGAAGTTTCCCAGAAATTTACATTTCAAGAAAAATGGATCATTTTGTCCCATAAAAAACTGATGTTTAGACTTTGGGGAATTTTTATTTTAAATATCAGATTTTCACACAGGATGGAAATTCTGAGATTTGACCAGCTCTAACAACAGATGTTATGGTAAATGTTCAGCACATAACTTCTGAAAAAGAGTTTACTGGCTGAGAAGCATAGAATTGTAGGACTAGAAGGGATCTCTAGAGGTCATCTAGTCCAATCCCCTGCACTCATGGCAGGACTAAATATGGTCTAGACCATCCCTGACGGTGTTTGTCTAACCTGCTCTTAAAAATCTCCAATGATGGAGATTCCACAACTTCCCTAGGCAATTTATTCCAGTGCTTCACCACCCTGTCAGTTGGGAAGTTTTTCCTAATGTCCAACCGAAATCTCCCTTGCTGCAGTTTAAGTCCATTGCTTCTTGTCCTATCCTCAGAGGTTAAGAAGAAAAATGTTTCTCCCTCCTCCTTGTAACAACCTTTTATATACTCAAAACCTGTGATCATGTTTCCTCTCAGCCTTCTCTTCTCCAGACTAAACAAACCCAGTTTTTTCAGTCTTCTCTCATAGGTCACGTTTTCTAGACCTTTAGTCATGTTTGCTGCTCTCTTCTGGACTTTCTTCAATTTGTCCACATCTTTCCTGAAACGTGGCATGCAGAACTGGACACAGTACTCCAGCTGTGGCCCAATCGGTGCAGAGCAGAGCAGAAGAATTACTTCTTGTGTCTTGCTTGCAGTCGCTGCGGTTAAGTATTTTGATTATTTCATAGTACATGTAAGTGTGCTGAGTGCTCCGCAATGGACACTATGTTCCAGCCCCAGTAACTTCACAGAGCCTAAATCATGGGCACAAACGACATGTGAGGCATGATATACCTTTAGAAAGGTCATCAGCAAGATAGGACGTGGGATAGAGATTGAGGCTTACACAGTCATTCTGCTGTATGTCCTGATGGTATAAAGGGTGATGTTGTTGCTTTCAACAAAGTTTGCCACTTCAATTCAGAACCGCCAACACTAAGTGATACAAATAATGAGATTTTAAAAATTAATTTTGGCTTCTTTTTACTTGCCTCTTTGTTTCTGAACCTCTAGGATCCATGTTTCCAGGCTTTTCGCTGTAACCACAAGAGCTGGAAACTTGTTTTTAGTGAAAGCTGTGAGTTTTCTGTAATCCCAAGACTCCAGGAGCTGAGACTTGAAGGAAAAAAAATCAGATATCGTGAGACTTGGGATAAAATTATGGGAGTTGGAAAGTGCTAATTTCACTAAAAATACATTTCACTTTAATGCAGTAAACCCAAGCAAAGAAATCTAATCACACAGAATCTGAGTGGAAGGAGCTCTAGCGCAAAGGTGCTTTTGCTAGAAGACAGGACATTGTAAGACTTGCAATGGCTTTGAAAAAAGCAGGAGCTGAAAGAAATCAAGGTCCTTAATGCAGCCTTATCTGGCCTACCCTAGTACCACGGGCTCTTCAGTCTATTAGATTGTTATTATTAATCATATCTTTCCTACAGTAGAGATTCTAATTGGCTTATGAAGACAGAATTTTTGTTTTTTCTGAGTAATGTTTTTGTCCCCTCTTCCCACCTGTTGTGTCCGTGACAAAGTTTCCAAGTACAAATGTAGTGACCCTAGTCAAGCAATAAAGAAACAAATACTCCACCAGCTCTTTCCCTGTCTGACAGTTGGTATGCGAATGCTTCACTGGCTTCACTGTTTAGCCGTGAAACCTTCATCATAAGTGTCATTTGGCTTTAACTTTGCAGTCAGGTAATTATGGTGCTGTGCTTATTAAAAACAGACTCCATCACAGAAGACGTTGACTGATGTTGGTTGGAGTTCCAATGTGACAGCCAAGTGGGATGAGCAAGTGCAGCGCGGTGCTAAAGACATTATATTGCAAATGCTGTTTACTCTGTGTCAGCTCTAAACTATGCAGTAAATAACACATTATAAAAGAGATCCAGAAATAACATTAGGCTAAAATGGAACCATCAATTATTCTCCTTACTTCAGCTTTTAGAAGATTCTTTTTTTTTCACCCTGCAGTATTTGTGCTTTCCCCTTAATTTGTTAATTGCTTTTTTCCCCTTGACTCCTCTCTTTTGCTCCAATGCCTATAAATCATCCTAACGAAAGATAAAATATTTCTCTTATGAAATGAGTATAAAACAACTTTTAAGTAAATCTCCTTTTGCATACAAAACCAACTTTTTCTAAATCCTAGATCTAAAGGTTCTACATCTGCTGGGACCAACCCATCTAAGTCATTTGCCAAGTCAGTGTGAAGGGCTTCGTTATTTCACTTTAAAAAAGCCACTGCCTTCCAAATATTTACTTTAAAAATGGCAGCACTGGGGCTGGTCCAGGCTTCCTGAGACTCGCGCAGCTCCTCACAGCCAGGCAGAAGACTCCAGAACAGGTTCAGATCTCACTTCCAGCAGTGTCCCTCCAGAATGAGTTCAGATCCTTCAATGGAGATGCTTCCCTGTAAGTCCAGGGTAACTGGACAGCAGAATTTGGCCCCTGTGGAGACCTGATTCTCACTCTCCAGGCCACCATGGTCTGGGTGTGCTGTTAGCATACTCAGCCCACGTGAGCAAGGACGACACAGCAAAAGGTGCCTACCCTGAAGTTAGATGGGGGGACCCATTTATGCTGGTGTGATGTTTACAGCTCCAGTGCCAGGTACGGTGCAGCTGCTCCTCGCTGACAGAGCTCAGTCAGTGAGCACTTACTCTCCCTGTAGAACAGAGGTGGGCAAAGGTTTTGGCCCAAGGGTAACATCGGGGTTCTAAAATTGAGCGGAGTTCTAAAATTGTGCAGAGGGCCTCCCCAAACAGCCTGGCCCTGCCCCATCCAACCCCCACCCACTTCCTTCCCCCCTCAGAACCATCAACCCATCCAACCCCCCCCCCGCTCCTTGTCCCCTGACCGCCCCCTCTCGAACCCCCCCCCACGACCCCAACCCCCAACCTGTCCCTCCTGCTCCCTGTCCCCTGACTTTCCCAATCCCTAGCCCACCCCCCAACCCCCGAGAGACCCCCAGGACTCCTACATCCTATACAACCCCTCCTTTCCCCATCCCCTGACCGACCCCTCCAGAACCTCTTCCCCATCCAACTGCCCCCTTCTCCCTGTCCCCTGACTGCCCCCTGGGACTCACTGCCCCTTATCCAACCCCCCAGCCCCTGCCCTTTTACTATGCCACTCAGAGCATCGTGTCTGGCTCTGCATGGCCCATGGGAGTGAGACATGCTGCCCCACAGGAACGTGCAGTGCCGCCGAAGCTGCTGGCAGGAGCTATGGGCTAAAGTGCTGCCCGTGCAGCGTGCTGAGGCTGTGGGGGAGAAGGGCCATGCGGAGCCCGGGGGCCAGGCAGGACAAGCCCCCATGCTGGATGTGGCCTGCGGGCCATAGTTTGCACACTCCTGCTGTAGAATATAGGAGCCTCCCCCTTTATCCCCGCACTGGGTGGGTCACTGTGCAGCTTCCCCATTACCTTCAGGAAGCCTGTGTCCACTAACACCCTCCACAGACACAGTGGCGCCAATTCAGATCTCATTTACAGTACACCAGTGTAAACCCGGTCTAAAAGAGCTCAGAATCAGGCCTGTTCCCTATTTCCCCCTCAGCCCTTCCCTTGGTGGATTGCACTCCTTCACATTCCCAGTCCTGGGCATGGCAGCAGAGGGGCTCTGACTGGATGACTTTGCAGAAGGCCCCCAGAGGTGCTGGGACCCACCTTCCATGAGGATGGAGGAGCACAGAACAGCGCCGGTGAGTTCTATTTTCTACCAAAACATTTTTCTGCCAAAAAGTGGGGTTTGGTCCAAAGTGAAATATTTGCGGGGGGGGGGGGGATTTTTTTTTTTTTTTTTTTTACAGGATGTTGAAAAACAGAAAATTTCATTTTGTTTCAAGCTGCATTTCCAGTCCACTTAACTTTTTGGGGGGCGGGGGCGAGGTGACAGGTGGGAGTCTCCGCCCCCCCGACTAGAGAAAAGGGGGAGGGCAAATCCAGAAAGAGGAAACAGAAATGCGTTTTGGTTTTTGAAAATAACTAAAGAAAACAAAAACTTTTTGATTCAAATCAAAAGTTTATATTGGCTTCAAAGCTCCCTATGCAAAATAAACTTTTTAAATGGATTTAAGAATAGCAGCTGTGTTAGTCTGTATCCGTAAAGAAAGCGAGGAATACTTGCAGCACCTTAGAGACTAACCAGTTTATTTCAGCATATGCTTTCATGGGCTATAGCCCACTTCATCGGATGCACAGAATGGAACAAACAGAAGTAAGATGCATTTACACACAGAGAAAGCAAAAAAAAAAAAGTTGTAAATTACCATACCAATTCTAAGAGGCTGTTTAACTTGGATGGGCCATTATCAGCAGGAGAAAAAAAACCTTTTGTAGTGAAAATTTAGTGGGTCTGTCTAACAGTTGATAAGAATCTGTAAAAGAGACTTAACTAGGGAAGTGCATGCAATTAGTATAATGACAAAGCCACTTAACATCTCTGTTTAACCCTTGGTTGACAGTGTCCAATTTGCAAATTAATGCCAGTTCATCAGCTTCTCGTTGGAGTCTGTTTTGGAAGTTTTTCTGCTTTAGAATAAACACCTTCAAGTCTTTAATAGAATGTCCAGGGAGATTGAAGTGTTCTCCTACTGGTTTATGAATGTTATAATTCCTGATGTCAGATTTGTGTCCGTTTATTCTTTTGAGTAGAGACTGTCTGGTTTGGCCAATGTACATAGCAGAGGGACATTGCTGGCACGTGATGGCATATATCACATTGGAAGATGTGCAGGTGAATGAGCCTCTGATGGTGTGGCTGATACGATTAGGTCCTATGATGGTGTCAGTTCAATGGATATGAGGACAGAGTTGGCATCGGGCTTTGTTACAAGGATAGGTACCTGGGTTAGTGTTTTTGTTGTGTGGTGTGTGGTTGCCGTTGAGTGTTTGTTTCAGGTTGGGGGGCTGTCTGTTTTTAAATAGAAAATGTGTTAGAAGATTTTTTGGGGAGAAGGGATAGGGTTTTTCAACCTGCTCTAGTTATGAGGTGCACAGCCCAAGTTGGGGGTAGGTTAAGTATCTCTTGCCCCAATTCTCTTCCATGGGCTGGGCACCATCAGATCATAGACTTTAGGTCACAGAGACCATCATGATCATCTAGTCATGTGACTCCCAGCTTGTGCTATGTTGGTTAGGCTTCAAAGTGTCTTTGAGAATAGGTCAGATTCTGCCTTCATTGAAGTCGCTGAGAAGCCAGCATCAACTCACATATAAACACACCACAAACCCAAAACAAAACACTCCACTGCACTCTTACTTCTCCTTCTGGGCAGAAGAGGAAAGAGAGAACAACCCAACCATGACAGATGTTGGTTACATCACTTAATGTGCTACACGAAGGGGCTCAGATACTTCCATATAAAAGTCTACAAGGAAGAGAACAGAGTTGCTACATTGGGAGCTAGATTCAGATCTGAATCTGCTCTACTCCAAGAAGTATGGGGAGATTTGGATGAGGGGTCTTGGTTCAGGACCATCTTTTCTGTGTGTCTGTCTGTGATGAGGGAACTCTTCTAGCGAGCAGTCTCTCTTGGGGCATTAGGCTGTTCCAATACATGCATCATCCTGACTAAGGCCTTGGCCTCCATGTCTGCTCTGTAATTGCAGAGTAGCCTGTGAATCAAAATTCCATCATTAATGAATTGGCTGTGCCCAGGGCTTGGCAGAGCTGGACTTTGCTTTGATTTCAGTTTGGGTGGTGAATATCAATATTGACGAGTTTGATTTTTATGGCCGTGCATGTTTTTAAACCTGCAGCCAATATTTTGGGTTGGTTTGTTTGGCTAAAATACCTAGGTGGTTGCTGCTGGGAACAGGCAGCTGCCCACAAACTCCAAGCGGCATCGTGTCACGTCCTTGCTCTCAGGGGTGGGGGCTAGGTATACTCATCTGACCTGCAATCTTTCCCTCCTCTGTGCTTGGGAAGGGTGTGGGAAATCCCCTTGCAAATGGCCTGCTCTGTGCCCTCTGCAGCTGCCAGCCCCCTGAGTTATCCTTATGGAGGAAGGGCTTGTGGGCAGAGTCCGTGCTGTAGTAGTAGGATTCATGCTAGTTGCAAATCAGCTGGTGTAGTGAGGGTATCAGGAGGAAGGGAAGTGCCATTGGGTTCCTGCTGCTATGACCTACTCTTCTGCACCTCCTTTATAAAGGAACAGATCCCAGCTCCCCTGCCCTGTCCCTCCTTCGCCAGGCCACAAAGCTCCCCTCACCACTGGTCTGTTTAGAACTGCCTTTAAGGATATTTCATTTCAGTCTGTTTCCTTTTCACAGCTTGTGTAGCACAGGACAAAAGGGCTGGAGAAAAAGGGGACTTGGGCGTGGAATGAACTTCAGGAGACTAAATAAACTTGGAGCTTGACCATTTTTAGGGCGTGCTTACAAGGACTTCTTTGATAAGGTTTTTCCCATCATAACGAGAACAATGTTTAAATGAGTGTATATAAAAATAATACCTAGCTCTTATATAGCACTTTTCATCTTTGATCGCAAAGTGTTTTACAAAGGAGGCCAGTATCATTATCTCCCTGGTACAGTTGGGGAAGTTGAGGCACAGAGCAGCAACTTGCCCAACATCACCCAGCAGATCAGTGGCTGGCCTGAGAATAAAACCCAGTTCTTCTGAGTCTCAGTACAATGCTCTAGCCACTGGGCTACACTGCCTCCTAAAACAGGCTTGCCTCTAACTTGGGTAGCCACGGGGAGCAGAAGACTCCATGAAATTCCACCAGGGAGCTTGCTGCGGTCTAATTTAACTTGAGAAGTGCAAAAATGGGGTGTGGTAGAAAACCCTGAAACAGGCAATATGGAATCCAGTTTTCTGTCAAGGCTCTGCCCATTCCCCACCCATCCCCTGCCCACCATCAGAAAGCTTAGGGGGTGAGGGCAGGTTCCTACTCCCCTGCCTGCAGCTCCACGTCCCCTTGGGACAATCGGTGATGTTAGCTAAACCCTGGGTAGGAATGTAAAGCATTCATTAACACGGGGAAGAAAGCACGCGCCTTTCCTATCAGAGATAGGGCAGAGAAAATGAGATTAAAGAATCCAGCTGTTGGCAGAATGTCCCCTTTCTATAGCTTCAGTTTGATGGGGATTGTTGTAGGTTGGGCCAAAAGAAGACCTAGGCATTGTGCTGGCCCTCTGCAGGAGAAAAATCTCACCCTGAGCAAGTATATGGATTGTACTGCACCACTTCAAATGTCATTTGTCTGCCAAAGGAACCTGTTGACTCAGCGCTTGGGATAATTGTTGGGTTTCACACGAAAAAATCCCTAATACAAATATTTAAGAATGAACCCCAGTAAAGATGCTTCCTGTTCTGAAGCGATGAAAGTAGAAGGGTGTATTAGGGAATAGCATAGCTGAAGTCAGTGTATTTAGGTTGACTTACTGCAATGTCTTCATGGCGCTGCGATGACTGCAGCCAGTCCTCTGTCAACTCCGCCTGCGCCTCGCGGTGGTGGAGTACCAGAGTCGCTCGGGGATCAATTTATCATGTCTAGACTAGATGTGATAAATCAGTCCCTGATAGATCAATCACTACCTGCCGATCCGGCGGATAGTGTAGACCTGCCTTAAGAGTATCAAAATGTTAAACCCAAAATTTGATCCCAGGCTAACAAACAAACCTAGATACTAACAGTTAGGAACCTAGGTGCTTTTGAAAATCCCACTACGGGCCTATCTGCAAATTTAGGCACCTGAAGATCTTTAACAATCTTGCACAAATACACTTTTCCATGCAATCTGGCAGAATGTGAGAGATGCACAGAAAAGCTTCTGCCACTGGCCCTCAGAGTGAGCACGATGAAGCCAAAGTCCTAGACTAGTGTTTAAAAGCTAAGATTTTAAGATGTCCACTTCTGAGACAGAGCTGGAATCTTCCTTGGCCCCAGACACCAAGCACAGTCAGACGTGATGTCCCGCAGAGTTGGGAGGACAGGGTGCGCAGGGCACATAACCTTGTGGTTCCCTTCCACCTGAGGTGACATTGACCCCTGCTGTGCACAGACCTGCCGGACCATGGCTTTATAACAGCCATCTTGCTCTCTCCACCAAGGCCTGTGGTGACATGGAAAACGTCTTTTCCATGGCAGCTATCAGGGTTCTAAATCTTTGCTGCTTGTATGACACCTCCTATCTTGTTCAATAGGCGAGGGATTGGACTGGGGGCCTCCTTAGCAAAAGCCCGAATCTCTGCAGCTGAAGCTAAAGAACCTGGCTCTACAGCTGGGGCTAAACAGTCTGAGACCTGCAGCAGATCTGGTACAGAGGGCGATGTACCTCTGACATGCAGTTTCTTTTATTCTTTTTCCCCTGCCGTGATACAACTCTGCCCTTCTACAAGGTCCTGCCCCATGATGTTCCCTCTATCCAGGGCCTAAGCTTTCAACAGCCTGCCTTGTGGGATGTGCTACAGCAAACAGAATGGAGTTGGGTCTTTCCCCTAATCCAAATCTCCTTTTCTATACTGCTTACTCCTGGCCCAGCTATAAGCCTCTGGACAATGTTTGATTGGTCCATTTATAGCTGAAATCAATAATGGAAAAGTTAAGCTCACCTCACTCTTTAATAGCTTGTTCTCAGAGGCCAAATCACACCATGATCAGCGAGCTTATCCCTTTGCAGGCCTTGCTTTTGTAAGAGGACTGGCAGGAGTGTTCGGAAAACATAGATTGTGCTCATATTGATTGGCTCACTTTGGTATCCATTTTGATAATCATTCTGACTCTCAATGACTCTCAGGCACGGCTGTGATCATCTAGTCTGAGCTGCTGCACATTGCAGGCTACAGAACCCCTTGCCCACACAACCTTGCCCATCCACTCCTGTGAACGACCCCTAACCTCTGGCTGAGTTACTGAAGTCCTCTAATCTAAAAGACTTCGAGTTACAGAGAATCCACCATTTACTCTAGGTCAAACCAGCAAATGACCCAGGCCCCACACTGCAGAGGGAGGCAAAAACCCCCACAAGGTCTCTGTCAATCTGACCTGGAGGAAAATTCCTTCCTGTCCCCAATATGGCGATCAGTTATACCCTGAGTAGGTGGGCAAGATCCACCAGCCAGAAACCTGGGAAAGAATTCTTTGTTGTCACTCTCTATCTAGTATCTCATCTCTGGCCATTGAAGACACTTGCTGATAGCAGTCACGGATGGGGCCATATGCTTTTGTAGGCAACCTCATCATACCCTCCCCACCATAAATGTACCAAGCTCAGTCTTGAAGCAAGTTAGGTTTTTTGTTCTCGCTTCTCTCCTTGGAAGGCTGCTCCAGAAGTTCACTCCCAACACCTTCCTGTCTGACTCTTGCAATCTCTGATTCTTGTGTAAAGAAAATCTCCTAGAACGCTGTAAATTTGGTATAGGTTTAAAAAATAACAAAGGATCATAAATGCTGATTAACTGGAGTTCGGCAAACATTTACCTGGTTCCAGGAGAGGAGATTTCTGTCTTAACTATGCTGTCGAATCCCAGATTCCACACTGCAGCACAGTGTGATATCGGTCCCAGCATATATCAGCTTTCTTGGTGGCTGAGAATACAAGATGGTTATGAGTTCCCCGTCCCAACAATTTATTATAAAATTATTATTTCTAGTGCCAATCATCTAACTCTGGTTCAAGAAGGATGTTGCTAAATTGGAGAGGCTTCAGGGAAGAGCTTTGCCAATGATTAAAGAATTTAAAACATACCTTATAGTGATGGACTCAAAGAGCTCAATCTATTTAGCTTAACAAAGAGAAGGGAAAGGAGTGACTTGATTACAGTCTATAAGTACCTACCTGGGGAACAAATACGTGATAATGGGCTCTTTAATATCGCAGGGAAAGGGATAAGACGATCCAATGCCTGGACGCTGAAGCTAGACACATTCAGCCTGGAAAAAAGATGTACATTTTTAACAGTTAGGGTACGTCTATACTACCCGCTGGATTGGTGGGTAGTGTTCGATGTATCGGGGATCAATTGATCGCATCTCATCAACCCACACATACTCAGTGACAGCAGACTAGGGCTCAGTATACATGCAGTAATCTAATTTATTGGCACTATGCTTTCCACTTTTGGGGGAGGACAGGTTGTCCCAAAAGGGGATAGTCTTGATAAATGCACCTGAGGCCTGGCAAAGCAATTTACCTGTTATAAGATGCACCTTTTCATGTCTTCAGGCCTGGTCCTCCTTCCTTTGAACTCAGTAAGAGACAAAGGCAGAGCTCTGATGCTATAATATAGACATACCAATAGGAATATGTACCAATGCGTTTCTGCTTCCTTAATCACTAAGTAGTGACAAGAGTTAATGGTCCCAGCAGTTTTCCAAGCAAATGTTCCTTGATGTGCCATTTTCTGTGCATCTCCATGAGAGATATGAATTAAGAAGTCACTTTTTGTGACATGCCTCCCAAATTATTTATGGTAACGTCTGAGAAGGCAGAATCTAATAACTCCGGAAACCAGCTGGGAAGTAAATGAACAAATACAGTTTTTGTCTACCAGTATTTGTGTGTGGGTGGGTGGGAGGAGGTAAGGGGGAATTAAATGTTTTCTGCCAGGGTAGTTGCTGATACAATATTTCTCTGTAGGTCCATCTTCATATTTCGGCCTGGCTGAGCCAGGGTTGGAAAAGTAAATAGAACGAGAAATTTCTTCTACAAAAGCGTTCAAGAAATTATTTTTTTCAACTGAGAACAAGGCAGGCTTTGTGGCTAAGAAACTGCACTGGGACTCAAGGTCTATATTCAGTTTCTGGCTTTACCACAGACTCACTGTGTGACCTTGGGGAAGTCACTTCATCTTTCTGTGCCTCAATGGGGATTAGAATACTTCCTTTCTCCCACCCTCTGCCTCTTTAAATGGTAAGTGCCTTGGGACAAAGTTTGTCTCTTAGTGTGTTTCTACAACTCCTAGTACGGCAGAGCCCAGATCTTGGTTGAGGCTGGTCAATGCTACTGTAATACATAATCTTATTTTGTTGCAAAATTGTCATGCCAAGGAAGTATCAAAGTGTATTCTTTAAATACAGGCATGAATAGAGCAGTCTATTTTTGCTTCTTGTCATTAAGCTCATTCCTCAGTAGTTAAGAGCTACAGTACGACCCTTCATCATGTTGCGCAGTACTGGAGGTGTGAGAAGAAGGGTGCTTCTGGGGTGGAATAGCTACATGCTACCTCCTACTGTCAGAGGTATATCCTAGAAACACACTCTAGGATACAGTTCATGTTCAGATTTATAACCTTGCAGAAAATAAATACTTTAAAACTATCCAATTACCCTTTTGCATATGACCTGGTTTTCCATAAATACAGATATCCAGCAATTGCTATTAGAACAATTTGTTAAATTCAGAATCTAAGTGGGAAATCTTGCCTTCTCCCAAAGTTTGGAAAGAGGAGCAGTACTGACCTGCCATTGCAGCTTTAGAATCCTCCCTCCTAAATTACCCATCTCCTCTTCTATTTTTTTCTGTTGTTCTTTTATTTTGTATTTTGTTAGGGACCTGAATCATCGACCATGGTCCCATTGTGCCAGGCACTGGACACACACATTCCAGAGATACAATCTCTACCCTAAATCACTTGCACTCTAGATACAAGACAGGAGACTACAGGTAGATATACTGTAACCTGTGAGAGGCTAGAGTTTACTTTACTATCCCTCTCCTTGTGCTTCAACACAACTTCTGTAGAAAAGCATGCGGAGAACCAAAACTCAATCATTTTGAAGATTTTCAGCAAGGATTGCACAAAGTCAATCTCTCCCCAATCAACTCCAAAAAGAACAAGAGAAATTAACTGAATTCTAAAGTACTAAATTTATAAAATGTTAAAATAATAAAGCTACGTAATATTAACTTAATTTCCACTAAACAAGGCTACTTCATAATGCACATGCATTATCTTCACAGTTATACATACAGGGGTGTCGCATTTTACGCGAGGGTCATGTTCCGTGGTTACTGCATAAAGCGGAAATCGCGTATAGTGAAACTCTCATTGAGTTCATTGGTGGGCGGAATCGCCAACACTACAGATAGAGTTTTTAAATTGTTTTTTCTTTTTTTTTTCCTGTTTTTGCTGACCATGTAAAGCCAGATTCGCGAATGTTAAATGTGCCTAAGATGCGACTCGCCTGTACATATAAAGAAAAGAAACAGATTAAATCTAAACAGTTCAGTCCCCATGACCACACAGTGAGAAGAAAGTCAGAGTTCCAAAAGCTTAGGCTGAGTTCACCTGAGTTGGTTAGTCTTTGTTCATCATCTCTATACAGTCCGCTGCCTCAAAAGCACTGCAACAATATCTTCCCTCCTCTTGCTTGCCAAAATCTCCAGCTGGGCTGAATCACTCCATTAGCTAGTCAGCTAACTAATTAACTGATCAGTCAGTATTAAGTACATATATAAAATAACTCTAGTGACGAGTTGGTGAGCCAGATAGTCAAATTGTCAGAACCAAAGATCAAATACAATTCAAGGTATACACTTAACATGAAACAAATTAGCCCCGCCTGCCCCAACTCAGCAATTTCCCCTTTCTATAACTAACACAGCGAAGGCATTGTGATGGAAAGTTAACACTAGCCCTACCTTGCTGCAAAATGTGTCAGTGTTAGGGGAAAATACTTTGCGTTCTGCCCCTGTGGCTGAACTCTTCCCAAGTCCCCCACCAACCAGCACACAGGTCTTTTTGCAAAGCAGTTGCCCTGACTACTTGCCCTCAATGGAGTCTGAGTCCAGCTACAGGGAGAGTAATGAGTATGGCCACAACTGCCACACCCAATTTCGGAAACTTCCCGGCACGGAGCGCTCATTTTGCATCTGCAGAACAACTCGTTTCTCTCCCTCCCTTCTCTCTCAATCTCTTCAGGAGTCATCTGCCTGTTAGGCTTGTGGGTTGCAGTAGCACAAGGAAATGATGAGACAATAATAAGCTTTTCTCATGCTCTAGTTGCTATGACCATGTTAACAGTATATCCTGGAAATGAGCCATATGCTAAGTGTTGACACGGTCTCTGTTTCTTGGTCAAAGGACCCCAGTTGCATGAGTGGGGCCTTAAGGCAGCAGTGATTCCTTGAGTTCCTGTGCCAAATGCATGACTTTCTGCCACAGGTACCTTAGGTGATTGGTGCCTCATCCTTCAGGCCTTACTTGGGTGAGTAGTTCTGTTGAGTAAGGGCTGAAGGACGGGGCCTCTGGTTGGTGGCCTTCATGAGAGCCAGTTGCAAAGCCATAAGTGGAGAGGAAGCAAGCAAATTCTTTGCCAAAGTGTGGGCAAGAATTGCTTATAGTTTTCTGGAATATATAGCAGTTAACATGCCAGTTGTGACGGAGTCAGACCAGAAGGATATAGAAGAGTGCTGGAAGGCAGGTATATCAGCCTCAGGATGTACAGGTCCTTGTTCCCTGGATAGCCAAACAAAGGCTACTCCAGACCAATCAAGACACCTGGGGCCAATTAAGAACCTTCTAGAAAGGAGTAGAAACAGCTAGCCTAATTGGGACACCTGAAGCCAATCAGGGACTGGCTGAAACCAGATAAAAACCTCCCAGTTAGTCAGGTGGGCTGTGGGTGTCAGGAGCTGTGGAAGGAAGTTATGCTGTTGGTGAGACTGAGTGTTGGACAACATATCATACTGAAGGAAGGAGGCCCTGAGGTAAGGGTGAAGTGGAGTTTGAAGAAGCGGGGACTGCTGTGGGGAAGTAGCCCAGGGAATTGTATTGTGTTTTGTGCCTAAAAGGTCAGCCATCTTAGCTGATACTATTAGGGTCCCTGGGCTGGAGTCCGGAGTAGAGGGCGGGCCCGGGCTCCCCCCTTTTCCATCTTCCATACTGGCCTGTGATGAAGGTAACTCACTAGGTGGTGACTCTTGCCAATTATACTGGGAAAGGGAGGTCACTCTGGGGCCTAGATGAGTTTCTGAGGCCCCTAAATCTGCTAGGAAGCGCAGGACCCACAAATACAGACTTGGAGCTTTTTCACACAATATAAAATGGTTTGACATCTTTTTATGCAACAGATTTATCCAAAGTGAATGTTTAGTAAGTGCTATGCTGGAGTGGTTTTCTGTTTAATTCTTTGTTATCACTGACATATATTCTAGGTCAAGGTGAACTGAGAGTTGCTAAATGAATATTTGTAAGTACAGGCTCATATGTTGTGGACAGGGCTCTTAAATCTTTCCAGCTGAGTTTGTTTCCAGTGAATTGCTGAGCTATAGATAGGATCTGAGTCATATTTTACTTGGACCAAAGTAAACTTTTTTTGTTTTAAAATGAGTCAACTCAGGAGCATCTTTAGACTGTGAAGGGGTAGGTCATTGCCTCTCTCTTATATTTACAAACTATTAGCTCTAGCAATTTGATTGGAAGAGATGAGACCCACCTTCCTTACCTCTGCTAGCACGGCTATTGGAAAACACATTCTCTTCAAATAAGCTTTTGTTCTTCATAAATCACAGCATTGTCAAATCTGCTTTCCCATCTCAAAGCGAAATGCTCACATTTTGTTCTTCATTTCTATCAAGTTTTTCTATGCGTTGCCCAGAGCTGGCCAAACTGCTCACTGAAAACAATTTATTTGATCCATTTAGCTCACCTTTCCTTATATGAATTACCCAGAGAGAAACTTTCAATGTGTTTGTATTTGAAATTATTCTAATGAACTGTTATGGAGACAGAGGGGCAAGAAATTCATGCTGCAGCCATCGATCCCGAAGAATTGTTTGTGATTAGACACCTAAAAACACATGACATATCTGCTGTCAGAGCAGATGTCTGACACACTCTCAAGAAGGAGAAGAACTTGACTAAGCCTCTTTGTTGGTTTGGGCAAATGTAAGTTGACACAAACTTAGTGACATGGCACAGGCAGTCAGTGGCCACCATCTTGGCCAACACACCAGGGATCTCCAGAACTGCAAGTATGAGCGTGCATAGCTTGAGCTAAAGAGCCAGACTCTGTCCATGTGGACTCTAACAGTCACATTCTCTGTGGATTGGGCACAGAGGATAGCAAGTAACCCATCTGAGCACTCGGTTACGCTGATACAAGTGTCCAATACATGTCTACAAAATTGAACTTTCAAGTGTGACTGGTTTTTAATTTCTCAGACGTCTCTAAATGAACTCAGTGGTGTTTTGCATCTTTACTCTTACTTACTTGTTGCTTTTTGCAACAGTGTTACTCTCTTCACTCCTATTTATCTTGTGATCCCCTATGACCCCCAGATCCCTTTCCGCAGTACTCCTTCCTAGGCAGTCATTTCCCATTTTGTATGTGTGCAACTCATTGTTCCTTCTTAAGTGGAGTACTTTGCATTTGTCCTTATTGAATTTCATCCTCTTTACTTCAGGCCATTTCTCCAGTTTGTCCAGATCATTTTGAATTTCACTCCTGTCCTCCAAAGCACTTGCAACCCCTCTCAGCTTGGTACCATCCACAAACTTTATGTGTACTCTCTATGCCATTATCTAAATCATTGATGAAGATATTGAGTAGAACTGGATCCAGAACTGATCCCTGCAGGACCCTAGTCAATATACTTGACTGTGAACCACTGATGGTTTCTCTCTTGGAACAGTTTTCCAACCAGTTATGCACCCACCTTATAGTAGCTCCATCTAGATTGGATTTTCCTAGTTTGTTTACTGTCTTGCCATTGTGGGGGCCTCAGGCATTGATTCATTTTGGTCCCTCCTATTCTCTGCCTGTGACACATAATAGTCTAGTTTCCTGTGAGCTGTAATATTTTTGGCCTAATTTCAGTTGATGGGTTTAGTGTTCAGGTGCTGGGTGGTGTTGGTGGCCTGTGATATACAGGAGGTCTGACTAGACAATCTGGTGGTCTGTTCTGGTGTTATACTCTGACTCTATGGTCTCCCTCCATCCCTTGCAGAGTCCCCTGTACAGAGCTCACTCAGACTTAGAATGTGAGGGGTGAATTTCCGCTCATGTTGAGCTACTCAGACACCATGGTGATGAGTACAGTATCAATCGCTAGCCAACAGCACTGTACTGATGGTTGGGTTTATGGTTTTTCGGTGTAATCTGATACAGTGGATATTTCAGTTATCACCCAACTCTACTTGCATACACTAAATCCTTGGCATACCACAGTTAAACGAGTGTGTGTTGGGTTTCATTAATTCATCACGTGTTTCCTATATGACAGTGTAACGGGTTGGGACTCACCACCGGGGCGCCTCCTGCCGGGAAGTCCAGGAATTAGCTCAGTTCAACAGTAGAGCGCCCTCCTCAGGTGGTGTCCCGTCCGTCTCTTTGTCTCTCTTTGTTGCCCTCAGTTGGCGACTGGACGTGCGCTGCTCCTCACAAGCAGCGTTCTCTTCAGGGCACTGCCCTCCGGCAGTACCCCTAAGTCCGCACTCACCCTCTTCCGGGGAGGGTGTTAGGTTCACAGCAGTCCTTCGGCTGCAGTGGCCAGGCACACCCTCTGTTGAGCCAGATATAATATAAGAGGGGAAGGGTCCTGACCCGGGTCCCTTTGGCGGCGGCCATCCTGCCCTCCTTCTCTCTTCTAGTCCCTGCCGCTCTCCCTGGGCCACTTCCCCTGTGGCCCCTGTGCACCAGATGGCCCTTTCCTCAGGGCCGGCAGCCTGACAGGTACCCAGGCTGGAGCTCCCTTCTGCTCCCCTGGGCCTGCCCAGCACTGTGCTGTCCTTGGTGCTGTAGCTCCTCTCCCAGGAGCTCGACCTTCTCCCTTGAAGGTCCAGCAGAGACTGCCTGCCCCTCTCCAGGGCAGCCTTCTTATACTGCCTAGCCTGTCCTTGATTGGCTGGCTACAACCTCAGCCTTGATTGGCCCGCAGTAGGCCCTTTTCTTATTGGCTGACAGCCCTTGCCCACTCTGACATGGGAGTGGGGCAGTCGCCCCACTACAGGCAGGCAAGAAAAAGTGGCAGGTCTGATAGAAGACAGATGTGCCGTCAGCTGGCCCAAATAGGTTCTTTCTGACTCTTCACTGTGGTGCACTTGTAATTTAGCAGTCATAGGTATTTCATTTGGTGGGTAATGGAAAATATTGTTTTCTGTCTCTAATAGACATCTCCAGATGTCACTAAAGAAAAATGGCAAAGAGGACACATTTAGTATAAATGGCCACGTTGTATAGGTGCTCTATGTGGGTAATGAGGCTCCCATTTTAATGTTCCATAGCTACATAAAAGAGAAGCTGAGAGAGATATTTAAGAAGTATAGTTATGGAGGGTTGTATTTATTCATCTACCTCCTGGAGTGCATCACGATCACCAGTTCTTGTAATATGATGAGATTTTCAGGCTCTGAGTAAGTGAACCTCCAGTGGAAAATACTATTGCAAAACATGAAATAATATTTTCATAATTATGGTGCCTTGGGAACATCTGACAGCTGCCGTTTTATCCTTATATTCACTGTTCCTTTCTCTTTATTGAGCAGAATGAAATGGTTGTGCTGGGGTGGGCTGAAGACACTGTTATTATCTTACAGCACTGTTTCACTCAGTTCAGCTGCATAATTTTCTGGGGGCAAGGAGAGAGGATGTGAGGGGAAAGAAAACCCAGCCAGCTGTTCTCTTAAGACTTAAGCAGTGTCTCCTTCACAGAGCTACTGCAGCTTTTTAAAACTTCTCCTATGGATACCCAGAGTCAGTTCACTGGGATGGTATAATTAGTAGCAGACTTGCTCAAGCTGCTCCTTATGGTTTCTTCCCAATAGACAAAGAAAAATGGCCAGTTAGAACTGAACTGCTTCACTTTAGCAATCATGGGAAATGGGTGCTCATGGGAAGGCCATTCATTACTGGGGATGAAGGGGTCACTGTATGGTATACGCGTGATTGTTTTGGCCCCTCACCTTGATATCTGGGCTTCCGTGGATCTGGCTAAATAACTTGCACATCAACACTTGGTTTTCATGGACTTGATTTAAAGCCCATCAAAATCAGTGGAAGTGCTGCCTTCAACTCCCATGGCCTGTTGATAAGATCCTAAATCCCCAAACAAAACTGAAATAGCTAAAGAAGTTAACATTACACGGCATATCCATCCATGTAACTTTTGTCACCTTATATCCCCTTGCCATGGTTCTGATCAGTGGTCATTACTGCCAGTCCATTTAGGGGCTTGCATCTCTGATGTCTTCATGCTTCATGGGAGAGAGGACCCTGTCCAGAATTCCAAGTGGTATAGGCTCCAGATGTCTGTTGTTCCCTTCCTCTTGTTAGAGATCTAAGGTTTATTCAGCTGTCTGGGATGGTCTGTCTGAAATTGCCAGTCTGTCTAAAATTACAGGGATTTTTGCAAGGGTTGTATCAAAATAGGATGTATTAAGAATAAAGAACTAGAGGAAAAGAAACAGTTTGCACAGTTAGATGTGCCATTCAATCTGCTAAAGCAAATACAGGGAGAGTCCATTCCCAATTTCTCCATGGCAAGTGGTAGCGTCACCCATCATCACTCGCACTAGTCCTGGCTTTCCAGGTCACATTCCTTCTGTAAATATATTTAATCTCTCACTGCTGTGACTCCCAACCCTACCTTTATTAAGATAATCAAATCCTACTCCCTGGAGCCTCTTGGATTCATTATCCATCCTTATAGCTCTGGTGACTTAATTGCCTTTATCTTACCACACCTATGGATAGAACTCTCTGCACCACTCTTTGGATACATAAGCAATAACTACCTGTGAAGTTCTGGGCTACTTTTGGATGAAAGGCACCATAAAGCTGAATTTATTTATACTGAATAATTCTCAAAAATAAAACACAACTCCCTGCCTTTGTAGTTTAATATGCACTATGTTCCAGCACCATTTGAAGCCATAGGAAGATGCTATTCTCCTGTGGCTCAGACAGGTAGCAGAACAGATGGAGAGAATGACCTTATGCAAACTTTGAGCCAAACAGAGAAATCATTAGCTGCAGAGAAATTAATGCGTGGCCTTTACAGCTGTTTAAAACCTCCCCACATTTGGGCTATTCTTCTAACACAGCTGCATATAATGAGGTGTATTTAGTTTATCTGAAAATAAGCTACAACAACAGTCAATCATGTATATCATTTGCTAGTACGTTTAGCTGCCAGTTTGTTACTTGGATACAGCTAATGGCTTGCGGGTTTGAAAGAACTCTAAGGAGTGCAAGTTTGCCCTTGGAGCAGATAGAAGATCTTGTGGGGAAATCACGGGGCTAGAACTGGGAGATCTTTGATCAGTTCCCAGCTATCCCTTGATGCCTGTGCTCAGCAGTCTGCTCTGGCTTCTGACTGGATGAAATGAGAGAAGCTGGTTTTGACCTATAAAGCCCTCTGAGGTTTTGGCTACTTCAGAATTTATCCTTTTCCCGGTTTTCCAACTCTGCAGTTGAGATCAACTGGGGTGCTTATGCGGTTAGACTGACTGCTACAGATGAGGATAGACAGACTGATATTCTTGGAAGGCCGGTTGCAGGGGATTTTTAGTAAAAGTCCCTTGTCTCTAGAATTCACTCACTTCTGTGGTCCAGTGGTCCAACGCTGCCCAAGTCTGGCCTTTAGCACAGGTTTATTTGCACAGCTTTATTTTTGTCTGATAATCATATTCTATAAAGCTAAAATCGAGCCGTACACCACTGGCTGGCAGCACTGATGGACACTGCCTCGGGAAAACCCCCACTTCAAGCGGCTTGGGTTTTAGTCAAATTGACTTTAAAAAAGGCAGAATGTATAAACATGATGTAAATGAGTCAAAGCCCTTGCCCACAGGGCTTCCATCTCTGGCTACCTCCCTTGTACTTTCAGGAGCTTCAAAGTCTCCCCAAGGCAGCCTGGCGCTCACCCCTCTGGCTGTCTGGAAGAGAGCTGTTGCTTTCTTGAAATCCCAAACTCTTCTGTCCCTTCTCATCCTGTTCCTCCCTCTTTATACTTGGCCTTGCCTTCGTTAGCCACAACAGCTGGAGATGCGTTGTTTCTCACAGCTGTGCTGGCCTAGGGCTGGTTTTGCTGACTGCAGGCCGGCAGGGTTCTGAATCCCTTCCCGCCTGTGTTTTGTGCGGGGTTTGTAAACCTCTCTTTATTACCTCTCTTCATTAAATCTAGGGTTGTGATGTACTGTCTTCTCCTAATCAACCTAAGAGTTAACCCACCCACTACATAGGATAGACATGAAATTTTGAACTTGCATTCACTTTCCTGAGGTCTACGCAAAACTGCAGGGTTTGGCTTTGGCATTGGACAGTAGGACTTTTCCAGTTGCTTTTTGATTCTTCTATAATCCTGGCTTGGAGTTCCTGTTCCACTGCCCTTCTTAATGTATTTGGTATCAGTCACGGCGCCTCCTGTATTAATTGATTAGGGTCAGTACTGATTCTGTTCTGAGCCAAGTGTGTCCTCCCGGGCCAGGTGGTGAACAGATTTGAGAATGCCGTCACCAGTAGAAGTGCTTGCTTCCTTTGTGCCAAGTGCAGGCTCTCCCGCAGCGGCACTGTGTGGTTGTCGGTCCCATACAAAGGGAAGATTTTATATTTAGTATCTGCCATGTTTTTTCAAGGGATGAGAGCAGTCTCTACATCAAATTACTATATGCAACTAATCTCGTTACCACCTTGATGTAAGTCACTATCATTCCTCTACTTTTTTTTGGAAATCTTTCCTAGGTTAAGAGATCAGAAGGGACCACTGAGATCAGCTAGTCTAACCTCCTGCATACCAAAGGCCAGAGAACTTCCCTGAATTAATTCCTGATTGAACAACAGCAGATCTTTTAGAAAAACAATACAAACTTGATTTAAAAATTGCCAGTGATAAAAAATCTATCACAACCCTTGGTAAATTGTTCCAGTGGTTAATTATTCTCACTGTTAAGAAAAAAATATGCCTTATTTCCAGTCTGAATTTGTTTAGCTTCATCTTATTGCCATTGGATCTTGTCATACCTTTCTCTGCTAGACTGAAGAGCCCTCTATTAAATCTGTTTTTCCCAGGTTTGGTATACTTATAAAATGTGATCAAGTCATGTCTTAACCATCTTTCGTTGATGAACTAAATAGATTGAACTCCTTGAGTCTACCAGTATAAAGCATGTTTTTCAGTCCTTTAATCATTCTTGTCGTGCTGCTTTGAACCTTCTCCAATTTATCCACATCCTTTTTGAATTGTGGGCACTTGACTTGGACACAGTATTCCAGTGGCAGTCACACCAGTGCCAAATACAGAGATAAAGTAACCTTCTAATTTCTACTCGGTATTCCTGTTTATACATCCAAGGATTGCATTTGCCCTTTGGCTACAGTGACACCTGTGAGCCCATGTTCACCTGATTTCCACCATGAGCCCCGAGTCTCTGATTCCCAGGCAAGAGTCCTCCATACTGTAAGGGTCACAGACAGTCTTTGTTCCTAGATGTATGATCTTGCATTTGGCTGTATTAAAACATGTTATTTGCTTATGCCCAGCTTACCAAGTGACACAGATTGATCTATATCCGTGACCTCTTGGCTTTTTTGGAAAAAGCAACATATTGTTAAGAATTAAGGATCTGATTTTTTTTTTCAAAGGCACTGAGTACCCACAGCTCCCATTAACATCAATTGGAGTTGTGGGTGACCAGCACTTTTTGACAGGTGAACCCTAATTCTTTGCTGGAATTCATTAGAATTAGGAAAAGCAGGCAAAATGTAATACACCTTGTTCTGACACATATATATGAACAAAGGATAAAGTTGTCTTGGAGATCTCAGAGTAGACAAGTAACAGCTGAAAGTATCCCTTCACCATTCAGAAACTGTCATTCCTTAGATGAGTCTAACTTAATAAAAGACAACACTAATATGCAAAGAAGGCATTAGCTACCACTGAAATCAATGGGGAGGCTTGAGTCACATGTCAGAAGGATTTTTAATACCATTCCTTGCTTGGTCAGCAGCCAGCATGGGACGGAGGTGCAGTGAAAGGTAAGTCAGGGGGGCTGCGTGTATTGTATCACTGAGGGGTCTCTCAGGACTGCTTTGGAATAAACGATTGTTGATCAGCTGCCATCTGCTTTTAACTCACCTTGTTCGGACACTGCCTGTGCTGCTTTTTCATAAATGAATGGGGGGAGGTTTTTTGGCTGGGATTAATTGGGCAGGTGGTAGCAAAATGCCTAGTGTCTCCATGTGGAACGCCGGCTGCAGAGATATTTGTTCACTTTGCTGCGGTTGTTTGTGTTGCAACCTTCGCTCGAGGAGGAGGGACAGTGTGCTCCTAATGTCGCTCATTAGCACGGCTGAGTCGCACAGGGTTATTGGCATCATGATGCCTTCCAGGTGCTTGTGTGATGGATGGTTTCAGTGGCACTGGATGGAGCAGTGTCTTTCTCTTTAAACTCCCACAAACCTTCCATTGTCTCGGGGTTTGCTGGCCAGCTGTTTCATGGTATTCTACGCCAGCGCATCATCACAATGGGCTAGACTGGGAGTTGGTTTGTGCACCCAGACCAAGAAGTAAAACTCATTTACACACCTGTGTGGACTACCCAGAGTAGGGTCCAGGTATGCCTGTGTAAGTGCATTTCTGTGTACCTGGCTACACCTGGGCAGTACGCCTGATTGACCCCCCGCCCATGCCCCAAAGCACAGGACAGCAGAGCTGATCCACTGTGGAGGATGTCATAATTTTTATAGGCCAGGAGTAAATTACTAATCACCCTCCCAGCTTCCCATTTGCCAGGAGCAGGGAGGGATTGTGACTCAGAGCTGTCTCCGGCCTGTACTACCTCCCATGGCTCTTCCCCTTGTGGATGGCTTTCACTGAAGGCACCATCTAACCCAATCGTGACAGTGGCTTTGACAAACGTGAAAAACCTTATTTTCCAGCTTTAAGAGTGTTTCACCATAAAACAGTGAAAGTGTCTGATGGGGGCTTGATTTACATTTTTTGCGTACCAGGGATTCGCACTCAAACCAATGGCAGTGCTGGGGATTAGATCAGATATTCTGTGCCTTGCAAAGAGAGATGTCACCTGACTATTTCCTGTTTCTTTTCTCCCTTCTGTTTGACTCAGCTGTGCAATTCAGTTGACCACCACTGAACAGACCTTGCCTTCAGATTAAAATAAGTTGACCGATATATTTTGCAAATATCATTGCAGTAGTTACTGGTTCATCGGGATACTGTGATCAATGCATTTGAAACACTGAATATTTCAAAAGAATATCAGCAATGTTGGTGTTCACCTCAGCCCAGGAAATGGTTTCCATGACTCTCCTTTTGCAGAATAACATGGGGATGGGATGTAGCATTTCTCTCCTTATGTAGCTTGGAATCTGTTTTTATTTTCTCCTTTTAACATCATATTACCATCAGCTGTCAGTTTATCACCAATAATGACAAACGACGGATGAGACTTTTCTCTTTGCCCGTGGTCAGCCCTTCAGTTTGTTCTTTGTAAAAGGGTAGTTCTGTATAGTCACAAGCTTCTTACTCCGGCTCTTGTAACTTGGGTTTCAGCAGATTTTAAACAAAAGTGATGCATGTCCTTAATGATACCGATTTTATCAAAACACATCATCGTGTGACCCGGGGCAAGTCACTTCCCATCTCTGTGCTCTGTTCTCCTCCCATCTTCTGTCTGCCTTGTCTAGACTGAAAGCTCTTCAGGACAGGGACTGCCTCTTTCTGTGTGTCCACACAGCCTCTAACATAATGGGTTGTTGAGAAGGATGAAAATCTCGGGGAAGAAGAATATCAAATTGGAGCAGAGAGAAGTGATCTTAGAGATAGGACCCTCTTTCCAGATGATTTAATGGTATCCTCTCGCACTGAAAATACCTTTTCGGGGGAGTGGACCCCAGTTATTAGGAAGAGACAGATAATAGTAATGGGGGATTTGATTTTTGGAAATTATAGATAGCTGAGCTTGTGATGACCAAAAGTACTGCCTGGTGAATTGCCTATTGGGTTCTAAGGTTGGGCAGCTCTCAAGATGTCTAAGCAGGCTTATGTGCAGTTCTGAAGAGGAGCCAGTGGTCGTGGTACATGTAGGTACCAATGACACAGGGAAAGGTAGAAGAGAAGTTCTGGGAGCCAATATTAGGCTGCTAAAAAGGAGATTAAAGTCCATGATCTCCATAGTAGCATTCCCTGAAATGATTCCAGTTCCATATGCAGGGCCAGTTAGACAGGCAGAATAACAGGATCTCCAAGTGTGGATGACATATGGATGTAGAGAGAAGGGATTGTAGGTTTATTAGGAATTGGAGAACCTTTTGGGAAAGGAGGAGCCTGGACAGGAAGGATGGGCTCCATCTAAACCAAAATGGAATTAGATTGTTGGCATGTAAAATTAAAAAGGTCATAGAGGAGTTTTTAAAGCCGGGGCTGGGGGAAAGCCAACAGGTGCAGCGGAGCACATGGTTTGTACAGAGACATTGTTTAGGGGAGGATTTATTAAAGGGATACTCTAAATCCTAGAAAAGAGGAGAGGCTAGAAGTTGATAAAGCACTGGTAGGAACTGAAGAGAAACACTCAAGTGAAAGAGTCCCATTCAATTACATCACCTGAAGGCAGCCAACTAAATACTGACATATTTTTAAGTGCTTTTATACAAATGCAAGAAGTCTAAATACTGAGATCGGTGAACTAGAGGGCCTGGTATTAAATGAGGAAATTGACATAGTAGGCAGCCCAGAAACTTGGTGGAACGATGATAATCAATGGGACACGGTAATACCAGGGTACAGAATATACTGGAATGACAGAGTAGGTCGTTCTGGTGGGGGAATGGCATTATATGTGAAAGAAAACATAAGCAAAGCAAATATAGTTGTAAGCAGTTGCCCACTCCAACTGGCAGAAAGGTTATATAGTAAAAATGTTAAGTGACTCAAACTGTACCATAGAATCTCCTCTGGATAGAAATTCCATGCTTGAACAGTAAGCTTATAGCTGTGGAAGTATATTACCGACCACATGAGCAGGATTGTAATGGTGATTGTGAAATGCTCAGGGAAATGAGAGGCTACAAACCCAATAAATAATGGGGGGATTTCATGTCTTCCCATAGTGACTGGGTACATGTCACCCCAGGATAGGATGCAGGGATAATGTTTCTAGACACCATTAATGACTGCTTCTTGGAGCAGCTAGTCTTGCAGCCCACAGGGGAGGGGCAATTCTTGATTTAGTCTTAAGTGGCACACAGGGTCTGGTCCAAAAGGTGAATATAGCTGAACCACTCGGTAATAGCGACCATAATATACTTAAATTTGACGTTCTTATAAGGGGGAAAATACCAAAGAAACCCACCATAGTAACATTTAACTTCAAAAAGGGGAACTCCACAAACAGAGGAAGCTAGTTAGATGGAAATTAAAAGGAACAGTCACCAGTGAAATGCCTTTAAGTTGCATGGGAACTTATCAAAAACACCATACAGGAAGCACAAACTAAATGTACACTCCAAATAAAAACAAAAACCAGTAAGAGGACCAAAACCAAAAAAAAGTCACCATGGCCAAATGACAGAGTAAAAAAAGAGGTTAGAGAATTATGTATGCAGTTCTGATTGCCCATCCCACAGAAGATGTATTTGGACTGGAAAAAGTAGAGAGAAGGGCAACAAAGGTAACTAGGGGTAGGGAACAGCTTTCATTTGAGGAGAGATTAAAAAGATGGACTGTTCATCTTGGAAAAGAGATGACTTTGGGATATGATAGAGGTCTATAAAATCATGAAGGACAGAGGGAGAAAGTGAATAAGAAGATGACAATCATCCTTGAACTCCGAGGGATCGCAGACTATGTTAATTTTATATCTTTCTAGGGTTTTTAAAATCAAAATACCAATACCAATACCAAAATATGCAATACCAAGTCAAATGCCTTACACAAGTCTAGTTCTATTACTTCAACACTATCACCTCTAGCAACCAAACTTGTAATCTCACCAAAATGATATGAAGTAGATTTGACAGGATTTATTTTCCACAATCCCATGTTGATTGGCATTAATTATATTGCCCTCCTTTAATTCTTTATTAATCTAGTTCAATATCAGCTGCTCCACTTTTTTGCCTGGGACCAATGTCAGACTGAATGGCCTATAATTACCCAGGTCATCCCACTTACCCTTTTTAAATATTGGCACATTTCTGTGAAATAGGAAAGTTGGGTAGAGCCACAAATCCCAGCAAATATGGATTTTCATACAAATATTTTGTCATTTGGTTTTGGCTGTCTTTGTGTCCATGCACATACCTGTAAACTTTGGGAGGACAGTCCTTCTGTTTTTACAGTGAAAAAATGACTTCAGATTTCTAGTGCCTCTAAAATACCCCTGACCTTAAAAAGTCTCCTTCTGATAACTTTTCCAGCAAAACGGTGTCATTATGGATGTGTCAGCGTTGATGAGGACTTGTCAACTAGCCTGCCCAGCAAAGAGGAACTAGTGTGACATATTGGGCCATCAACATACACAGGACTGGGAATTGTCTTCAATCGGTCTTGGGTAATGTACTGTATCTGAGCACACTTTTAAAACTGGAAGCACATAAACTATTTGCAACAGCTAATCCCATGTAACACATAAAACTTGTACCAAGCAAGCTAAAAACGCTGGCAGTGAGAAACTGGGTTGGTGCTGGGGAGAAGTAGCTGCAAGACCTCCTTAATGGAAACTAGAACTCTAGAGATGTCGGATATTTGTCTGGAGATGTAAACGACGCATCATGTATTTGCCGTTTCTTAATGCCGGTAAGTGGACAAGGAGAATCCACCATCCTTACCTGCTTATGGGAGCTGAGTGAACTGGTTTGAGGGGAAACCAAACTGAGGACACTCATGGGCCTTCAGTCCAACCCTGGCATCCCAGCTTTTATACTGGATCTCAAAAGTTCCCTCTCCTAAAATAAGAAGTAACCCGCATGCTTCTTCCCAAGTGACAATGTCTCTGTCACAGACCTGGTCAGGTGCCTTTTCCAGGCACCCACCTGATTGCTGTGAGGGGAATCTAAACCTCTGAGCCCCATGATCCCTGAGTGTGTGAAGCCTCTTGGAGCCTGAACAGAGTCCAGTCATTGCCCCAATCTTGGGGTCCCTCGGCACAGTCCTGAGAACTGGAAACCTCTGTCCAGCTGCCCACACCCTCTGGGTGCAGTGGTGATCCCTCCCACTTAAACACACCTTCTCCCAGAATCCCACGGAAAAGGTTGAGCCCTCTGGGTTACTGTTTTTATTCTCTGGAGGCTTCTGGTACTTCTGAAGTTTATAACAAGTGCACATGCGCGCATACACACACTCGCTCTCTCTCTCTCTCACACACACACACACTCTCACACTCTGCGCAGAAGTCTCACACAATTGCTCTTTGCTTTAATCGTATAGAGCCCAAGAGAGAACAAATCATTTAGAAAACAATAAACATCCTAACCATAATGCACTTCTCCCTTCCCTTGGCTGTCCTTGGGGACCATCTGGGCTCAGGAAAACAGGCAAGGCTCCTTGTCTCATGAGGCTGCTACATGAGGTTGTTTCTCCTCCATGGAACCTTTTGCCCAGCTTCTTTTCTCCCTATTTTTCTCTCCTGACCGGGTGCCAAAATGGCCAAAGACCCAGATAAGTCAGCTCCTTCCTTTGTTTATAGGTTTTAGCCTCTTCTGTCAGCTAATGTCCTTCCCCACATGACCAGCGATTTCTGCCAGGTGAGTTTGTTGCCAAGGCAACTTCTGCCGTGGCAAACTGGTCTTCCTGGGTGGGAGCTATCTTTGCGGGTGGCCGATCATCAAAGTTTAATGACTCTCTGTGGTTCTGGTGCCCCCAGCCTTAGGAATTTGAGCTCAAGCTGAAGGCAAACAGGCAACTGAGAAGCCAAAAGTCTGCACATTCAAAATGGAGTGAGCAGCATAGTAAAGATAAATAGAGTTCATGGTCTCGCACAGACTCCATCGTCCATGCAGATCCATAGACCATTATTTCTATGATCCCCAAATTCTTACACCCCCACAAACAAGAAAGCTTTTGATTGTTTGCTTATGAAAAATGGTTGTTAGACTGCTCAGCTACAGACAGTCTCACCACAAGGTGTGACAGAAATGAACCGGCAGGACTTGGACAGCTGGCTGCCTCAAACGTACACTCAGCGTGAAAGGCCGTTGTTTCTGTAGAACAGACCCTGTTGACTTGGAATAAAATTGCTGCTGCTAACTCATTGCACAGCACTTGCCAACACCTTGGTGTCGGTCCCTTAAGTGACAGCTTCCAAGAATACATAAATTAACGTTGTAGGTAATGCATGGGGTTAAGGCAGCATCACTGGATAGGGGCTTCTGGCATCCAAAGTGGACTCCATTAAGTCACATGGGGGTCTTGGCTCTCAGCTCTCTTTTGAAGGAGTTCTTTGGTCTTACTTGCATGAAACTGAAATGTCTGCCTATAGCCCCAACTGCAACATCCCCCTATTTAGAATTAGTATGTGCGCTGGGCATGAATCTTACAAACCTTTAAATGATTTGAATTCTCATAACCAGAAACTGAAAGGAAGGTGGACTTTGGGGATTATATTTTGGAAGGTTTCTTGGTTTCTCTGATGTTTTGTTTCTTGGCTTTAATCTCTGAGGTCATTTCCATTCCGTTTGTTATCTACCTTGGTTCCTGCAAGAAGTAAAACAATAACAACAGTCTCTCTCTCTCTGTTATGCAACTGTACAGGTTAGTCTGGAGTTTGTTTGCACTTCCCTATGCTGACTGGTTGCCCGGTGTTCATTACACCTTCTAATGCTCTTATCCAGTGTCCACCTGACATGACTCATAACCTTGGAGTTACCTTTGACTCTGAGCTTTGTTTGTATGCCCATAACTCTCAAACCACCAAGGTTACTTACTGCTGTCTTGAGATTTCCTATATGTCTAGAGAAGCTTCTTGTATGTCAGTGAAAATGTGGGTTGTTTCCCACTCAGCTCTACTGGGAAAGTGCAGCCTGAGAATAGCGGGGGCTGTAATCTGCTGCTGGCCAGGACATTTAGCATCATAGAGTATCAGAGCTTAAAGGGACCTCAGGAGGTATCTAGTCCAACCTCCTGCTCAAAGCAGGACCAACCCCCAGCTAAATCATCCCAGCCAGGCTTAGGTCCCGTGGGTCTAGTCGATATGGATCACTAGCTCCTTGGAGCAATGGGGGTGGAGGGTGATTGTGCTTCTCAGAAGTGTAATTCCTTCCTTGCTGATGTGCTGTCCCAGGAGCAGTGCGTCTGCATGCCGCACTTACGGCAAATTGTAACAGTACAGCTAACCTATGGCTTCTACCCCAGCAATCATGGCCACGTTACATCCACTGCCCTACCTGGGGCTCTTCAGCACTTCCTTCTGTTCTGTTCACACCACCTGGGCAGTTCCAGAGGGGTTAGAGCAAGAGAGAAGCCCTACAAAAATACCTTTACTTGGTGGTAGAGGATTCCTTACTCTTCCTATCTCTTCTGTACACATTAATTCTCAGTGGTTGAAGGCTCCTGTTGTTGGAGAAAAGGGAAACCTTGGAGGTGAGGACATCACGGTCGGTTTTCTGCCATTCAGCAAACAGCTTGTTGTCTCTCCGACCAAAGAATTCCATGGAACGGTTCCTTCCGCTCTGCCAGGAACAAAGGGTGAAGCCTCAAACACAAAAAAGGCTTTCCTTTGACATAAACACTGATTTGACCTCATGCTGAGGAACACATCGAAATCTTCAGGTCTAATACACCCATTGGGTTTCTGTGCTACCTGCTAAAATGTCAGAGTCCTGCAGTAATTTGAATTAAATGCTTCTAAAAGCTTCTTTCTGTGTCTGGCCTATGTTGCTTGTAGTAGGCAGGCTTATTCGGTGCCCCAGGTGTTAGTAGTTTGGGCTGGTAGTGAAGCTGGCTGCTTCAGGCAAAACAGAAATGTTAGCTCACTCAGATGCTCTTTGCACAGTACACAGCATCTCCCAACATACCATTCTATGCAACATGCATGACCACTAAACACTGGAATCTTGAATTTCTGCGCCAAGAGGCAAATCATGGGGGTTATCGAATGTCAAGGGATTCTGGTTTAAAAACAGGCAGTCTGAAGCTTTGTTTGTTTATTTGATTCAAAATCACTTAAAATCCTAAAAAAATATGTATCTGGTTTTCTTTCCGTGGTCTGGTGTCTGTAGTACAATGGAACTCTGACCCTGATTAGGGCCTGGAGTTGCTATGGAAAATATAAATATTTAGTTCTATGATCTGGCCACTAACTAGAGCTGCTCAAATTAATTATGACAAAGAATAACTAGCCCCCTTTTTGGTAGGCAAATTATTTGTGAACTGCTTCTGATTTCTGTGACTTCATTTGCTCTTTGTAAGAAATTGTTAGATGGTTTTGATGAATCATTTTCAGTCCTGGTGCATGCAGAGAGTTCATGCGTGGCAAGGCTTCATGTGAATGTATGGTGCTGTCGCTTGCCACACAGTCCCTGGCTGTGTGGACTCTGTTACCATGCACTAAAAGTTGCACAGTGCGCGCTGACCTACTGCAGTTTTAAACAAGCACCAGTCAAAGCACACGACAGAACTTTCAGTGCACAGCAGGTGAGACCACTGTAGATTTACACCCTGGGTTCCCATGCACAAAGTCTTTACGAAGACAGGCCCTATGGATTGGTTGCTTGCTATTTGCTTCAAATGGTTGGTATTTGGTATTCATGGGGTAAGAGACGGATCATCTGAGTCACATGGTGGTGTGCTCCCAGATTGGATGAGTGAAAGATTTTTAAACAGGAGAATCACCAAATAGTAAAAAATGCACAATAAAAATTTTGTAACAAAATTTTGCATGAATAATCACTAAAATTAAATTAATTCAACTTTTGAGATTGATAAAAATGTAATGAAAGAGATAATGGTCTACCATTAATTGTATTATGGTAACACTTAGGAGCCCTAGTCATGGAGCAGGTCCTCATTGTGCTAGTTGCTGTACAAACAGAACAAAAAGAGGGTTCCTTTTCCAAAGAGCTGACAATCTCAGCAGGATCTGATTCTACCACCCTGTGATCAGGTGTTTATTCCATGCCAGCCCTGAAGGGGTCAAGGTGGCTCAGATGAGGCCAGCTAACCTTCACAGTTGCACCTGGAGGGAGGCCTAGAGATTGTAAATTACTAATTGCTTATGAAGCCCAGCCTGGGGAGAAGCTGGATAAGGAATATCAAAAGAGGAAGTTTGTAATACCAGAGGCAGCAGTGGGAGAGTCTCTAGTCCTTGCTGGGAGCAGAGAGGTGAGAAGAGGAAAGCTGAGAATAAGTCCTGGCCTCCTAGCCCTGGAAGAAGGGTCAACTCCAGAGGAGTTGTGAAGAGGAAAGCCTGAAAAGTCAGGGTGGGAAAGAAGCCCAGAGAAACAGCAGCAAGGAGTAGAACTGCAGATCTTGGATGCTGGTTATATGGTTTCTGGGCTGGAACCCCTTATAAGCCACAGGGAAGTGGTGCAGGACCGTTGGAGGCACCATCCAGACAGCTGGTCTGATGAGAGTTCGATATCATGGAAGGGGAGAACATACAGTGACCTAGACAGACAGCTGAATCTCAAAGAGGGAGCACTGCCAATTATGGGAAGAGAAACCACCTGTGTGTCAGAGTGATCATCAGCAGGAGATGCCATATGGGAAGGAGGCTGCTATGCCATGCCTGGCCAGGAGGAGGCGCTCTTGCAGGGACTGGAACCCCATTACAGTTTTGGAGGAGAATTCAGGCATGGCTATTGCCCCTGATACAAGAGCAGCATGAGAGACTGCAGTAGGAAAGAAGAGGGAAAGGGATACCAGAGCAGCCATGGGCAGAAGCCTTTTTTGCTGAAGGCAGGTATGCACTTCCAGATTGGACCTTAGAGGGTCTGCCACAGGGGATCCAGGCACTTCATATGCAGGTTCTGGAGCATGAACAGATTCAGTGGGAAACACTTATAAATGCAGGTGTATTTGACAAAGCTGACTGAACAGCAGCAGTCATTATACAGGATCTTGCAGGAAGGAATTGGTCAGCAAGGATCAGGACTGGAAAAGAGTACAGGGACTGGGAGGTCAGGGCAAGGGGTGTTACGCCTGTGGGCAGAGAGGGTACCTAAAAAGAGAGTGGCTCTACCTGTATGGAGACAAGAAGCTTTACCCTGAAGGCAGAAAGGAGGTGGTGCCTATTTTTTCCTGTGGGGAGTTAGGACACATGAGGAGACATGGCCTTCAGGAGGAGCAAAGCCATAGTCAAGGTCCCAACAAAGGGTCTGAAGAAACAGGTTGTGGCCCTGGGCACAACAGTAGTTAAGAAGGCCAATGGGGCTCTAATGGCACAGGATGAGAAGGAACTGGAGGGGAGAAAGGTTCCTATAAAGGTAAGTCTGAAGGAGACAGGGATAAATATAGACTAACCATACTGTGGGAACTCAGACCCGGTGGAGAAGGGTGCCGGGGGAGTCTGTGGAAGAAGAGAAGGGGCTACAGGAGAAGTTGGTAGTGGCAGAGCAGGCCTTGCAAGTAGGTAAACAAGACCTGGAGTTTCAGCAGGAAAAGTACAGGGACACCCTGGAGAGAAGGGCAGACACTTCTCATGGCGAGTGACCTTGAACAGGAGCAAGATGACCTGCAGGCCCAGCTCCGACAAAGCCAAGGTCGAAGGCATCCGTCTCCCTGAGGGGTGCACTCTTGAGGAGGAAGGTATGTGATGGGGGGTTCACCGCACACCAGCTTTGTAGGGTACAGAGGGCCCAGAAGAAGTCAATTAACCTTCACAGTTGCATCTGGAGGGTGGCCCAGGTATTTATAAATTACTAATTGCTGATGAAGCCCAGCTGGGGGAGAAGCTGGGTAAGGAATTGTGACGGGGTGTATTAGGGCCTTTGAGTCCCCCTGTTGGAGGTCTCACAGTCCTACCACACCCTGCCCTAGAAAAGGTGGGTCCTCCAGGCCTACCTAGAAAGGCTGTAGGGAAGCAGCCAATCAGAGCGCAGCAGCCTCAGTTAAAAGGAGATGCAAGGCTTGAGCAGGTCAGTTTCTGGCTGGGACCAGAAAGGGGAAGAAGGGAGGGCAGGAAGAAGCCCAGGGAAACAGTAGCAAGGAGTGGCACTGTGTTGACCTTGGGTGCTGGTTGTAGGATCCCTAGGCTGGAACCAAGTATAGAGGGAACGCCTGGGTTCCCCTACTAGCCATGGGGAAGTGGCACAGGACTGTTTCCATCTGGACAGCTGGTCCAGTGAGACTTTGATACCCCAGAAGGGTAGACCGAATAGTGACCTAACCAATGGGCTGAGTTGCAAAGAGGGAGCACTGTGAATTATGAGAAGAGAGGCCACCACCGAGACAGAGTGATCATCATCAAGGGGTGCCATGCTAGAAGAAAACTGCTGTACCATGCGTGGGGAGGAGGAGGTGCTCTTGAGGTGAATGAATCCCTTACCCATAACAAATAGCACCTTACAACACATACAGCCCAGTACAGAAGAATGGATGGACCAATGCTCTTCTCTAGCACTGCCATTCCTTTGAGGTTGTGTCAGTGTTTGAGATGTGAGGATAGATTTACCAGGTTGACAAAGCTGTGCTTGGCGTAGGCCCTGGGAGGGGGCAAAAATGGCTTTCTATGAACTTTATAGGCTTCTGGAAACTAAGGCCAGATGGGACTAAATCCATTCCCAGCAGAGGCTGCTCTAATTTATGCCTGGTGGCCAACATCAACAAGACTGGAGGCTGTTCCAGCAGCCAGGGATAGCCAGAGGCAGCAAGGTTGCTCCCTCTTTGCCTCCTGTATTAAGGACTAAGAGGGGAGCATACTCTTGCTAAACAGGCTGTATGTCACCTGGATGGATTTCCCTTTTAGAAGGGGAATCCCCTAAGATGAAGATGACATTCCAGTTGGTTTGTGCCAGAGTTTTGTAGCACAGGTTTCTGGTACCAGCCATGCAGACCTGATGCTTTCTGTTCAGATGTCCATAGGTAAGGAATGTGTCAATTCAGCCACCAGAAGCCAGAGGCTGAAAGAAATTCACCATCCTTCTAGTGAAGGCTGATTTCTTTCAGCCTCTGACTTCTGGGATTCTCAGAGTACTCTCCATTTTGAATCGATGACAGATTAATTCACCTTTGTCAAACCTAGAAACCTGCATTCTCAGCAGTGGGTGACCTTTATTAAACAAACCTACCAGTTCAAGTATATAATTCAAAAATTCTGTTCAAACATGATATTTTGATCTGATCACAGCTTTCCTGTGAAATTAAGGATTTAATGCTCCCATTCCAGTTAAATGGACTTTTCAGTGTTCAGACTGAAAAGGCTTCATGGTGGATTAGAATGCCATTGTGAAATGTGTCAGTGAAAACCTGTAATTTTTCTGTCTCTCCCTTGTACTTCAATGATCCATTTTCATGCCAGATTTCAGGCAGCAAATGCATTAGTTCAGCTGGGCTCTAGGGCTTTACGGTTGGTATGTTGCTGCATTCTTTGGGACCTAGGATGAGAGTTTTAAGGTAGAAATGTGCTGTTGGGATCTTTAGATGAGAAAGATGCTGTTCGAGACGACTTTAAATGAAACAACACTTTCTTGCTAACACTTTTGATTGCGTATTACACAAAGGATTGAATAACGTATGAAAGTTTGACTGAGATTAGGCATTGGTCTTTTATGGGGGTAACCGTCTTCATGCTTTTGGCAGATCTTCCACTGGCTGTAAAAAAAAAATAAAATCTAATGGTGCAGTAACTAGCCATCCTGAAAAAGAATACCAATGAGTCCTGCTTTTATTACTAAATTTGAATAACGAACGCTCTTCCGAGAAAATATGGTTTACTTTTTTTCCCCTCACACCGGCTGCATCTAACTACAGAACTCTGGATTTTTAGCAAAGGGCTGCATTTTCCTATGCTCACTTGGTCCATTTGGTCACTCTATGTAATGTTGCCTAAGGTAGATCTCAGGTTAGATGTACTTTAGCTCTGACTAAATGCACCAGTTTGAATCCCAGGATGATGATTATGGTCCAGAGAAATGTCCTCTTCATCGTGTGTCCTAATCCTGACATGATCTTTCCAGTGTTAGCCTGGAATGATATTTCCTGGGATACAGATAAATGTCCTCTGAGGACTAGAAAGATATCCACAAAGGCTTTTTAACAGTGACCTAAGCCAGATTTATGGTTCATTTTCTTGTATTAGCTCATTGGGCCACCCGACATCCCTGCTACCAAATAGCAAATATTGACTCAACAGCACTGCTTGCTTCAGTCTTCTGAATGGTTCTGGGATCTATAGGCTTCTGGTCTCTCTCCCCAGCCCGGACGGACAAATGTCACGTCCAAAGGCTGATTGGGCCCTTCCTTCAGACACAAAACTCAAAGTAACACAAAAGTATTCCCCTGACCAAAGAAGGTTCATAGATTCATAGACTATCAGGATTGGAAGGGACCTCAGGAGGTATCTAGTCCAACTCCCTTCTCAAAGCAGGACCAATCCCCAACTAAATCATCCCAGCCAGGGCTTTGTCAAGCCTGACCTTAAAAACCTCTAAGGAAGGAGATTCCACCACTTCCCTAGGGAACCCATTCCAGTGCTTCACCACCCTCCTAGTGAAAAAGTTTTTCCTAATATCCCCCAAATCCCTCCCCACTGCTTTAGGGTGTGCCACAGAAATCAACCTCATTCCTGCAGCTCCCCTGAGCTGGTCTCTTGCAGCCCTTTATAGGAATCATTTAACCTTTTCCCAGTTGGGTGTGATGTTGAATAGAGGACTGGCCCTTATAAGGGCAGACAACACTTCTACACAGTCTTTCAAGGACACCTCATGAGGAAAGGTGAAGCCCAGAATCCTTCTTAGTGGCCACAAAATTAAGGGGAGGCACAAATAAGAGTCATGTTTTGCCCTTGTGTGAGTGAGGGAGATTTTGAGGTGAATAGGATTGTCACTGAGGGCCTTGGCTGGCATAAACATTTCTGATGGACATGTATCTGACTAAAGCTAAAATAGACATGGACCATCCAAAAATAAATAGAGGCCTGGATGATTTTGGCCAATCAACTGTAGGATGCTCCAGTGCTTATTTTGGGTTTTGAAAATGGGAGTCTTTCCATTGTCTTCACTAGGCTCTGGATCAGACCTTCCGAGAGGTAATGGAAAATAAACGGAACAGAACGGTTCTCCTGCTTTTCTTCCCCAAATTGCCACCAGAGCCTTGCTGCTGGAGCCCTGGGGTAGCAGCTCTGGGGTGCCGGGGGTTATTTAAAGGGCCTGGAGCTCCCCTGCCTGTACCGCCCCGGTCCTTTAAATAGTTTCTGGAACCCCACCCCCGCTACCCCAGGGCTCCGGGAGCTATTTAAAGGGCCAGAGTGGTAGAAGCAGGGGAGCCCCGAGTCCTTTAAATAGCCCCCAGAGCCCTGGAGTAGTGGTGGGGCTCTGGAGGCTACTTAAAAGGCCTGGGGCCCCATTGCCTCTCCAGCCCCGGCCCTTTAAATAGCCGCTGGAGCCTCGCTGCCGCTGTGGCCCCGGCTCTTTAAATAGCCCCCAGCACCTGCCAGAGCCCTGGGGTAGCAGTGGCAGCTGGGGGCTCTGGCAGCAGTTTAAAGGGCCCGGAGCACAGAGCCCTGGGCCCTTTAAACTGCAGCCAGAGCTTCTGCTGCTTACTACCCTGGCGGGGATGGGGGGGGGGGGGAGGGTACTTACTGGCAGGGGCGGTTCCAGGCACCAGCGCAGCAAGCGCGTGCCTGGGGCAGCAAGCTGCGGGGAGCGGCCAGCCGGTAGCTGTTAGGGCAGCAGTCAAGCGGCCTTCTGAGGCGTTTCTGTGGGAGGTCCACTAGTCCCACAGATTCGGCAGCGGGGAAGCCAAAGCCAGGGACCGATGGACCTCCCGCAGAAACGCCGCCGAATGCTGTCTGACTGCCGCGCTTGGGGCGGCAAAACACATAGAACCACCCCTGCTTACCGGTACAGGGTGGGCTGGGGCTGGTTCTGACCCCCAGCCCTGTCCCTTCTTCCCAAGACCCCACCCCTTCTAGGGGCCGGAGTAGGCCCCAACCCAGCCCCGTACCGGTAAGTCCCCATTTCTACTTTCACCCCTGAGCTAGAAGCCAGTTTCTAAATCTCCTCTCCACACTGCTCTGTGGAGGAAGATACAGAACAGCTGCTTTGGAGGCTGCACTTGATACTAGGGCATTTCTCAGTGGGTTGATAACTGGCCTTTTTCATTGCCTTGACTTCTCTTGGATTCCGTTTTCTTAACTGACCCTGGGACTTTGCTGCCATGCAAATAGGTTAGTGAAAAATCTATACTTCAGAATAATGCTAAGAGAAGGTGTGCAATGAATAACTTCTTAATAGCCAGGAAATAAAGTGTGTTTCTGGCTCTTGCCTTATTCTATGTGGGTGCTTAAAATAAACCATAAATTCTTTGGTTTTTACTATTGAGATACTTAACTATTCAAGTAGCAAAACTGAGAGGTATTTTGAAATAGAACAGAATGAAAGCCTGTGTCATCTTTATAGTCAAATCGAGACTGAGTATGGCAGAAGGCTGAATTTTTTAAAGAGTGGCAAAAATATTAATTTGCAGTCTCAGTTGGTATCAAATGCAGCATGGAAAACACTGGTGCCTGTTCCCGTAACTTCTAGTAAGCACAGAGTGTCAGGGTGACTTGAAAAACATCAGATGCAGCAAACACCGTGAATTTCCTTCATCTGCATGTGTCTCCTGACTTTACATGGCTGGATTAATATCCCCACCTACATTCTCAGAAAATGTTGTATGTTTTCAGTAGGAAAGCTGGGATGATCAAAGGAGGCTAAGGGAATGAGGTGCACACCCCCCGTTTACATTTCAGTGGCATTTGGGCACTTAATTCCCTGCACTGTCTTGAAAGTCCCAGCCTGGAAGGGAAATTGTTGGAGTGACATCAAGAACTTACATAGAGGACATACTAAGAGGGGCTTGATGTTTACCATGGGGTGTCCAGGGTATGCTGACCTTGAGTAAAATGGGAGTTGAGACAGTGCTGGGGATAAAAAGCTAGTGCTGGGAATGGGTAGCAGAAAGCTGAACCGAGCAGTGCAGATTTATTAATTGGTTCACCGCTTCATTGATGGAAAGTGGTAATACACCAGCCTTTGCAAACCCTGAGCAGTTTTGCCACACACGTCATACAAACTTGCTGATCAAGATAAACAGTTAAACATATTTGACTACAAAAGATAGATGTTAAGTGAGAGTCTAAACTCTCAACGCTATTAAACTGGGCAATATCTAGATTAAGCAGTTTTTCCTCACCCCACTGGATATTGAAGTCGTTAATATATAGGTTTGTCCGTTAAACCTGGGTCAGTCTTCTCTGTTGAAGTCTTCAGTTTTTTTCTGAGTGTCCTGGTTGCTTGCAGCATAGGTGGGGGCAGGAGAAAGGCCAAACATATGTTCTGTTTTATACCCTCAGTCCAATGTGCTTGAAGAACATAAGTCGAGGCATGTCTGGTGGACATTACTGAGTCCTCAGCCAAGGTTGAGCAATTCCTCCGGTGTGGCCTTATGCAGGCGAGTCATTGAATTGTAGCTCCCTTGCTGGACAATGGCCGTTAATGGTGGTTTGATACCCATCCAGGTGTTGGTTACTTTCCTGGCGTTGTCTCTGGAGAGCTAGTAGCTGAGGGCTTCTCAAACCCACAGCATATTTTAGTGATAACCATATAACACAATTCTCATAACTTTGTATGCATTAATGATATACATATTTTGATAGAACAGTGACTTTCAGCAGATCACAACCTTTCCCTGATATCTCATATGGCCCGCTTTATATGGAAGATCACAATTATATATAAATGAGGAATAAGAAGGTCACAGGGTGCTCCCTCAAGGTATAGAATGTCACATAATCCATGAGCAAAATACCCACCCCTGTGTAAGTTGGGCAGCGTTCTTTCCCCCTCAGTTCTTAAGTCCAGCAACCCAAAAGTCCCTTTAACATGCCCATCCCGTCTCTGCGCCCCACTCACAGTTGCTGTTCTTGGTCAGTGCAGACCCAGAGTTCAGAGGTGCATCTGCAGAATTCACCTCCCACCCTGGGTGGAGGAGGGGGAGTAAGGAGGCACCTTATACACTCCACTTCTTGGGTACTCACTTGCTACCTCTCTCTGCAGTGCCCTGTTGGCTGCTCATTAGGCCTTTTCACCAGCTACCCTGCTGGCCAAGATGTCTTCAAGGCACACCACTTAACACAGCTCTCTGTGGTTTCAACCACAGAGCCTTAGGGCTGGTGCACACTGGGCGTTCTCTTACACTGAAGAGACTGTCCTAAAGTAGACTTAGATATCAGTGATTTCAGTTCTGCAGAATGAAACAAGGCTCTCAACTGAGTTTAAATGGGCTCTGATATTACATAGTGAAGAGAGAAAGTATCAAGTGGTCTGGGCCCTTAGGTTGTACCCACATCACCAGGTACAACTACTTATCTCCCCAATTTCTTAAAGCATTGGGCTTTGGAACCCACGTCCCCTGCCTAGCGAGTGCTGTTTAGGCGAGGATGAGTCTCTCTATAGGGATATGCCAAGTACAGTTCTGCTCCCCTTGATTCACACAACAAGGATAACAAAGCTTTATCACTCCTGCCCCAATAACAAGGAGACTGGGGATCCAACACCAGCCAAAAGTGATGATTTGGGTAAGCAGCCCCATCATGCTGAGCATGTAGGCAGGGTGGGTGTGCCCATGCAAATGAGATCAGCTCCTGAAGTCCTCTTCCACAGCTCATCACGAGATGTCAGCGGAGAGCTCATTCAGACTCTGCTTACACTAACAAACATCCAAAGGCTGATAGTCAACCTAAATTATTCCCATATCAACCTGACCTGATTTTTCCCTTCATGGAATATTTAATTAAATATATTTTGAAGCCCTCAGTTGCATAATTTTGTTATTAAATTTCTCAAATACAACCCCCTTTTGGGGCTACTAGTAATAAGCTATTTGCTTTGTGGGGAAAAAAGGCTGAAGCAGCGGGGTTCAAGGAGCCATTGGCTAGAAATAGTTGGTTTTTTTATTGTTCTTCTCAAACTACTGTCACTATGTATAGACGGAGCCTCAGATGTAGATACAGGAGAACCGTAGCGTTATGAACATTAGAGTTACGAACTGACCAGTCAACCACACACCTTGTTTGGAACCAGAAGTACACAATCAGGGAGCAGTAGAGACAAAGAAACCAAAAGCAAATAAAGTACAGTACTATGGTAAACGTAAACTACTAAAAAAAATAAGGGGAGTTTCAGAAAAAGATTTGACAAGGTAAGGTAACTGTTTCTGTGCTTGTTTCATTCAAATTCAGATGGTTAAAAGCAGCATTTTTCTTTGGAATAGTAACATTTCAAAGCTGTATTAAATCGTGAACTTTTGAAAGACTAATCGGAATGTTTTGTTCAGAGTTACGAACAGCCTCCATTCCCAAGAAAAGAATGAGGAGTACTTGTGGCACCTTAGAGACTAACACATTTATTTGGGCATAAGCTTTTGTGAGGTGTAATCCATTTCATGAGATGCATGGAGTGGAACATACAGTAAGAAGATATATATATACACACACAGAGAACATGGAAAGGTGGAGCTTGCCATACCAACTTTAAGTGGCTAATCTAAGGAGCCACAAGTACTCCTCATTCTTTTTGCGGATACAGGCTAACGTGGCCTGAAACCTGTCTCTATTCCTGAGGGGTTTGTAACACCAAGATTCTACTGTATATTGCCAGCATCTGAGATTGAAATCCCCAGCTGAAACTATTGCTGCCCATTAAGTGCTGTGTAAACAGCTTTCTAGGATTTACAAAAAGGTAAATATTAATCTGTTTGCATGAAGTGATGATGTAAACGCCCCAAGTAAATATCAGTATTAATACACCTTAGCAATTCTTTGGCATTGCAAATGATAGAGTCAATACAATCCTGGGCCTACTTCTGCTCTCATGCTACTCTAAATTCAAAGTTACTCCATTAACTTCAGTGGAGTGACTCTGGATTTAAACTGCTGTAACCGAGGGCAGAGACTGTCCCATTGTTTTCAACTGGGTGAGATTCTTCAGGATTAAATGAACATGTTGCATCTCTTGTGTATCACTCAGGGATACCATTTGCCAGTGGTCTGAGGTTCTCAATTAAAAGTTCTTGCATTCAGCATCTAAAGCAGAGCATCAAGGCCTCAGTCCTGCAATCTGATCTGCTAGCACTGATCCCTGTACGGGCAGAGCCCATTAGACTTTGGTCCACCCCAGTGGCTCTAATTGCAGGGTAGAGGCCCATCTGTTAACTGTGTGATAATAGGTGCAATTAGTTAAATTAATAATTTGACTAGCTCTGGGGCCAGATGGCTACTGCTCTACTGGTGACTTAAAGCCACTGGAGTTTGTCAAGTCTGCACGATTTTCTCTTTTACCCACTTTTTCTTTACAGTGACTGGAAAGTAAAGACACCATCAACCTGAAATGCCCACAAAGGTTGGATTGTCCAGATAACAAAGGTGTTTTAGTGAGAGCCACACCCACAAACAACCTGTGGTGTTACAAATAGACATAATGCAGTTTGATTCTAATGCTGGATAGAGCATTGCCAGAGTCTTCACCAACCACTCGTAGTTCTGAGATCACTGGTTTGCCAAGTCACATCCTCTTGGCGAATGCCTAATTACTGTGCTATTTTATTCCACATGGAGCTAGAGAGAATGCGCATAGAGATGTTGTGGGGAACAGCGAATACATCATAAAATTTCCCTATATAACCATAATGCAAATCATTCCATACTAAAAATGTATACAACTGTCCTAAAATGGCTTTCAGATTGTCCCACAGAAAAAACATGGGTGGCTATAATGACCTACCAAGCGATATCTTATCCCATCTGTTGGTCGTGCTATGACAGAATTCAGAGAGTTATCTCCTAAAAGCCTTTCATATGATAACAAAGCAAATCCTGCCCTCTGATGATTCTTTGGCTCATAATTCACTTTGTACTCCTCTCTGCATGAAGCGAAAAACTGAAAGCAGTCAGATGTGTGTCCAATAATTATTCATGCTCCAGTGGGAGCTACATATTTACTTCAGTAATTCTGGAGGCAAAGTGGTAAAAAATAAGCAATGGTAAATTAAAAGGCTCATCACCCCTACATCTATGATTAGATTGCAGCAATGTTGCTAAAAGTGACTTTTCCACCAGACCTCTGACTTGCAGAGTCCCATAAAGACCTCCAGTCTTTTTCAAGATCCCTTGGAGAATGACCTGGGAAGATATCGTGGGCTGACATGTGTGCCAATGGCATGCAGCTCTCTCTGTCCTACAGAACACACTCTACACTCTGTCGTCAAGCTAACCTGGTGCTTGGCTGAGTTCCTCTCCTGGATGAAGACCAGCTGAGAAAGAGGGAGGTCATGCCACCAGATGGAAACATGTCACAGTTTGCAGCCATGATTTGGTCTCCTTTGGCTGAAAGCCTACACCCACACCTGGTCAGGTCAGCCCACAGTTTAGAAGTGGTCTTGGATTCTTCACTGGTACTAAGCTCTTGTATAGCATCATCCATAAACAATGTTTTCTACTAAATATGGCTGCCCAGGAGACTCGATTCCATCCCAGCTGATTATCAGCTGGCTACAGTAATGCACACCTCCATTGCCACCCGAGTGGGCTGCAGTAATGAAATCTATCTGGGCATGACTATGTTAGTCCTTGGGGAAACTGCAGCTACTATAAGATGGAGCAGTGTTTCTCAGCAAAGGCATTACTGCAAATGTGTCAAACCTTCCTCGTCTCACGACACTGGCTGCCCATAGAATACTGCAAAATCTCAATCCTTATCTTCGGTGAGCATAATGAGGAAGGTTTCTAACCATCAGAGGAGTGAGGTTCTAAACAGCCTCCCAATAGGAGTGATGGGGGTAGGAAACCTAACTCGTTTTAAGATGGAGCTTGTTAAGTTTTTGAATGGGATGATATTCCAGGGTTGCTGGTGAGAACAGTGGACTGGACTTGATGAGCCAGGAGGTCCCTTCCAGTCCTATGTTCCTACGATCTGAGCTTGGGATGCTTAAAAGATCATCTAAAACCCTGAGTTGAGGAATGTAGTCGGCAACTCCACTTCTCTGGCACAACGTAACTGCCTATTGCAAGGTTGTAGCTTGGTTCTGTGGGAGCCAACCCAAGACTATGGAATGAACTCCCACAGGATCTAAGAACCACCTCCAGGTCCTTTCTGTTCTGGGTTCAAGGTTCACGTCTTCATTCATAAAGGTATATATAAAGCAGATATAATTTAATAAAGCAATCCACACACAATCTTCCTGTAGGAGAGGAAGAGAGAGAGGGAAAGAACAACACATGATAGATGTCACTGCACTACTGGAATGTGCTCAGATACCACAATGATGGTGCAGTGTGAAGACCTGAATTATTCTGAAGCAAAATAGTGGTAGAACTTGTCTTAAATCCTGCGTGGAGGAATCCTGAGGTGTAAGGCCACAATAGCCGCTCCTATGCTGCACCCTCACTGCTCCTTGGGGTGTGTCTGTATAGTTCATTGATCCCTGACTGCCAAAACAGACTTTTGGGACCATAGGTAGCCAGCTGTAAACTAAAGCAATTTCAAGGCCCCAGGATCGGGGCGTGCAAAGGTGGGTTAAATCCACCATTGCCCCCCGCCACGTCCAAACTTGAGCTGAGTGAGCCCAGCCATGCTGGGAGACCTGGGTTTAACACTTCAAAATGGAACACGCATGGACAGGTGAAAAGTTGGTCTTGCAAACTAAAAACACAATGATTTTGCTAAAATCCAAATCCAATAATTCCATTTTATCCCATCTCACTGTAGGACAAAGATAAAAACGAGTCTTCTCATGATCATCCACGATGCACAACCTCCACTAAGCATGGTGGAACTGTAGGTTATGTTTGGCTACATTTCCGTGATTTTCTTTACCTAGAAAGTTTGAGTGGCTCCAAACTCTTCTTAAACAGTCCCCATTTGGTCTCCTCTTCCAAACATTCCATCTTAATATGAAACTGTGACTGCACGTTCTGCTGGAAATTCATTTGTGGGCCAGTCATTTCCAGCCTTGAAATACATTAGTCATTCTATTTCAGCATTGATTAAATGATTGTGTCCCCTTAATGTTGATCAAAGGAGAAAGTGTGTATTTTAGCATTGTTTTCATGTTCTATCATGTCCCGGGAGGAGGTACAGGTTAATAATTCAACTCTTAAAGGGAGCTGAGGCTGGGTGCCAAGGATTTTTGCCAAGGATCAATCTTTTAAAACATTCTTTGGCTCCAATTTCTTTTGCTTACTTCTACAAATAATCTACAGGTTTGTCTAAGTGGGAAACTCTGAAAAATTAATCTGAATTAACTAAAGATGTGAATACAAAGTGGATTGTTTAAACTTCATTAAAGTCCTGTGTGGATGCCCTTAGTCAGAATTAAAATGGCCATAATTCAGTTTAGCCTAATTCACTTTGGAAGTGAATTAGGAAGCATTTGTTGAGTTTTTATGCATAGAACTTTACCTTCTTTATTTGACAATGTCTAAAAGACAGACCTGCATGAAGGAAACTGGTCACTTGGCTACGTTTCTTATTGAGGGAGAAATAGGATCAAACTCGATGTAACCCCAAACAGTGAATGGGTTACTGCCAGTTTCTCTAGTCCCCTGCCAAGTTACCTAATGTAAGTCCATAGTTATGGTCATTGCCCCCATGGTATTTGGAACACTGGTAATGGTGGTCATAGACTTTATATTAATATTGCAGTAATGCCTAGAGTGTCCTTGGTCTACCCTAGTGGGGCGAGGGTGTCGATCTAAGATACGCAAATTCAGCTATGTGAATAGCATAGCGGAAGTCAGCACATTTTAGGTTGACTTACCTGGTGTCCTCACAGCAGCAGCGGGCTCCCCCGTCAACTTCGCTTGCGTCTCTTGGCGAATTGGAGTACCGGAGTTGACGGGGAGTGCCTTTGGGCATCAATTTATAACGTCTAAACGGGATGCGATAAATTGATCCCCGATAGATCGATCGCTACCCACCAATCCGGCAGGTAGTGAAGACATACCCTCAGTAAACAAGATAAAGGACACCATGTTCTCCCTGTTCTGCAGATGGGAGCTGAAGTCTAGAGAGATGAAGAGACTTGCCCAAAGTCACACAGGAAATCTGTGTTTCAGTTAGGAACTGACCCCATGTCTCCTGATGCCAGATCAGTGCCTGAACCCCCCAAAAAACCCACACCACCCATCCTTCCCAACTAACCACACCAACAACCCTGCCATTGCGAAGGCAGTTCTGAGCGCTGGAGTGTCGATCCTGAATCCTGAGCTGAGGCCAGTCTGTACGCTACAGATCTAAACAACTTTGGATATTACTTTTCAACTAAAAGAATGGGAATAGGCTGGGCAGCCAAACTTATCTTTAATAAACTCTCCCCACCCAATTAATGATCTTTATCAAAGACAATGGCTGATCTGTTGGCCGCTTCTGCATGCTCTTTGGACAGCGTTTTCGTTGTTTTCAAGCTGGATACACTTGGGTTTCTCCACTATTTCCCATGTTCTCACATCAAAAAAGATTTTTTTTTTAAGGTAGATGGCCCATTGTGGAAGCCCTTTAAAGGCAGAACATTACAGTCCAGCGGCACTATGGGATCTGATCCTGCTTCCATTGAAGTCAATAGCATGTCTCCCTTTGACCTGATTGGTATCAAGATATCATGTCCTCTACCCGGCTACAAATGTGAGGCTTGGTCTGACTCTCACATATATGGATTTTATTTGGTGTAATGCCATTGAGCTGCCTGGAATTTCTCCGATCTTACACAGGTGTGGATGAGATTCAGGCTCATGGTGCCAGTTTGTAGCACAAACTAAGGCTTAACTGTGGCAGGGTGCGGGAGGGAGGGAAGGAGGGAGGGAAGGCTTCATTAACAGGACACTTTCTCTCCACACCAGCGGCTTTTTTTCTGACTCAGATCTGATCAGGCTTGGAGGATGTGGAAAAGGATGTCCTATGATTATACAACTGGAAATATTTTAATTAAGTGGTGCAGCTTGAGTTGCTAAGTGAATTTAAAATGCATGTAAATAATTTCCCAATGCCTTGCATGTGTCAGACAGGAAGGAGGTATGCAGAATGTGAAATCCCTGCCTGATTTCTTTTTTTTTCTTCTTTTTTTAGGATTAGAACGGCTCCAGTTGCTTAAAATACAGACAGTTTTTTTTAAGTTCACAACAGTGAGTGATGCCATTCACTGAACCAACCCAGGTAAGCCAAACCTGCCAGAGCGGCATCCTCATCATCACAACTCGATAACATGAAGGTATCAATCAGCCTTACTAAATTAGCATTTCACTGATAGTGATGCACGAAGCCTTTTAATGAGGACTTTCAAGTCTCTCAGCTCCGGCTTTCTGACTGCCTGTTCCTAAGCAACAGAGGACTGGCAGCCCATAGGTTTATGATGTGTTCTTAAATAAAGGATTTACAATGCTGGAAATTGCATGCAAAATTAGGATAATTATGTTTTGTTGTTTTGGCACAAAGTTTAAAGATAAACAAAGAAGCATCAGGCCCATAGAAGCTTCCTGTTTTGTTCTTGTTCCCTCCACTGTTCAGTAGGATAAGCTAAGCCCCAAGTTTGGTGTTTGCTCATTTTGTACAAATTAACACTTTTTAAAAGCTTTTTAAAAAATGCTTCTTCACTTATGTTAATAGGGGGAACTGCGGGAATCCTATGTTATAAACCACCCAGCCCTGCCAAGCTATGTGACGACTTTTTCGAGAATGGGGATGACACACGGGTCCCTATGTTACACGCCTTCATGACAGTTTAGCTGACTCCTTCTTCCACTGTGCCCAGTCTCCTAGGCTCAGCAGAAAGTCTGCTGCAAGGGAGACATGAACATCTCCCTGGATCAGCCATGGGTTGGTTCAGTGCACAGCATCATTTTGGGAGCTGATTTTTGGCTGCAAAGGGTTGTGAACCAGCCAGCTGTACTCTGGCTCTGACTCTTCCTGTCCTTGGAACACCTCCTGTGTGGATGGCCGGGAGGAACGAGGTAGGGCTGGGCATGACGGCTTCATTCCACTCTGTGATTCCTGTTCCACCAGCTCTCCAGCACACGTGTGCCTCATTCATCATGCTCTACAGTAAACAAAACCCCAGAACCAGTGTACAGTTTGTGCAGAATGTGGATTCAAATGGGCATCTGCCTATGTGAGGAAGGAATGACTGATTATCCTGTAATTACAGCTACAGAACAGGGATGCATCTGGTCCTAACCACATCTGCTGTACATACACTATAACAGCGTAGTCCCAGAATGAGCAGTAGATTTTGTGTCGCCCTATGGAGCCAGAAAATCTTGGAAATCTATCCTAATCTGTGGCTTCACATGTCAGCTACTTCAATTTACTGTAATCTCCTTCTCTCTGGCCTCTCCTGTTTTACATTTCATGTCCCTCCCCTCTCTCCAGAAACACTGGGGCTAAAATCAACCCACCCCTGCCCACTGCTTGGGTGATGTTGCTCCCTCTCTGGACCACTTCACTGGCTTCCCCTGACCTTCTGGTCCTAAATGAGTCTGTTCCTCTCTGCATCTCTTCTCATTTTCTTTGTAGTGCTCTTGCTCCCTTCCCTCCACCACAGTCTCCTGCCTAAGATTTCCCTTTGGCACAGCTCTGCTGGTGTTCACCAGGCCGATTTCCGCCCGCTGAAGATCTGCCTCAGATGTTGCCACCACTGATTCAGATCCTCTAATGCAGATGAGACATCAGTGGCTCTCAGCATTTTTACTACCCTGTCACACAGCCCAGCTCTGAGCAGGGTTGGATGGCTTGGTGCTAATAATGCCAGTTGTGCCTTGTCTATAGTAGCATTCCCACCGTTGTTACCACCAATGACAGCAAGAGCAGGACTTTTTAGGGGAGAAATTGTAGATGTGCCCTTTGTATCCTTATTCCACTCTTAGGCCTGGGCTACACTGGGGGAGGGTCGACTTAAGATACGCAGCTTCAGCTACATGAATAGCGTAGCTGAAGTCAGCGTATCTTAGGATGACTTATCTGGCCATCCACATGGCGGTGAGTCGACGCTGCTGCTCCCCTGTCGACTCCACTTCTGCCTCTTGTTGACTCCAGACCTCAGTGGAGAACACAGCAGACGCCTCTCAGTGTGCCCCTCTCCCGCCTCCCCAGAAAGTACAAGACTATTGACTTGCACCCCACTATCAAACAGTGCATTTGCTGCTTAGCTGGCACTGGCAGTGCATGGCCATTCCCAGGTCTGCACACTTTGCCGGCCACGCCTTGGAGCCGCCCTACTGAGTCCAAAGCCTGGAGCACAAAACGGGCAGGAAAACCAACCAATTTGTTCTTCTTCCCGTGCAGCTCACCCGGGGTGTTTTAAGGGACGGGTTCTGCCACCCAATCCCTACCTTCCTGGCATGCACAAAGATGCAAAGAGGGGGCCCTTGAGCAAGATCTCACCTCTGCATGGTAGAGAGCCACATGGTGTGTGTTACCCCTCAGGCTATGGTGCAGACAGTTGGGGGAGTTCGCTCCAACATGGTACCTTGTGTTTTTCCCCCTCAAACTTGGAATTGAGCAATAGATCAGGGGATTCTTCCATAACGGGGTAAATAAGACCTAAGAAGAAATTCCTTGATATTTTATAAGAGCCTGAATTCAGGAAGAATTGCACGAAAGGATGAAATTCACCCCTGTGCAGCGAGCAAGCAGAAGGTCTGCACAGCACTTAAATCCCAGTTAAACCACAGGGTACATAGACCTTCTACTGGCCCCCTATACAGGTTGAAGTTTACCCAAGGAGACCAACAGTATTTGTTCCTTTAATAGTTGTTGTTTTTAGTAAGCATTCCATGGTATAGCTACACTCCAGATCATTTCCAATGTTAATTTAAATGCTGTTTTATATAATCATTTACCTGTATCTTTCTAGGGGGCTGTGGTAGGGCAGGGGTAAAACCTCTTAAATGCTCTGCCCCTGCTGGCTAAGCCCTGCTTTCTGGCAGGACAGCCAGGGGCAAGGGCTTGAAGCAGTCAGCAGGGAGCCCAGCTGTGGGCTCTAACCAGGGCTGGCTCACTGCAGTGGGCTGGGCTAAGTGGTCACAGCTGAGGCTGCAGACTGAGAGAGCTAGAAAAACCTTGAGCCATACTCAGTTGGGGGGGTGAGCCAGGAAGGGGACAAGAGGCTGCCCCCACCGCCCACAACCACCGGCAGAGCACCTCAAGGGCCTGGAGACCCTGGAACCGGGTAGAAGGAGGGTAACTGTTGGGGGATAGACGGAAGCACTTTCTTGCACTGAAGCCTCCGTTATGCACTGTAAATAAAAGGCACTAGGGGGAAACACCAGAGGAAGGTGTGAGGACTCTTATTTCTACCAGCCAGGGCACAGAGGAGAAAGAGAGAAACCTGTGCAGACCCTGTGACAGGGGTATTTGAATTTCTCTGTCTTTGAGTGACTAGAACTATGCAGCATTACTGTATGAAGAGTTCTCCCCTCTATAACTTTATTACCTCTGCTGCATCTACCAGCTAATTCTCTGAGACTCAGATTACCTGGCCTGTTGCTTATAAAGCGTAGTGTCTAACGATAGCCGTGCCACTCAACAGACACTCTTAGTGGCTTAGCAGACCAGAGTCATACAAATCTATCCACTCGTACAGTAAATTAGGTAAGTGTGCATATTAAAACAATATTCCTGTTACATGATTCTGCCAGTGGGTTGTGCCACACTCCTGTGTTATGCAGTCAGCTGGCAGGTTTAAATTTGACTATATTCTTGTGTTGACCGTTAAAGCAAAAGGGCTTATTGTTGAGTGACCCAAGCGCCTAGCAAGCTTTAAGGAACAACTTGCAATAATTATATCAGGTTGTCTGAGCTTTAGTAAGACTGACGAGTTGTGTAGTTTAACATTTAATATCATGTCCTGTTTTTCAGGACAAGTGTTTTTTAACTGCAAAATGTGCTAGTCCTATTAGTATGGAAAGTCTGGATATTGCAATATGTGCTTGGAATATCTGCAACATGTAACAGAGCAAGGGGGATATGTGTAACTGCTGTGTGTGAAATGGGGGACGTCATGGTATATCAACAATCTAGCTATAAAAGATGGCAAGGGTCAGTTATTTGTCAAACCAGGCAAGATTGGGGTCAGGCTGTCATTGGCTGCTGGCTTTGGTTCCATAAGACTGGGTATTAGATATCTATTGTTATGCACTATTCTTAAATAAGAAAGGCAACTTTAGTAATAAAGGCAATGAAGCTAGACTACTCCTGCCTCACCATCTATTATTACTAGCTAAAACTGAGCCACTAATAATCAAAATCTAACCAATATTTATATGAGGGTGACACTTGCTAACAATGCTATCAAAGTTTTTGCCAGTTTCTCAGTTCTTCATACTCCTTGTCATTGACTTGGAACCTACCCTGCTAATAAACTTATCGTCCTCCTTAACGCTCCTGTGTTCGAAGTTCAACAGTCCTATACAAACTGCTGAACATGTGAAATACTAAAATTCTTAGCACTTTATTGATTTGTGTAAAACACTTTGACCCCATCCTGCAATCGGATGAATGTCACTGGAGTCCTGCATTGCCCTCTTTTAGGGTGGGGGCCTTAGTGGGCCTTGCCTGCCAGCATTAGAATTACTAGCTGGAAAAAGCAGGATAAACATCTCAATTTACAAGCACAGAATAAAAAATATTGCTGAGCTGCATGGCAGGAATGGAGGTATATAGGCCTGATCCACATCTCGCTCTCCCTGGTGTAAATGAGTAGTGAACTCAATGGAATAATACGGGAGTTACTGAGGGGAGGCTAAATGTGTTGAAGAAGAACCCAAGAAACAATTCTGCACAATATCTTTAGTACAGGAGTGATTCAAATAAAGCGGTGGAGCAGATGGGCCCAGAAACTTTATTTCAGAGTCAACAAACGTAAACATTATCAGCCTAAAAGCCCATGGGTTTAGCCACCAAAACATAATTATTAAGTAGCAGAACATCTGATCACGATTCCAAGTAATAAGCTGTTTTAATATCCAGGGACTCCCTTCAGTACATTGGCACTTGGGCAATACTAATGTAGTTACTGTACCAGCACTTGGCCAATCCAAGTCTATCCAAAGGGGAATTCTTGAAGGACAATCCAAAATAATCCATGCATATCAAGTATATGAAATACCCAGCCTCCTCCAAACGGCTTTGGATGCACAGTGCCTCATCAATGCAATCAAAAAGCAGGTTAGGGATGCCGAATTTCATAATAACAAGTAAACTGCTGTCTGCATGGAAGTAATAGAGTATCTGTGATGTGTTGGTGTATACCTAGAAGCCTGTGCTGAGATATCCCCTTCCTCCATTTTTCTTTTCCATTTCTCTTCTCAGCTATTTTTATTCTTTTCCTTCTGCTAGTGCACTAGATGGTATAAAGGAGAGAGATTTCAGTCAAACTCCAGTAAGTGTTAATATAGCATCTTTCTAAAACACAACTTTTCTAGAAGCTGTTCACTAGGGAATAATAGCCTACTACTAGTATCAGGTTATGGAGTTACTCCTTTAGCTCAAGTGTTGAGGTTCATGCTGAAGTTCTCAGGTTCAAACTCTGCTGACCTCTTGTGGGGTGGGTGGATCGTTATATTTGCATTTATATGGCTACTTGCTTGATTATTTTTTCTTTGCTATGGAATTCTTTTCCTCTCTTTTTTTCCCTTCAGGTTTTCATTCCTGTCTGTCTCTTTCTAGGTGTTTCATGCTGCAAAGTATTTCTTCAGTTTAGCCCCTTTAGGTTGGAACTTTATTTTAGATGCTCTGCTAAGGCTTCAAACTGCTGAAAATGTATCTGTTGAGAAGATGTTTGCCAGCCGATTTGAATTTGAGGGAATTTTGCAGATCTTGGCTATTGCTTTTCCTTTGGAGGCTTTGAAGAGGCATTGTTAAATTATGCTTATGTTATTAAAAAGAACTCAAGCATATGACTAAATATGAATATTAGGGTATGAACCCTACACTAGACTCCGCTTTCATAGTCAGATTATTGTACATAAATAGTCTGGGGCCAACCTGAGAAAGCGCCTCTCACCGTGGGACATACTGCCACAGCTGGGGCCAGTAGAGGATCTAAGTTGCAATCTCTTTCGTGTAAGAAAGAGGGAGTGGCTAGCAGGGTGAGTGGGTGTTTTTTGGTGGGGTGCTGACCCTTTGGAACATGTTTTCTCTGGTGGTCCATAACAGCTCAAGTTTTAATATGGCATGCTCTGACTGGCTCACTTCTCTCCCTTGGCCGTGAGGAGAGGGGTATTGGGTAGGGCTGGGTAGGAGTGTGTAGGGATTGTGTGGAGACGGTAGTTAAATTTCTGTTGTCACTGAGTTTTCTGCTTTGCAGTGAAATAACTGCTGAGCATGTGTGTTTCTAAAAGTTTTTTAAGGATGCCCAGAGCATTGGGTCTTTTACTGGAGAGCAGTGAAAATACAAAGAAATAAACTCAAGCGAAGAGTTACTTTAAATGGGGGCAGCTGGGTTATTACCCCGGGACCTGATGCTGTAAACCCTTATGCATGTGAGCAGGTCCAGTGCAGTGTGTAAGGCAGGATTGCTATTTGTGTCAGTCTAAGGACAGGGTTGTAAGAGCTGATGAAGGGTTTTGTTATGTTCACAGCCTACACCCAGAGAAGTCAGACAAAAATGTAAACTCTCGGTGGAAGGTTGCAAAGTAACTTGGCTGAATTTCTGAGAATTCAGAACGATAACGCACAAGAATCCCCAAACGGAGAGAAATAAAGCAGGCTGCTCCCTGAGGCGGGAAGGCACAACTCATGCCACCATTTTGTAGGCTGTTTTCCCAAACTGGCTGTTCCCAGATCCACACTTTGCTACAGAGCTCCCTAGCCAGCAAGCAGGCCCAAGAACGCCCTGCCCCCTCACTCTTAAAGTGAGAGCTTGAAATTCCTATATAGTCCCTATTACACCACAGGTTGGCGCTTCCTTTGTGGGGCAGTAATTTGTGCTTGAGGACAATAGGTCAGTGAAAACGTAGATTAGCTATCCTGCTTCCACTGAAGTCAGCCTCAGCCACAAAACTATGGCTTAGAATGGCCACAGAATTAGGCCATGTCCTCACACGGTTTTATGATGTAGGCAGCCTTGTCCTCATTAGTTTTGTCGTCTTCTTATCCAAATACGCTGCTGCTCATTTCTGAGCCGAGTCACTCCATCCAGCAGAGAGTCTGCTTCTGCTGAATGCTTCTGCCCCCAGTTGCTGCAAAGCCTTAAATACACACACCCAGCTATAGAACCGAAATAAAAGTTGCATATATTTTGGCCGATAAGAAACGGGAGGCTACAATATTTCCCAGTTTAATGTGTCTAGATGAAACGCATTTTCAGATATTTTCCCACTTAGCTGTGTGGCTTAATAGCCAGCAATCTAGCCTTCATTATGTTAAATGGCTTTTAAAAAGTAACCAGTGCACTATCTGCAGAAGACCTACTGGCGAACAGAATGGCTTCATCCCCATAAAAATGCAAATGAACTCGGGAAATGTAGGCCTAGCTCATTTGTATTGAAAATAAAAAGGGGCTTCGAATAGAGCCCAGAGGAACTCCGTTAACAATGAGACGTTCGGCAGCAGCGGCAGGGCTGTAATGTTACAGCGTAGATAATTTCTCAGCCATCTCCCGAAGTTACGCTTTCCTTTTTAACCCTGAATGGAAGGGTTGTAAATGGGGGAAGGGCAGCGTGGTGCTTGGCCAGGGCGGGGGATGATCCAACGCAATACACCCAGTTCTCCTCCATTTCACGGTCAGGTCAGTGCGAGTGAGAAGAGAATGTCGGCCATTGTCCAAGGAAACCATAGAAACCTTATTTGAAGGAGTCCATGTCTTCGCCTCCCATCCATCCCACAGGAAGCGAAGGCATCTGTCCTGAAGAAGAGGAGGGGTGTGATGGCTCCCCTGAGCTTAGAGCCTGCTCCCCCGTAGTGTTCCTGAGGGTGGAAGCCACCCAAGAGGAGTAGGGAGGGAAGCAGACATGGGGATGGTGTCACCTGCCTTTATACACCAGCTAGAGTAGCTGGAAAGGCACAAAGAGGGGTGCACACTGCTCATTACAAGGAACAGGGCTGTGGGCTTGTCCTGCCTGGGGACGTGGGAGCGCAGTGTTGATCCCTCAGTCTAACATGCCTCCATGCAGTGGCTAGCAGCGTGAAACACAGAGCAGTCTCCCAAACTCAGTGAGCGTATCATAGTGGTGTGAACCCCTGTTCGTTTCTAGAACCCAGACCCAAAGTCCTTGGCTGCATGAACTCTGCTGAGTGCTCCTTCTGTGACGAAGCTGACCCAGAAACGTGCCCACCGTTTCCCGTCAACAAAGTTGCCAAAGGCCTGTCAGTCACTTGAGAGACAGAAGAGAGATTCTCCCATTAGGTTGTGGGAGTCCCCCAGTGTGCTTCTGACAACCAGGGCTGAGTCTGGAGTACACGGGCCCCCCAAAGGTTAGCCTGAATCTGGTCATGACTGAGATCCTCTTTGTCAGCTTGTATCAAAGGAGCAGCAGGGTTGACCCTTCTGGGACTGTGTCCCAGATCTGAGTCTTCCAAAAGTGACAGAAGAGGGTTCGATGCCAGAGGAAGCAGCCGGCCCTGAATCTCAAAGAGTGGGAAGTCAAGCTGCCAATCAATGTGATGCCATGTGAGATAATGGTCTTCTGCTCTCCTGGCCAGCACACACTAACCAGGCATGCCAGGGCATATTATAGGTTGCTGACACTTAAAGGTGACTACTTGGTGGGCTGGATTCCATACTGTTTTGCACCTTGAAATGTCCCTCGTCAAGTGAGTGCCCCGTTGAGTGTAACCACTTTGCACTGATGTAACTTGATGGTGCGAGGTGGAGGAGAAAACAGGCTCTGGGTGTTTTCAGAGCTGCTTGGACCAGTGTCAATGATGGACGGACTCATCTATTTATTCCATACTGGTGAAACGGACACCTCTATTTCCACTCCAGCCTGAGAAGGGTTATTCTAGACAAAGGAGGAAGAATTTGCTGCAGAAGTGGAGGTAAGAGGAGCTGAATCCAAATACAAAGAGCTGCTGCTCTATTCAGTTTTCATAGTGGGTGCTTTGTTTAGTGAGCCCTTTCTCTTTAATGGGGGTTTCACCTGGTATTAGTAGCTCTCGGGGTGGGGGGTGGGGGTGGATCTCCTTGTATGGGGTGTGGGTGGAGAGTTCTTCTGTGCTGGGAAAGGGAAGGAATTGCCTTGACTGCCTCCTGCCACCAGCAGAAAATTGGCTTTTATTTTCTCTCCCAGTGCTGGAGTCTCAGTGGGGTGCACTGCATGGATAGAGGTTCCTTCCCAACAACACACCTGTGTAAGGCCGAAAGCCCTCAGACGAGAAGGCGTCATGCAAATGACGCATTGCCTGAATTTGCATATTTGATGAATATGGATTGCCTCATTTACATGAGCTGTCTCTTTATTTTTAATGACAAATTGTTTTCATGTGCTGCGCCCGCTCCCTCATCACTGCCTGGGTTGTTCTGCTGCAAAAGGCCAGCTAGAAACAGCATCAGACAAAATAATTTTACTTGACATTTAGGTGTCTTTTAGCCCCAGTGAAACTGAAGCAATAAATACGCGCTGAAGCGGTGGGTTTTAAGAGAAGTATTTGGGCTGAGCTGGTACCAGGAACTGCAGCAGCAGTGAAGCGAGGGGGGAAGAGAAGCCCATATACTGCAGCGAAAGGAGTGGGAGCTGCACTGTCTTTGCTCCATCAATAATGTTACAAATGACACAGGAGCCCCGGGCAGCAAAGGCTCTGAGGTCCTTCAGAGGGGACCCGATGTCTGTCTCTCTGGGGGGGTTTCAGGCTCCCTGAGAACTGGGATCAGACAGGCAGTAGCATCACCTCCTAAGGTTCAGCAGTTGTGAGTTAAGCCCCAAGAAATCACAACGTTTAGAAAAACAAGATTGCGTTGTGGGTTTGGTCTGCCCTGCCCATCCTGTCTGTATGTGTCTGTGTGAGCGCCAATGCTCCCAGACTTATTCAGGGGGTGGAGCTCTCCCCCCCACACCTGCTCACCCATCAGTTCTGCCCCACCAGGAGCTGTTAACTCCCAGGCAGTGGGATTGCAGCAGGGTCCCTTTCTCCCTTTTCAGGCAGCAATCAGCTCCCCACATCTGCCCCTTCCCAGGCTGGCCATTGCAGAGCTGAAATTCCCAGAGGGATAGAGCTCCTCAGGCCATCCTCTAGCCCCCGTCCTGCCATCACGCCTCCTCTCCACACAGCCCCAGGTCCCGGTGATAACACCTCCCTCGCCCCCCAGTCCCCGTCCCATCTTGGCCAACCAGAGAGAGTGAACCAGGGACCTCCAGAGTTGAAAGCAGGAGTCACAGCCTGAACTAAAGAACCAGCCCCTCTCTGTGCTGCGGCAACAAACCCATCACCAAATGGATCAGGCTCACATGCACTGTATGGGACTGTATCCCAGCAAGGCCCGTGGTCACTATGCTCTGAGCTCTAATGGTAAGAGGGGGTCATGGTGCTGCATTCTAACTCTTTGGTTTTGGCTAGGTTGCTCCAGACATAGATTAGGAGTGTTTGCTGGCAGAGTGTCTCGCCTCCACTTCCTCTTTGTCTCCTCATAGGTTAGACTGTCATTTCGTTTTAAATTATGTAGCATAGTGCCTTTTAAATGATGATTTGTTTTGTTTTCAAACCCTCCAAATATCACTTTGCTGTCAAACTACAAATGCATACTGTAAATACTAAGATGGTCGAACTGGATAAATTCATGGAGGTTAAGTCCATGAATCGGTGTTAGACAGGATGGGTAAGGAATGGTGTCCCTATCCTCTGTTTGTCAGAGGGTGGAGATGGATGGCAGGAGAGAGATCGCTTGATCATTACCTGTTAGGTTCACTGCCTCTGGGGCACCTGGCACTGGCCACTGTTGGTAGGCAGGATACTGGTCTGCATGGACCTTTGGTCTGACCCAGCATGGCTGTTCTTATTTGAGTGCCTGGTATTAAATCAGGATACTGATATAACAGGCATCACAGAAACTTGGTGGAATGATGATTATTAATGGAAATGATAATACTGAGGCACAAATGTATGGGAGTAACAGAGGTCAGTGTGGTGGGGGAATGATGCTATATGTGAAAGAAAGCATATGCAAAACAAATATAGTAAAAATCTTAAAGGACTCAAATGGTACCATAGTATCTCTATGGATAGAAATTCCATGATTATATAATAATAGTCATGCAGTGGGAATCTACTACAATGCACCTGACCAGGATGGTGGTGATGATTGTGAAATGCTCCGGGAGATTAGAGATGCTACAAAAACATAAAACCTAATAATAATGCGGGATTTCAACTCTCCCCATAGTGACTGGGAACATGTCATCTCAGGATGATTTAGTTGGGGATTGGTCCTGCCTTAAACAGAGGGTTGGACTAGATGACCTCCTGAGGTCCATTCCAACCCACATCATCTGTGATTTTATGATTCTGATCTACGTTGGCTAGCTATCCAGTTGTACTTTACACATATCACTCTCCTTCCCACCACACACACACGCCATCCCTTCAGAGTGTTTTATACTTTCCCTAAACAGAAGATAGTGATTCGTAACTTCCTAGTGTGTCTCTGGGTCCCTTTTGAAATAATGGCATTATGTTGGCCACTTTCCAGGAGGAATCTCTTCTCCACTAAGTGGGCTTTTAGGAAATGTCAGATAAGGGTTTGCCGCTTTGTGTCAGCTGCTGTATTATTATTGCTTTCAAATGTACATTGAATGTAGCCCTTTCCTGGGAGAGGTCACTTACCCTGACTTTGGACTGCAGTAGGGCCTGTGGAATGGTTCTGCGAGATTTTATGCTTCAGGGGGGTGGGTGGGGGGAACAGTCCAGTCCAGGTCTGTCTTCTTTCACAGCTTAGTAAACAACCAAGACCAGAGGCTCTGCAGGATTGTGTCCCAGGTAACTCAAAAGATACAGTTAATGTGATTCTGTAAAGGTTGGCTGGGCTAACATTTGACCTAGTTTGGTTTTCTTGCATTTCTTCAGACAGCCAATGGAACTTTTCAATATGAGTTTAATTTCCAAACCAAATGCTTCAGTGTATTCTCCTCTCCGGCCTTGTCTACGCTACCAGGGTAAGTTGACCTAAGTTACGCTACACCAGCTATGTGAACAGGGCTGGATTAACTCTCCTGTAGGCCCGGGGTTTTAGATTTTGTGTAGCCCCTGTACACAAATCTGTTTCCTAATTTAAAACAAAACGATGGCAATTATGGCATCAAGGCTATTAACGCTATACTAACCTTGCCTTTTAATTAATATAAAGCTGTTCTGTGGTTCCATTTCAGTCTTAAAACATGTAGAATATAGTTAAGTTAATTCAAAATAGCCCATTTCTTATCTTATAACAGTTGTTTTATTAGTTTCTTTCTGGGAGAGACTTTGGGTGCAGGAGGGGGCTCCAGCTGGGCAGAGTGTTGGGGTGCAGGAGAAGATGAGGGGTGCGGGCTGTAGGAGGGAATTTTGGTGCGGGAGGGGGATTCTGACCTGGGGCAGGTGGTTGAGGTGCAGGAAGGGGCATGGGATCTGAGAGGTAGTTTGGGTGCAGGAGCGGTTCTGATCGGGGGCAGGAGGAGGTGTGGGGTTTGTGAGGTAGTTTGGGTGCAGGAGGGGGATTCTGACCTGGGGCAGGGGACTGGGGTGCAGGAGGGGATGCAAGGTGCAGACTCTGGCCAGGAGGCGCTTACCACAGCTGGCTCCCAGCTGGTGGTGCAGCAGTGCTCAGGCAGGCTAGGTACACATGTAGAGGAAAACCCAATGCCTGCTCACGAGAGTTACAATTGGAGGCCTGATTCTGCAAAACTTTAATGCGTGTGCTTAACTTTAAACACACGTAGACCCAGTGAAATGACTCAGCAGCTTCAGACCAGAAACCATAAAGATCTGCTTTATGATAGCAAGGGAGTTGTGCAGCAGTAGAACTTCTGAAGGACCGAGCCAGGTAAAAATAGGTAGGATATCAAACTGCATCCACCATTCATTAAATGGGGAGGAAATTGCTCAGGGAGCCCAGAATAAATCTCCTCTTCATATCTTTAAAACTAGTTAAAACCAGATCTTCCTAAAGAAATGGGCTCCTGGTCCACTGAGGATTCCCCCCCGCCACCGCTACGTTGAATAAAACAACTGAACGGGAAAGCTCCTAGGCTTTCATTTCTCAAAATATTAAAATTTTAATGTGAATTATCTTATGCCTAGGGAAAAACTCTTATAGAATGTCAGGGTTGTCATGGTTTTAGAGACACCAGGACTCAATCCTTTGTCAAGTCATATTGGGATTTTAGTTCTCCAAATAAATTGTTCTTTCACAAAAAAAAAAGAGTGTTAGTTTGCAAAATAATGGGTCTGGTTCTCAAAGTGTGTTGCAAAGCGCCTTGTCTCCTGGCTTTCCACAAACATCTGCATGAGGAGCAGGATCATATCTTCAAAGCAAATCCAGCTGGGAGAGGGAAACGTATTCATGTAAAAAGATTTGACTGTGAAAGCGGGGTATGCCACAGCCATGATTTATATCTTTGTCGTGGGGTAACAAATGGATACAGGAGAAAACCGTGAGCAGGGGCTGAAGGAGGAACATGAAAGCACTGAAAACTGGGCTGCTCAAAACAATCAGTACTTTAAAAATCCAGCTATGAGCCAAAGCTGGACTCTAAGCCCCATTGTAGGATAGATTATAATTCAAACCATGCACCCCCTGCAGAGGGGTAAGAACGCCACCTTGATCCCCTAAGTGCATTCAGATACACAGGAGTAAGCAGATCTCTTCCTTATTTTCTTCCTCCTTGGAATAGGCAGGTGGGGAGTCGGGATGGCCATGACTCCACCTCTCTGCTTGCTGGGCAGAATAGCAGACATGGCCAGGGAGTGGTAATTTACTGACGCTACAGGCCAGTAGTCAGCTGCTACTTCCCAGCAGCAAGGAGGGCAAATGGGATGAACTGTGACACTGGGCAATGTCTGAGAAAATTGTGCCTAGATGGTACGTCCAGGGTGATCCGGCTTGTCCACCACTCTTTGTTCAGAGCCCGGCCCACAGTCACAAGCTAGCCTTAAAAAGGCAAATTTTCTATTGTTTTACAACACATTTGATGTGGATTTCCACTCACTAGGAATATAGGACTTATTACCTGCTACTAGAGGTCTTTTCCACAGTATGCTCTGACTCATGAAAGCAGACATGGCTTTGATCAGAAAATGTAAGCATCAGATACTTTTAGTTTGGGATGATCTGTGACTCTTTCATTATATTTGTATGTGGAGTTTGGTGTTTTTTTGATAATCATAAATAACTGCTCAAATTTTGGAGTTGAGGTGCCTGCAAGTATCTCACTGGGTGCACATGAGAATAACAGCTATGAGTTATAAAACATGAGGGGCAAGTGAGCTTGGATTCTTCTACCTGTAACTTTACAAAATGCCTTCACTAACTCTACTGGGGCCTGCACCAAAGCCCACGGACGACCCTGGGAGTCTTGCTTAGTATCGTTTGGGTGAAGAAGTGACAAAGACACGACCAGAGGCCCATTATATTGCAATTATAGGCTATGACTGCAGCTTGAGGAGACAGATCTGAGCACGCTTTAATCTAGCTAGCTTGGGTCCTGGAAGAAGCCATGGAAGTTGCAAGTTTCAGCATAGACTAGCCCTGTGAGTAATTCCCCTGAATTCCAGACAGACTTTTCTAGTTCCTGTTGAAGCTCGTGTAACACTGACAGCTCTGGTTGTCGGTGGGCGGGATTGAACTTGGAACATCTGGAGCTAAATGCCACGTAGTCCTTAGCCAGAGTTGTAGCAGACTCCTCAATCGCTAGATGGTCGAGGTACCACTAGAGGGGGACAGATCACCAGATCGAGCAGGCCACTTGCGTTGCTATGACTTCACTGCTCCGGTACCTAAGAGATCAAAGCTAGTATAGATGTGTCAGTTTGAGCTGCAGCCATATCCTGTGTTTGCAGTCCAGCCACACCCTTAGACAAATCAATACTTAGATCGTACGCTCTTTTGGGACAGGGCCAGTCGTCTTCTTGTGGAATATTTCAAATGCTATCGCAATATAGACTTTGATTCCACGGTTATCTATCTTCTTTCTTTCTTTCTTTGGTTACTGACTCAGGTGCTATGGTTCTTTCAAATGGCCATCCACATCTGTTCCTTACCAACTGTCTTACGGAACTGCAAAATCACTACAGACATTTTAAACAAAATGATATGAAAGAAAGCCAGCATTCCCTTGCACAGTAAGCATCATTTGCCAGCCTCTGTTGAAACATTATTGAGCCAATCATAATTATAGTGTCAACAAAAGCCAATTTGTACCCTGGCAGATTGACATCTGTGCTTCAATGGCAGCTGCTTTTCCTTCAGTAATTGAAATGATTGTTCTTGGTGTACGTTGTCGGAAAATGACATTCTTGCTGATATGACCAAAGTGACTTATATTCACTCTGGAGCTAAACAGATATTGTCAGGACCATGATCACAAGTCATTTTCTTCCTTCAGAGAAATCTCATTTCCTTTAACTGTAATGAATTGTACTCGCGGGGATAATGGTGAAGAGCAAACACTAGTATATACTTCTAGGGTGAGGCTGTGGCATCACACAACTGAGGTATGCTATGGAAGAGGTAGAAATGTAGCAGCCAAACAGAGATTCTGTTTGTGCAGGGCAGACACAAGCCAAATGATCACGAGGTTGACGATCAACAGCGGCCTTTAGTTGTGCTTTTGGACAGACCACTACGTCTTCCCTAAAGGACTAAACCTTCCCTCTCCATCTCAAGTGCCAGCAAAGTGCAGAAAGTGGCATTTGCTGGAAAGGAAGGCATCCCCACCATGGTTAGGGGATGCTTCGATTAAGCGCATCCTCCGAGCAACCTCTTAAGGAACTGTGGCTACTTAACTGTGTATTATCAAGCATCACTGGTGGAAAAAATAGTATGAGCATATGAATATGAGCTTTGTGGTCAAATTTTCTTTCAAAAAATTACTTTACTTCCTTCACCATGGAAACAGGAGTTTCTATTTTAGAGCCCTTTGGAACTAGAGCTAGTTGAAATTTAGAAAAGAATGAAATATTTAGGTTGAAAAATAGCCTCTTTTTTAAAAAAAGAAAGAAAGGAAAAATGTTGCTAAATATGTGGCTTTTTGGAATTATTTCATTTTTTTGTGAAATTTTTTGCAAAAATGTTATGGAAAGTTTTGATCAGAAATGTTACCAAAATGTGTTGTTTACCAAAACTGGGTCTGATTTTAAAACAAAACAGAGAAATTTTTTGGAAAAATGACAGGTTGTGAGAGACCAGAATGATCTCCTGTTCCAAATACTGAGTGTGATAATGGCTGATAAATATTCATGTTTTTTAATGGACAGCCTCTCCCTATTATAAAATACATAAATGGAAAGAACAGAAAAAAATTCTCACCCGTGAAAATAATAATGAAACAGAATCCGTAGAAAGTCCACAGTTTAACCAACTTACAGGAGTCAGTTTCAGAAAATGGCGGTTACTAGTTACTGAACCAATATTTGTCTTAAGTCAGTGATAACCAACAGCTGTCTAGGCAGCACATCACACACTGGAGCCCAGAACCATGATTGAATGCAAATAATTATGTTAATAACAATTTACTACTGCTCATAGAGTTTGTATTTATCCAGGTACCCAGGGGGCCGTGTACTGAGCAGCTGCTGGTGGCCAGAGGCCTCCCTCCAGCACATTCCCTCTGTTCTCCCTCTTCAGAGCCCTTTATGAGCTCTGCAGAGTTTCTCTTAGGAATAGTGCACCTCCCGGGGGGCTGATTTTAAGGACCACAAACAGTTCCAAATAGTCCTTGATGCTTCAGAACAAAGTTGTTCTGCGTTGCAACCCAAGAATTCACACTTATCTCCGGATCTCCTGCCCCCATCCGGGAGCTCTTCTCGGTCGGCGTCTGGGGCTTCGTGTGGAGCTGGTTCTAGCTTTCTTTACTTGCCAGCCCCTCCTCTGGCCTGCAGGAGAAGGCTGTCTATATATGAAACTTCTCCAGAGAGCTCTTCCCAATTGGCTGGAAGAGAGGGAAGCCCCACCGCCACCGTACCTTACACTACTGGGCTCTGGGTGCCAGGCATTTAAAGGGACAGTGTCCTGGATTTTTCCCCATATCCAACTACAGATTTCCAAGAGCTGCCTCCTCTCTTCCCTTAGCAGGTCTTTCCTGGGCCCTTGTTTGTTCTAGTTTCCTGGAAGGAGTGTGTGTGTCTTCTGGCTCCTTCTACTCTTATAGGGGCAGAATATTCCACTTCAATCCACCATTGCACAGCTACATCTTAGCTGTTTGTGTCACATGCTGAAATATTTAAAATAAACACAACACAGGTATTAACTGGGGAAATGACTAATGAATTAAAAGGCACTGTGGAGTACATAGTTATATCAGTACCATCACAGGGTACTACTGCCATCTTCTACAAATTGTGTTCAGTCCAGCTTTCTGGAGCTCCCACCATTCAAATGTTGATGTTCCCAAGGAGACAATGTCTTGACCAAAAGTAGCGTCCTTAGGACAGTGGATTCCATGGGCCCACATTTCTTGCCGCTGGATATGGCTAACTCTTACTGAGGTTCAACAGAAATTAAATCATATTCTACGGTGGGGAGAATTGGGCTCCTTATATGGAATCTCCCAGCAGAACATTCAACCAAGGGGCTAAGGGAGTGAAGCATGATTTAAGGGAGAGCAAGGGGAAAAGTAAAGATTCCAACCCACAGAAATTTAAAAAACAATGTTTTCACACAGGTAACTGAATAGGATTTGGCTTGCAGGATTTTTGTTACCGGTGCTGATGGGTGAGAAGGAGAGATCCCAACTTGACATTCAGCTCCCAGGAGGGATTTGAGGGCCGGAGACTAGGGAAAAGAATCTTTTCACTTGTGAACTGAGTGGATGTGATCTGACATCGTTGCTGGAGAACACATGCAGAGCCCCACAATGCTGTTTTCACAAAGTCGCCTTTCAGAATAGAACTGTGATTTTAAAGGATCTGATCCTTCTCACACTGACGTAGACAGCAAAGGTCATGTTGATTCCAATGGGAGGTGGATCATGCCCTAAGAGTCCATCTCTTGGCTCCTCCAATACAGATGTACTGTAACTGTACAATAATAGTAGTCAGACATACTGATACCCCTCACCACGATTAATCTAGTCAGTAGCCAACACAAGATAATTCTACTCTGGTTTGTGAGCTTCATTTATTCCAAAATATTTGTTCAATTAAGAATGACATTAACAATGCCTAAAGTATCTGTTATACAAAGGGCTAAATCTTCAGCTGGTGTAAATGGAGATCAATGGAGCAATGCTGATTTGTATCTGCTAGGGATGTGACCTGCAGTTCCAGTGAAGAAGTGAAAAATGAAGAGGTCCTCGCGGATGAATTTGGTTACTGCCAGGTGGAAGATCACTCGGCAGAAGGTCTCGGCGATTTGCAAAATGATTCTTTGGTTTGGCACAGACCTCAGCTCACGAAAGTCGAACAAAAACCAAATGAAACACAGCTGGAGTTACTTCTTGCTTTTATGCAACACCCAATCCAGACTGCAAGCTTCAAAAAGAAAAAAAATATCACTTGATGGCAACATAGTTAGGGATCAAGAGCTTTGAATAAATTAGTGCCCAATCAATTGTATTGATGATACGTAATCATTAACATTTTTAAATCCATTTAGTACGCAGTCTAACCTGTCTAGGATAGACAGGAACCCTGAACTACTTTTCAGCCAGCAGCGAGAGCACACTGATAAAAGAGCAGCCGATAAATTATAGCAGTGTACTGCCACTAGTGGTCGTGCACTGTTAAGCTGCTAATTCTCATTGGAGGTGATAGCAATATGCTGACTGCTGAGTTGCTTGATTTCAGACCAATGTACTTTCCATTAACTAGGATGAGGATATATTGACTTGGACTGAAGGCATAAGTGTCTCTTACACATTTAATTGGCTCCGTAAGATCTACTCTGCTACGGGGAGGGGATTGTTTCTACTCAATTCCTTTACTTGCTAATAAATGCACTGTCACGCTA
>ML677332.1:91231220-91384107 GCA_007922305.1 Dermatemys mawii
TATATATATAAAACAATTAGCGTGACAGTGCATTTATTAGCAAGTAAAGGAACTGAGTAGAAACAATCCCATGTATTATATATATAATACATGGACTAGATCCTGTATGCGTCGTGCAATACGGCTGGAGCATCAGACAGTATTTTGCACTTAGCCTTGTGGCAAGAATCTCTAATCATTGCCATCTGCAGCTGTACAAATGGGTGTTTCGCTTTGTTCCATTGGCGAAGGAATGGAATTACAGAGCCACAAATGTTGTGCCAGCACTTGCTGCATGACAATAGGAGATTATTAGGAAAACAACTTTGGCACGTCTCTGATGCAAGCCACTTCCCCTTTTCCCTGTCCGTGCATTACGCCATCGAGCGATATAAACGTTAATCTGTTATAAAAATCTGAACTTGGGACTCGGCTTCAATTTCACACACATCGAAGGAGGACTAAAAACTCAGAAAACAAGCTCATTCTTGGCAGATGTATAATATGATCTGCACATTTGTCAACTCATTTAATATGGAATTGTCATGATCGGCTCTAATAATAATGACCAAGTATGCAATCCACACAACAGAGCTGGGCGTGGACTGAGACAGAAATGCCATAAGAATGCTCTGAGTCTTGAAAATGGACAAATTGTTTCGCCTCAGCTCATTACTTTTCAGGAGCTGGCATAGCAGTTCCCATGCAATTCTGAAAAGTGTGTTTCAATCAGACATTAAGCAACTGGAATGGGACCGATGCCTCCAAGACTTCTGAAATTCGTAAGCATTCACTGGAACTGAGAACTGGCAAGAAATTGACAAGAAACTCTTTAAGGGCCAGATCCTCCACTGATGCAAATTGCCGTAGCTCCGTTGACGTCTATAGATCTATGGTGATTTACATCAGATGGGGATCTGGCCCTCAGTGCTGTGTGTGGAGCTTTTAGCTCTGATTCTTTTTTATTTGTGCTGTGCTTTGAAATGTAGGAGGCATGATTCTCATTGCCAATAAAGGTCCATTGCATTCCTCTGGCAATGTAGCAGGCCTTTGAAGTGGGAGTACCTTTACGCCCACCCTTTGTCCCATTTACAGTGGTGTAAAGAAGCCCTAGTGTAAATGGAATCTGGCCCAAAGGGGATTGAAGAGAGAGGATTTCTTTCTGTTCCCTGGAGATATGGTTTGTGTTCCTTCTGTTTTCCTTTTCTAGAAAAGTCATTTTATCTCTGAATAACATTACAGCGTGTGTACAGCCGGCCCGTCACGGATGGACGGTGGTGTGTAGCACTATGTCATTCCTGTCCACGCTGGATCATTCCATCAGTCAGGACAGCTGCTCTGCACTGAGCCTGAAATCACATCACGTCGGCCTCTTATCCCTGGCAGACTGCTCCTGCGCAGGTTTCTGCTGTGCAGCCTGACAGCAGCTAGCGAGGGGTGGCTATCAAATCAGGGGGTCAGTCCAGATAAACATCCAACGTTTGGATGATTAGGGAAGACTCCTGAGCCTGGAAGTTAGGCATTTAGCTCTTGCGAGAAGAGACTTTCCAATGCCTGTTGCTTCAGCTTGAGCGAAAAACATGACAAAATCCATCCGGGCTCTTTCCTGTTTCAGCCTTTCCAGTTTCAGTCCTAGCCAGCCACTGGCAGGGCAGATGTAACATGCTTGAGGAATGTTGTGTTGCCTCCTTTTCTGCTGGCTGGCGGATGAGAGGCAGTTTACTCCTTTCGTGGTCTGTGTCGTTGAGCTTCCATGTAGCATTGGGGAGGGAAGGCATAAACAGGCTGGTAACTATAAGCAAGAACGCAAAGATGTTAACCAAGCCGAGGGGTACATTGCTGGCTCAGTTCTAGAAACAAACGAAGGCTGGGGAGTGGAGTGGGATTCTGAATTTTTTGGATCAATGCGCACAGCCCATTCCAGCAGCAAGGCCAGGCTGGGTAATAAAAGCAGTGGATCAAATTGTTGTAGAATCATGTCAGCTTTGCATTAGGCCAATGTAGGAATATGCCAGCATTTAACACAGAGAAAAATGCAGTTGGGACCTTCAGGCATATCAGCATCTGCAGTCATCCTCTGCTCTTTATTACCTCCCACCTTATTATGATTTTTTAAAGGAGATCTTTTAAAATAATATTTGTAATGCCTAGGATGTGTTCCTGCCACACCAGCCCCGGCTGGGGAGTAATACATCCCTCCGACAATGGTGTTCTGATGATATACTCCACTAATCCATCATCCCGAAATGACACCCCGTTGATATATTACATGAATACATCATCTGAAAAGCAGCTTGCTGATCGCTGGAGCTCTGATGATATATTTATGTAAACTCTAATCAAAAGGGCATCCCTCTGATGATGTATGACTGAATAACACACCCAACCCTGCTTGGCAATAGTTCATGAGACTGAGCAAAGATGCTGGACTTCTGAAAATGGTTTTGAGGCAGGAGCAGCAGTCTGGGTTAACGTACTTACATACAGTGGTTGAAGGCGGACGGTGACCGTAAAGATTCCAAAGGACATAAGACTATTTCGTGCCCCGGAGGTGATTTGGTGACCTTTGCCAACTGAAATGAGATGATGGCTCCCCCTGTATTTTATTTTGTTTACTGGTGATTGATAAAGAAGACGGGAATAAAACTTGTTTAGAGGCATGGAGGTAGACTGAAAAACAGCAAAAAGAACTCAGTTAATCCTGTATTTATGTGCTGGATGCACCTCTAGCCAGGTGTTCAGTACAAAAATTCACTGTCAACTGATTGTTTTAAAAGTGTTTCTCCTCTGTGTAAAATCTACTGACATTTCCTCATTATAAGCCCCTGAGGTGACGGCAAATGTTTCATCTATTTCTGCAGCTCCCAGCAAAATGGGGACCTGGTCCCAATGTGGGAGAGTGGTACAGCCAGAATATCAATGTTAAATAATAGTAACGATTCTCCAAAGATCTTCCAGCATGCGTCATTCTCTGACGTGAATTGGGTGGACAAAATGTTGGTTTCAGTGATGTCACCGTTAGCGAAGCTTTAAGGCCCGTCTGTCAGCTCACACCCATTCCGTTACTGAATAGGAATGTCTATCAAAGGAATGCCGACACCAGAAATGGATTACTCACTGGACAGTAGTTGCATCTAGAAATTTTCTGTGCTTGGTGATTTCTACGAGTCTTAGTCTTGGTAAAATAGCAGATGGATTTCCCCTCAAATTACATTTCTAAGATGCTAAGATCCTGCCATCTGCTTTTGATAAGGTCTCCCACAGTATTTTTGCCAGCAAGTTAAAGAAGTATGGGCTGGATGAATAGATTATAAAGTGGATAGAAAGCTGGCTAGATCATCGGGCTCAACATCTAGCTGGCAGCAGGTATCAAGCGGAGTGCCCCAAGGGTCAGTCCTGGGGCCGGTTTTGTTCAGTATCTTCATCAATGATCTGGAGGATGGCGTGGACTGCACCCTCAGCAAGTTTGCAGATGACACTAAACTGGGAGGAGTGGTAGATATGCTGGAGGGAAGGGATAGAATTCAGAGGGACCTACACAAATCAGAGGATTGAGCCAAAAGAAATTTGATGAGGTTCAACAAGGACAAGTGCAGAGTCCTGCACTTAGGACGGAAGAATCCCACGGACTGCTACAGACTAGGGACCGAATGGCTAGGCAGCAGTTCTGCAGAAAAGGACCTACGGGCTACAGTGGATGAGAAACTGGACATGAGTCAACAGTGTGCCCTTGTTGCCAAGAAGGCTAATGGCATTTTAGGCTGTATAAGTAGAAGCATTGCCAGTAGATCGAGGGACGTGATCATTCCCCTCTATTCGGCATTGTGTCCAGTTTTGGACCCCACACTACAAGAAAGATGTGGAAAAACTGGAAAGAGTTCAGAGGAGGGCAACACAAATGATTAGGGGGCTGGAGCACATGACTTATGAGGAGAGGCTGAGGGAACTGGGATTGTTTAGTCTGCAGAAGAGAAAAATGAAGAGGGATTTGATAGCTGCTTTCAGCTACCTGAAAAGGGGTTCCAAAGAGGATGGATCAAGATTGTTCTCAGTGATAGCAGATGACAGAACAAGGAGCAATGGTCTCAAGTTGTAGTGAGGGAGGTTTAGGTTGGATATTAGGAAAAGTGTTTTCCCTAGGAGAGTGGTGAAGCACTGGAATGGATTACCTAGAGAGGTGGTGGAATTTCCTTCCTTAGAGGTTTTTATGGTTAGACTTGACAAAGCCCTGGCTGGGATGATTTAGTTGGGGTTGGTCCTGCTTTGAGCAGGGGGTTGGACTAGATTCCTCCTGAGGTCCCTTCCAACCCTGATCTTCTATGATTCTATGACTAGGACATTACATGCATTGCTGAGGATCCAGGAAACCTCCCCGAATCACTGGTGGATGATGTAAAGGATAGTTCAGTGTCTTGAGAGGAAATGGGTCAGAACTGGATCATTCTGCCCTATTTTATTCTGCTCAGGTTCTCACCATCATATTCAAAACCAAACCTGGGCTTCTGGGCATTTCACCTCATTCTTTGGTAGATGGGATGAACCAGCGTTAGCTCTTATGATGTATGGGTTGTGTTTTTGGAAGTGCTGGGGGAGCTGCTCAGATGTTACAAGCTACAGAAAGTGATAATTCTTTTAGGATTGAACACCTACCTGTAGGCGGTAATAGCTCTATCCCAATAGGATGAGGAATGTGGTACCTGGGTATAATGGAGCACAGCTGTATGATGTGGGGGAGGGGGAGACCTCCCATAAACAGGGATTTCCCCCCAACCGCTCTAAATTTACAGAGAAGCTTTTCTTTTTAGGATTCATTAGCTGAATTATTCCCTACATGGGAGCTAACCAGCCTGGGGTGGGAGCGGGGTATGAAGGCAGCAGGCCAGGTAGTAAATCCTCTGTAAAGCATCAGCAGCACAAGCAGCCGTGTGAAATCTTTCTCACTTGATTCTGATTGGGTGCTTTGTTGGTGAGGTGTTGCAATGCCTGGAGTGAGAGCTCTTTTTCAGAATTTCTGGGGAGTTTGTGCCCCGCCTCCCATCGCATGCTGTAAATAACCTAGTTTGGGAGGCATCACATTTCTCATTCGTCACTCTTCACATCTTCCAGGATGGGCAGTGGATAGCTGGGCATGATTAGCTCCACTGAGCTCTCTCTAGTCTGTGATGAGCTGGAAGAATGTGTGTGTGGGGGGGGGAAGTTTGTACTGGCAAATGGACTATTTGTTCTACGTCAAATAACACATAACAGTCATATACAATGGTCAGCAGTGCAGGAAGGCCCAATATATAGGTAACTTGAAACTAGAGTGGCCAAAGGTTGGGGGAATGGCTGTAAACTAGCCAGTCAGATGGCTTCTTTGAGCTCTACTTGTTCAGATCCTAATGAGTTGTATAAGAAATAAAAGGTTGGTTGCTAACTTAGGAAGCATTTCCTACTTGACTGCAGAGTTGTAGCCTTATAATAATGTTTTCAGTGGAAGAAGGCAGGTTGCTTCTTAAAGGCAGATGGAGGACATATCCAAGTGAAATGAAAAAAGGCCTTAGTGACTTCGGGCTGCAGTGTGGGTGCTGTGTTGATGAGGAGCTTCTGCCCATCACAGGAGCATTTAATACATTCAGAGTTGGAATTGAGCCTGGCAAAATGTGGGAAAGCTGGGAAAAAAAGAAGTTAGGACCACAATGCCCCGGAGGTGGGAATAGCCTCCAGCAATGTGACTAAGCAACGTGCCTGCCAAACAGACTTCTGTGTGATTATACTTCTCACAGAAGTAACAGAACATTCCATCTGGAGATAATGTCACAGTGTCAGCTGTTCCTTATGTAAAGTTGGGAAGTACTTCTTGGGTAGCACTGCAGAGAATGACAGCATCAAAGGTTGTGATAGCCATTATTCAGCAGTAGGTCGAACCAACAAAATACCCATAAATGAGGACCCTCCCCCCCCCAAAAAAGATACCAAGGGGCCAGCTGGCTTCAAGAGTGAACAGAGACGGTTTCAGGCTACCACATCATTCACAGGACCTATAAGGTTGTGCTGATGGTGGTCTAGAGGAGTAAGGTGGGTGACGGTTGTAGGTGATATTAGGTTGGTGTTTCCTTCAAAAGGCTTGTTTGTCATTTAGCCCCCCATTGATTCAGTTTGTGAGCCCCATGTGAACTGGATTCTGCAGGTCTCATTTGGAACACAATTGAAAACCAGGCAAGATTTGAAGCTGAATGAAGTTGTACGTGAATTCCAGGCATATGTTCCTTCACTGCTGAGTCGGAGCAGGAGAATTGATTGATCTAGCCCCTCTTGGTTGCTTCTTAAATGTTTCCCCAGCACACACTGCGTCTGTTGAGAGAGCATTGTGGAATATACCTGGAGTCATCTCTGTTGTTGATAATTATTAAATATTTATATTACTGTAGCTCCCACAAGGTCTATTCCAGATTGCAACCCCATTGTGCCACCAAGTGAACATGGCAATGATGAAGAATTTTGCTTCTACTCCCAGTTGTCTGAGGAGAACAACAATCCTCGTGTGAAATTTACCCTACATGCAGAGCCTCTGCACCGCTTAGGTCCTATTTAAATGCTCAAAATAGAGCTTAAGTAGGATTTACGTATGTATGCCTTGGGCTGGCCATCTGCACCAGGATGGATCAAATCTCAGGTTTCATTATAAACAGCAAAATTATCTTTAAATCACGTGTAGAAATTTGCCTTGTGTTACAATTTTTATGACATCCCAAGAAGACACAAGTAGATTTTGGATAGTATAAGAGTAGTAATTAGCAACTGAAAAGAACATTTGGTCATAAAGAAAATATTTAATAGCACAGACACTAATATTTGCTTGTGTTTTTGATCTGCTTACTTGTAATATGCATTCCCACTCTAAGAAAATATAAGTTAGAAAAGTAGCTGCCACACATAAAATGTCTTAATCACGGTGGACTTGATGGACAAGAAAATTACACATCTGAATTGTGACTAGGGAAAACCTCCTGGGAATAAACACATTTGACAGAAATACAGCATTTGAAAAGGAAGCTGCATAAATACTATGTCAATGTTCCTAGGTGTTGTGTCATTGGTAGTGATTGGGAATGGATCTCAGGACAGCACTGAACCTGCTTCAATAACCCTGCTGCTTCTTATCAGACTCAATGTCACCTAAATGTCATGAAGATTTAAAGTCTCAGTGAAAAGGGCCAATTGAAAATGCATTTCTGCTATGCATTTATAGCAATGAAATACTACCTGTGAACGAAACAGAACTTAAAACACTTGAGCCATTCTGAGCTGGAATTTTCATGGTTTCATGCTAATGTTCACTAGCCGCTTTTATGACACAATCGTTGTCTGTGGCCGATTCAGCTTTCACTGCACACTTGATGCCATCGTAAATTGAGGAAATAATGCCCCACAAATTATTAATGAGATGTCTGGAAAGAATTCAGATTGGCGGTCTTTCTAAAAGTCCTCGGAGATGCGCCGTTTATCTGGGATTCTTAGAGGTAAGAATCAGAGGGGTAGCCGTGTTAGTCTGGAATTGCAGAAGTGACAAAGAGTCCTGTGGCACCTTAAAGACTAACTGAAATTTTTTCAGAGCATGAGCTTTCGTGGGCTAATACCCACTTCGTCGGATGCATGCCTTAGAGGTAAGGAACGTTTGCTGCAATTGGAGTTAGAGCACAAAATATTTCTGGAATCAATGGCTATTGGCCAAGATGGTCAGGGATACAACGCTGGGCTTCGAGTGTTCTTAGCCTCTGACTGCCAGAAGCTGGGAGTGGACGACAAGGGGTGGATCACTCAATAATTTCCCTGTTCTGTCCATTCCCTCTGAAGCACCTGGCATTGGCCACTGTTGGCAGACAGGATACTGGGCTAGATGGACCATTGGTCTGACCCCGTATGGCCATTCTTATAAATCTATGGTGAGGTGAATTGCTTTTCCTGAGCAGTCACAGAGATAGAGGCAGGCTTATGAAATGTAAATGGAAGGTGAGATGAACATAGCTCATATTTGGAAGTGCATTGTATCACCTTCCTTTAATCTGAACAATAAACCACAATTGTACCTCAGCTGCCCAAGTCAAAATGGAAGAAAGCTCTAAATCCACAAGAGCGCGCACACAGGAGTTTTACTGAGAGACACACACACAGACCAGATGCTCAGCTGGTATAGCCTGGGTTAGCTCCACTGGAGTTAGAGGAGCCGGTATCAGTTTATAACACAGCAATGTCAGTTCACAACAGGTGACAATCTGGCTCTCTCTGCGACTGTTTGTTTTTTAAAAACATGATTCCATGTGTCTTAATGGCAGCACCTTTTAATCTCTCTTATTTTGAAAGTGTTCTTAAATAAGATTATAGTTGCAGTGATATGAAAATCGAGCTAATTAACGAGGATAATGTTTTCTTGTAACAACCTTAAATATGAATACTGAGTGTGTCACAACCATTATTTGTGCTCTTGGCGTCAGCTGTAATGGGATTTGAAAATGCACACACTGAAACCTTTAGCTTGTCACCCTTCAAGGCATAACTGCGTGACATGAACTTTTACCAGCCAGAATGGATGTTTGGGTGATTCATTATACTTCCGTCCTCTTATGACTATAGGACAAGATTTCTCTTCTGTCCCCAAGAATGAGTACCATTCCCCCCGCCCCCCCAATGGTTGTCAGAGGAAAGGCAGCTGGTCAGATCCTCAACTGGCATAAATTAGAGTTGCTCCAGTTTGCAACAGGTTTTTAGCATCAGGATATGAACATAGAAAGAGTTAAGAGGTGAATAATTTTCAAGGCGGCGGCAGGAAAGGAAGCATACAATACATTCAGAACAGGCCTTTCTTTAATTGGTGTCAGACTGTATAAAATTTATCCCATTCTTGAAGATTAATGAGCAGCTACCATCAGATGTTCATCAGTAATGACTTGGCAAATATACTGCAAAATGGAAACACAAACAAAAGGGATATAGCTTAAAAACAAGTCATATTTACCAAACTCCTATAATTGGTGACATCTGGCTACGAGGTGGATGTATTACAGTCTTAATTAATTGTATGTACATACGTTCTAAACCCTAACCTATCTTCAGGACTAGTTTGCTGTGGCCGTGACTCGTTATGCATCTGAGTCTCAGACAGTTTTTCATGATAAAGCAGTGCAAGCTCCAAGAATGTGCTCACAGAAGAGATCTAAGCCGATGGGAGAGAGATCTCCCGTCAACTTAACTATTGCGGCCCCATAAGCGGGGGTAGCTTTGTTGGTGGGAGAAGCTCTTCTGCCGACATAGCGCTGTCCATGCTGGCGCTTAGGTGTCAACACTCGGGGATTTGTGGGGTGGCTAATTCACACCCCTGGGGGACATAACTTAGGCTACAGTTATGCTGCAGGTTAACTCCGGAAGCTAAGCGAGGGCTCACACAGTACAGATCTAGAAAAATAGCCTCCTCCCAGCGATGGTTGCTTTTGCAAAGGGGACATACGTCAGGATCCTGCAGCTGGATTTGCCTAGGTGATCCCTTGCATCTGTATAGAATCTCTGTGGCTTCAGTGGGCCTCGCCATGGGGCCATCTGCAGGATTAGGGTGTAGTTGGATATGCACATGTGCCTAATAAAATCCCCAATACTTATGCGGATTTTACTTAAGTTCTAAGTCAATATTCAGATTGTTATTAGTTCCCTTTGTCCTCTCTTCCTTGTTTCTCTCCTTTTGATTGTCACTGTCACTTTTTGGGTCTTGTGTATTTAGGGTCTGAATCTGGAAACATTTACTCACCCGCTTCTCTTTAAGACCATGAATAACCCCACTGACTTCAGTGGGACTGTCCACGTGCGTGTTAAGCAAGTGCATAAGTGCTTGCAGGCTTGGGGCCTTAATAAACAGTGTGTAACTGTTTTCAAGAGCAGGGACTTAAGCACATGCTTAAGTCCAGCCCTACTCAGGAAAGCACTTAAGCGCCCTTCTGAACAGGGAGGCTTTTCTGAATTTAATCTTTAGATTGTAAATTCTTTGTGACACTGTGTCTACTGGTGTGTTTGTATAGCACAATGCACAAAGGGGTCTAACAGTTGTTTTTGGGTACTGTAGTCTCACAAGCAATTCATCAGCATCAGAATGAATCATGTATTCAATAAATATATGAAAATCAAAATGTGATTAATAAAAAAAGCCCTCCCTCTCGCCGTGTGCAAATTCCCATTGAGAAATAAAAATCAGAATAGTTGAATACATATAGAAATTACAAGATGAAGCACATAGAATATCAGGGTTAAAAGGGACCTCAGGAGATCATCTAATCCAACCTGCTGCTTAAAGCAGGACCAATCCCCGATTAAATCATCCAACAGATTTTTGCCTCATATCTCTAAAGGGCCCCTCAAGGACTGAACTCACAATCCTGGGTTTAGCAGGCTATCGAGCTATCCCGGCCCCCCACGTAGCATGTCTTAGTCAAAGCATCAGCAGCAGATCCTGAGAGTCGGAAGATTTTTTTTTTTGCGCGAGGTGTTCTTGAAAGGATCCTTGCTGCATTTCAATCAGGTCGATATATGCAGATTTGTTCCTTTAAGGATTCCAGACAGCTAAGAGCTGACCCTCCAACTCCTCTGTGCGCAAAGATCTTTAGAATAACGATGTGAAGTAAGGCAGGGCCGGTTTTCTATAAAATACAGCCACGGAGAACATCACCTTTTATGAAAAACTCCAGAAATGAGGACAACCACATTGTTCCAGTGGAGGGAAAAGTAGAATAAGTCTCTAATTAAAATGACTGTGCTCTTAATTTAGAGTGAAGAGCACTGGCTAAGCTTGACTAAATATGCAACAGCAGAAGCATGAAGATGGTGCTTAATGCTTGGTTTTCTCTCCACTCATGCTTCACTAAGCTGAGCCTGGAGAGGAAAGTGGGGGCCTCCTTGAACTGCTCAGAAGAAACAGCTGCCAGCTGTCAAGGAGAAGGCCATAAAACAAGATCATTAGGAATCAAAGCAAAGTTGCTATTTGTCTAAACAATACTAATTTCTGTTTAAAGTCAAACATTGAAATACGTTAGGATCCTGTTCAACGAAGCATTATTTGCTGCACATGAAGGGAGAATGTTGACAGCCTCCTTGGAATCTTAGTTTTCGTTCTCCTAGATTTGCAAAGTTGAAATTCGGCAGCTGAAGTGGAGCTGTGAATTTCTCTGCCTGTGACCACATTTCCTCTGTCCAGGTGTCATTCTCTCGAGAGGTTTGTACTCTAATAAGTTTGGGGGAAATGGCAAGAAATGGAGCAAGTCAATTCTCTCCTGCAGATAAGGCTTCAGCTTCAACATCATGTCAAAATTGGGCTATGATTGTTTTATCTTTAACTAGAAGTTTTCACTGTGTTGTGAACACGGGATATTCCTGGAGTTTATATATACTAGGAATTTAGCAGATGAGACAGGGAAATATTTTGTACGCTGTTATAACGGTGCTTTGCACCAGTTATAGGGCTAGAGCCAAAGCCCATTGACCTCAGGGAGCTGTGGGTCAGGCCCCCAATGAATCGGAATACAAGACCCCTTTTGCGTGTTGTGTCACTTTATGGAATCTAGTCATTGTTAGGCAATCAAACAGCGCAGTCCTGACACCCAAATCCGAAAAGATCATCCTTCAGTCTGCACAAGAGGCTGGTGAATGCGGGGCTAGGTATTGTGCAGTGTCAAAGGTGAGATGCTATGCAACTGGGAAAGGTACAGAAAGGGATAACGAAGATGATTACTTAGCCCTGGAACAATAAAGGGTTTAGCTATGAGAAAAAAGGAGATTAAAAAGGGACCTGACTTAGAGGTAGGGGACTGAGGCACAGGGAAATTAGACGACGCAAATCAGGTGAAGAGAGTTAAAGGCTCAAAATCCAGAGGGTTAAAATTATAGCTGAAATACAACTAGGAACCGGGGCCTGATTCAAAGCCCATTGAAGTCAACATGAACATTCCCATTGAAGTCAGCGGGGCAATGAATTGGACCCTACGTTCCCAATTCCACAAATCACTGAAGTTAATAGAACTTAAACACATGCTTACCGGCAAGCACTGGTTTAAGTGTTTTGCTGAATCGAGACTATAAGGGGTTTGGAGAAAGTTCTTTGTGTGGAGAGTAATCTTTGGAATGGAGTACCATAGACAGCAAGAGCAGCAGTTATTCAGAATAATCGGATGCCTGCCTGCATGACTGGGGAATCTCCATGGACTTCAGTGGAAGTGCTGCATTATCAGTGAGAGGAAAGACTTAAGGGGACTGGGCGACTGGGTGGATCCAGATGGGCCATGACCATTTCCCTCTCTTCCAAAAGGCTGCACGGTGAATGCAATGCTTGGTGGGAGGTATCAGATCGATAGCACAGAAGACAGAGCAGATACACTGTAACCAGGGCAAGCCAGTCTCCACACTGCCCCAACTGCGTCCCTTTCCTCTAACCTGGGAGTCTACCTCTAGAAGGGAAGCCCCTCTCTGCCGAGAGTGGCAGTCAGTGTTAATTACAACGGGAGATTGTATGAAGTTACTGTTAAGCTGTCATTGGTCCCATCAGACTTCTCATTCCATCACTTCCCGAGTGTGCAAAACAGCCGCAGGAAGAATAATTTTGCTGACTGTTTTCATACATCCTAACGTTACATTGTCATTGAAAGACACCTGATGCAAATAGAATACAGTGAACCCCCAGGAGACGACAGCTTTAGTCATTGACTCATGTTAAATACACATTTTCTATACTGAGCTATTATGTGTGTAGTACTGTGGGTGACACACTGTACATACCAACACAATCTGGCTTTTGAATGCCCTCACGAGTGCCATGAAAGCTCGCAGAGAAATATGTTACATCCAGACGGGTATAATTTCCACAAGAGGGCGTTAATTTCCAGCCTGGCTTTTAAATATTACCTAATCATGTCAGGCTTGCATGCCCTTTGGAGACTTAACTTTTATATGAAACAATGACAAAGGACATGGCTTATTAAGAATATCAATGCACAAGAGAGACCTGACCTGTAGTTAATGACATGAGGACATTCAGAATGGCTCTCTAATGTTTTTTAAGCGCTAAGGCTGGTTTTCAGGAGTCCAGGCCGGCAACAGAGCCAGTCTCCATGCTGACAACCTAATGAGCGGGGCTGTCCTGCCAGAGGCTGCTTGATTGGCTACCCCGCCAGATTGGTTGTAAGAATCAACAGACCAGCTCTGCAGTGGCAGCAGTTTAGCGGCTGCTCAAAGCATTTGCCCATGGCCACAGTAGCTCCTGTGTCTGCTTGTTTCCAGCCTAGGACCCAGCCCTGTTCCAGCCTCAGCCCCAGTCTTGCCCCCTCAGTCTAGCCTCACCCCAGGTAATCCAATTCTGATCCTCAGCTCTGATTCCTGACCTCTGACTTCAGCTTGGACCCTTGGCTTTGGCACGTGACTGCTGACTCTGGTTCTCACCCCAGGGTCCGATGCCTGATTCCTCCTCTAACCACTAGGCCTGACTCTCCACCCCAACCATGAGGCACAACCACCCACATCTCAGTCACGGAACACTGGTCATCTGTTCTCTAGTTCTTGTAGCACTGACAAGCTAAAATATAAACCCTGAGGACATTTCTTAGGAGCAGAGCTGAGCAGAAGTTTCTGGCTGACTCCTATAAAGAAATGTAATCTTTGATGTATGGTTTCCAGACTGTAGCAGACATCCATTATCTATTCGCAGATGTTATTATCTATGCAAAAGGTCTCATGCATTGATAGATACTAACACAGTTGTATAAACTTATGGCAATAGATTCTTAGGCCTGGGTTACACTGGGAGAGGGGGGGTTGAACTAAGATACAAAACTTCAGCTACGCTATTTGTGTAGCTTAAGTTGAAGAATCTTAGTTCGACTTACCTGGCCATCCTCACGGTGGCGAGTTGACCGCAGCGGCTCCCCTGTTGACTCCGCTTCCTCCTCTTGCGGAGCTGGAGTTCCAGAGTAGATGGGGAGCGCGTTTAGGGATCGATTTATCATGTCTAGACGAGACACAATAAATCAGTCCTCGATATATCAAAAACTACCCACCAATCCGGCGGGTAGTATAGACGTACCCTTAGAGATAAATACTGCTAAACCTACTGGCTACCCTGAATAAGTAATTTGCCAATGGCATTAGTGTAGTGTTCGTAGCAAGGATTTTGCACAGAGCCACTCTTCCCTGCAAGTTGAAGAGATGATGTGGTGCCTTTTATGAGGTCAGATTCTGTAACAAAATCTTATATACCAAGTCTGCTGTAGGTGTGCAGTGCCATAATCTTAGTAGCTGATCTTTATTACTGCTGAAAGTTCGAGGGTCTTTATATGTAGCTACAGGAGTTTCTGGAATGGGAACACATGCTTTGCAAAACGTGGTCGTGTGCCAGCGTTTCTAATTAAATTAAGAGCACTGCGTGAGAAAAAGAAGATGCTGGCATCCCCTCCCAGGCAATGATGCTTTATGGACATTGGCACAGGGTGTGTTCCTGGTGTGTGAAGAAGCGTAACATTGGGCACACAATTTTTTTCAAATCAAGGTTATTTAGAGAGCTAATAAAGTGTAAAAGCGACAGTCACTTCTGCAGATCCAGACTAATACGGCTACCTCTCTGATTCTTAATAAAGCGTAAGAAGATCATAGCAGCTCATGACGGTGTTGACCTGGAAGACAGTGTGGTCAGCGTTACGAAGGGCATTGTATGGACTGATAAACCAGCTCTGAACTGCTAGAAAGCCTCCAGCCACCGTCAACCATGAGTGAATAGCTAATTAGGAAGGGTTAGGTCTATCTGTGAGGAGGCTGTGCTGTGAACAGTTGTTAGCTGATGTGTGTGTTCTGTGGACAAAGCTGTGCTTTGAAGGTAATTGGGGAACGGCTTTTGCTGTGGCTTTCAATTTTGAAGAAATGGTATTAAATGGTAGTTCCCTGGTAGTACTACAGCAGAAGTTCAGGATTTTTTTGTCTCTGTTGCTGCTTAATTGTGTACTTCCAATTCCTAATGAGTTGCGGGGTTCACTGGTCAGTTCGTAACGCTGGGGTTCGAACCTCTGGGGTTCCACCGTACTAACATTGAAGAGGGGAACAATGTAATGCTTTAGTCAAGTGAGGGATGTTGGTTCTTGAATATCTAGGTCGAAATTCTGGCCTCACTGAAGTCAAAGGCAAAAGTCCAATTAACTTTAATGGAGCCAGGATTTCATTTCTAGGGTTTGGCCTAGAATCTTGCAATGAGCACTGGGCATATATATTATTAATCTCTCTGGCTATCCTTGTAGCATCTATCTCGCTGGGCTCTCTTCCCACCCTCTCACATTCTGGGGGAGTCCTGCTCCTTTACTCACTCTTCACCCTTCTTGCGGTGATTTCATTCACTCCCCAGGTTTAGCTATCACCTTTATGCTGATGGTGCTCTGATCTGTCTTTTCACGAGGGATCCATCTCTCTCCCATCGGCATCGCAGGCTTCATCCCTGAGAGCTTCTCTTAGAGGGCTCAGCAGAAGTGTCCACCTGAAGATGGCCAAAGCTAAACTCCTTCATTTTCCTCATAAACCCCTCCCCTCTTCTTCCCTCATTCCCTCACTGCTGACCGTCCATAACTTGGAGATGATCATCTTTGACTCCTCACTCATCATTGCCACGAACATTTAGATCACACGCAATGCCTTCTGCTCCTTCCAAAATCTGACCTTTTCTCTGTGTCCACCCTGATAAGGGTCTAACTCAACTCTTCCCCGTTTCACACCTTGATTTCTGTAGCTTCCTTCTCTGAGATGTGTCTGACCCATCACACCCAAAGGGCCAAACCTTCAGACCATAACAATAACTCCCCTCAGCTGGCTCCCTCTTTCCTCCACGTGTTCAACCTTCTCGTCCTTGCCTTTGCATCCTTCACAGCTTTGCCCCTCTCCTCTTACCTGATTTTGTGTGTTATCCTGGCACCCCTCACTCATCCTTCCCCCTTTATCTCCACTGGCAATGCCAACCTTCACTGCTTATTTGTCTGGTTCCCTCACCATCTCCACCGTTTCCTTCATGCCATGCTTCATGCACAGAACTTCCTCCCAGAACTGAGAGGTAAAGCCACTTCTTGTTCCCACAGCAGGACATCTGCATTTCAAGCTGGATGGGCACGTTCCTGCTCAAGGAGACATGCCTAAGCCAGTGCTCATCAAACCAGTGCGCCAAGAATACAAGCGTAGCCGTGGTGACGTGAGCAGCAGGGTTGGCTGACTGCTCCAAGGGCCTAGTATCTTGGATGGATATGGACTTTGTTTGACTGGCCTTTCCCATCCTTTGAGCTACAATGACCGAATTCAACCAGAGCTAGCATGGGTATATCGTATGTCAGTGTAGAGCCACCGCAGTGATTAAATCGCCAGTATCAGTCGATGTAAGCAATTCAGTGTCTACACTGACTCCATATTGATCTAATTACATCAACACCGCTCGGGGAGGCGGTGTTACTAAATCTGCGGAGAGGGGCACTTATGTCAGCAGGAACCAAATTTAAGTGAAGACACTTCTGTAGCTAGGTCAATGCAAGGCAGCTTACAGTTCATAGAACAGTGGGGCTGCTGGGCATTTAAATGCTACTGTGATATTAATAATTCAATATTCTTTTAAGGATCCATATTCTTCTGCACCTTCACTCCTCTGTGGGACATGATTCAGACCTGGGTCTGGGTTTGCAGCAGGCTAGCATGTCTGGCGCAAACCAGGCAGGGCTCTGAGGTTTTCATCAAAATAACAATAACATGAAACCAACTCATTTTTGGTTCTTCAGCAGAAACCTGAAATGTTTGGGTGGAAATGGACTTTTTTTTTACAAAATTGAAAAGCCATTTTTCATTGAAACAAAAATTAAATGAAAATGTTTTGACTAGTGCTAGAAATATTTTTGCAAAGCTGTAGTCTGTGGCCTTCCCTGAAGCAGAAGCAATTTTGGACGGTGATTATCACCATCATCACAGTACAATTCAACTGGGAGAGTTGGGCAAGTCATGGGCTCACTCTGCCTCATTTTCCCCATCTGTAAAATGGAGATAATAATATTGACTTATTTTTTAAAGCACTTTGAGATCTACTGAAGGAAAGAGGTATAGGAGAGCTCGGGATTATTGTTATTATATAGATGTACAGTCAAAGGATTCTGTAAGTGTGGCTGTGTGGAGGATAGGTAAATCAATGGCTATTAGCTAGGATGGGCAGTTATGGTGTCCCTAGCCTTTGTTGTCCAGAAGCTGGGAATGGGTGAGAGGCAGTGGATCACTTGATGATTACCTGTCCTGTTTATTCTCCCTGAAGTACCTGGCATTGGGTCACTGTTGGAAGACAGGACTGTGGGCTAGATGGACCATAGAGCTGACCCACAATGGCCATTCTTATGTTCTGTGTGTGTGTGTGTGTGTGTGTGTGTTTGGGGGGTGTCAGTGAGATAATCCTTTGGGACACAAAACAAAGGTAACTCACTCAATTTGCATAGAGGAGGTATATGTCCTTAGGTGTCTCTCTGCCTGCTGCAGAAATGGAACATGATGGCGTGGTCAGCCTTATGAGTTGGTGGGCATGGGGGTACCCCAATTTACATGCTGAAGACTATCTTTCCATGGCAAAGGGCCGCTTTTTGAAATATACGAGCATTCAGCTTTTCCTTTACAATAGCACAAACCAGCTCACCAGCATTTGTTGGGGGCACATTTTTTAATAAACAATTATCTTTGTGTAAATTCTTCGGTGTCCTGACATTTTGTATGCAGTGCAATATCACTCTTTTTTAAATGGTTTTATTCTCCTCTGCCAGTTAGCACATCACTGTTTAATTGGAGAGGACTGTCTTCAGAGAAGGAAGCTTTCTGATCTTGTTGAAGCAACTTTTGAAGCTTTCAGAACTGAATTCCTTGTGATTCCCAATACATCAGTATGAATTTATTGCTAGCTGACTGTGATTGGGGCTTTCTGGCTCTTTGCGGCGTGTTGGGAGTTACTTCACAGCGAAGCATGTAGTCATCTTAAAGATTTTAACGATCGTCATGCAATCATTCACCTTTTGAATTATTATTACACAAGTTTTGATTCTCTTTGTATAATAGGATTGATACTATATACAATACATAATAATTTTGCATTGCATTTTTGGCTACAACCTGCTGACACCATTTTCACTGAAGACAATTAAAAGAGCTACCATGGAGTTCAGGACGGACAATTTTTGGTCCTGAATCCTTTACAGGGATCATGATTATTACAAAACACAAATGGCAATGGAAGTTGCAGTTTTCAAAGGGGCCTAAAGAAGACTATTGACTTTCAATGGGATCTATCTATGTATCTAAGGTACTTGTATTGCCCCACCACTGGAACGTCTATGTTTGTGATGATACCCTATGCAGGTGATGAAAGACTTTAAGTGGAAACTGAGATAAATTAGGGCACCTGGCTGCATCTGGAGGGTGGTCCAGGCCCAACTAAAGAGAAAGTCTAGGTAGGAGCTGGGTGGGAGCAGAAAGGGAGGAAGCCTTGACACGAAGGGGCTGCAGGGAGAGGGGAAGAACTCTACAGTTCCTCTCTGGTGGCTAGAGAGTGGAGGAAAGGCCTAGAGGGAGGCAGATGTGCAGTCAGCTCAAGGATGGCTGTGGGAAAGGGCCTGAGGAAGGCCAAGGTAGGAAGGAGTCTAGGGAGGCTGCGAGGAGGTTCAGGGAGCAGAGTTTAGCTGCTCACCACAGGGTCCCTGGACCAGAACCCAGAGGAGACCCCAGGTTTCCCAAGCAGCCACCGGGAAAGGTGATGGAGAAACACCCTGACACAAGGAGGAGAAAGACACTTGCATTTGGAACCAGGCCTCCAGGGAGAAAGTCCTCGGAGGCATCTCTCCACACAAGAGCAGGAGAACAAGCCTGCAGACCCTGGAATGGGGTGCAGGGTCTGTGGAGCAGTGAGCCCCGGTAGGGCCCAAAAGGTATGTTTGCGTTTAGTTTATTAGATTCTTTGTGGTGGGTTGAAATGTAACCTGACTGGAGGGTTGTCACGGAGTCCCCGGGTGATGCTCTGGAACTGCTCCATACGAAGCCAGTCAGGCCTCTGGGGAAGCCTCCGCTCTGAGCTGTCTGTCTTCAGAGAAAGAAGCTCACATGGCTTCCACCTTCCTGGGTCTGACATCAGAGCATTCAGCATCCTCTGGCCCTCTGTGCACTTCCCACAGTGAGTCCACCCAGGAGGGACTCTTGGGAAAGCCAGTGGGTCCTGTACCCCAACTCCGCAGTCAGATGTGACTCGCAGCCAGACAGTAAAACAGATGGTTTATTAGCGATGACAGGAATACGGTTTAAAACAGAGCTTGTAGGCACAGAGAACAGGACCCCCCAGCCGGGTCCATTTTCGGGGGCCAATGAGATCAGACCACCATGTCTGCGCCTCACTCCATTTCCCCAGCCAGCTCCAAACTGAAAAACCCTCCAGCCCCTCCTCTTCTGGTCTTTGTCTCTTTCCTGGGCCAGCAGGTCACCTGATCCCTTTGTTCTTCAACACCTTCAGTTGGCACCTTGCAGGGGAGGGGCTCAGGCCATCAGTTGCGAGGAGTCAGGGTGTTGGCCATTCGCTTACACTGGCCCTCTGCTCTGCAACAATCACACACCTTTATCCGCCCACCTGGAGACTTTGAAAATGCATAGGGGAAACCGAGGCACCCACACAGTATGCAGAGAGAACATTAAGAACAGCTCCACTTCATCACAAGGGTGCAGGGATGTGTTCAGGTGCACAGGTTACCTTATGAACCTACCAAAGCAGACAACCACCAATGCAGTAGCAGAAAAAACCCACTGCTAACTCCAGAATTCAGATCCAAGGAACAGGTTTATTTCAGCACAGGCACAGAATGGCACAGTTGAGGGAGACCAGACAATGATCTGGCTGAGTATGTACAGACAAGACAGTATGCAAACAAAGGCAGAGGTAACTTCTCAATACACTCTTCTGTACCCAAGATGACACCCTGCTTTTAGCAACAACCCCCTCCTCTGCTTCATCACATGACAACAATTAATAAGGTTTTATGACCAAATACAAGATTCTGCATTACATGCTAGATTATATAACTTCTTTAATTACTTACTAACAACTCCCCTGCGAGATAGGACAGTGCTGTTACCCCCAGCTGAGACCCAGATACTAAAGCCCAGCTTTAATGGGAATTAGGTGCCTAAATACCTTTGAGGACCTGGGCCCAAGTGACTTGTCCAAAGTCACACAGGATGTCTGTGGCAGACCAGGGAGCTGGACCTGGATCTCCCAAATCTCCAACAGAGATGGGCATTTTCGCCGCCTTAGACTATTCCAGCCTAAAAGTAGTGGGAAAGAAGTTAAGAGCTGCGGGCAGCGGAGACCCATCCATTTGGAGATGTGATTTGAAAACAGGTGGAGGTGTATGACTGATAGGGTGTGCTTGTCTCTTCAAGGCCCCCTGCTGGAGACCCGCTGGTCCTACCACACCCTCTTCCAGCAAAGGAGCAGTGAAGATGGGTCCTCCATTCCTGCCTAGAGAGGCTGCATAGAATCAGCCAATCAGAGACCAGCAGGCTGAGATAAAAGGAGCTGCAGCCCCTGAATAGGTCAGTTCCTGCCTGAGGGGCAAGGCAGGGAAGGGTGCTCTGGATCCAGGGAGCTTGATGGGCTGCATTTTCTAGCTCTGGGAGCTAAAGGACCTGAGAGCTCTAGACTAAGGGACTATACCAGCAACCGAGTAAAGGAAAGGTGGCTGCCTTGTAGGGTCCCTGGGTTGGGATCTGCAGTAGTGGGAGGACCCAGGTTTCCCCACCAACTGGTGGGGAAGGCGATATGGCTAATTTAAAAGCCCAAGAAATGGGGCTGGATATAAAAGGTCCCAGAGACAGGGCTAAAGGCCCTGGGGAAGGTAGACAAACAGTTCTGGCAGGACTTGCTCCTAAACCACAAAAATGGGATCTGTTTCCCTTTGAAGCCCCAGCAGAGGGCTGGGAGCCAGGAGGGGCTGGGGAGAGAAGGCCCCCTCAGGAAGGAGGGGCCAAGGCCAGCTTGAGCCAGAGATTGGAAGATTTTTGTTTGGGTTTGTTCTGGATTTGGATGCCCTGCAAGGGTTTCATCCATATTGACTGTGATTTGGCTGGAGGGCTGAGCCAGCGAAGACCTGCTTAAGGAGGTTGACAACCTATACGAGCTGCCAGGAGGAAAAATATTGCAGCATCACACCCAGCCGACAGGAGGCACCCCTGAGAGGTGAGTGACCCTCATTACGAGGGGAAATAAAGTGCAGCTAATTGAACGGAATCATTAACTGTCCTCAGTAAATAATCCGCATTTCTGCAAGGTTTAAAACTACTTAGGTGTTTCTACTCATAACACTGAGAAGCTGAAGCCTGGAACACAGGAGAGGAAATAAACTCTACTTTGTTGCAATGTTCTGCGCTCGCACTTACATGGATCCATATTCTCAGTTAAGTCTTCCTGAGCATCCCCAAAGACATCAGAGCAGCCAACTGGAGTGAAAGAATTAACAGCAGGCCAGAGCTGGGGAAGGACCTGTTGCTGTCTTCACCCCAGGGAAAACCTTGGGTCACCCGGCTCTGCACTGCTGTCCAGAAGGAATTTTCAGAAGAACCCCTTATTGGTCTTAGTCTGGTCCAATTGAAGGTTTCTAATTAGAGGCAGCAGTTAAGCTCCAGGATTACGCTGTGGGTCTGCAGCAGCCGGAGGGAGTGAAGTTTAGGTTCAGAGAAGAAAAATCTAAACTTCAAAGTCATAACAACAAAAACGAGTCCTTAGTTGCCATTGATGCCTTTTAATTTAACTCCCTTTGGAAGACAAGGGGAGTTAGGCACCAAACTGACATTTGTGTCTTTGATACTTACCCCTAATATGTGTGTGTCCCTTGTGGGGAGCGGCTTTTGGAACTGGGGCTGGCCTGGGTAGCTGTCACCATTAGATCACTTCTTCTGATGCGCACGGCATTTGAATAGGACATAAGGTCTCCATTACTGTGTAGACTGGGCAGGCTGGAGTCAAAGGGCAGCCAGTCTGCCTTCCTTCTGTGTCTCCTTCGTGCTGGGCTCTGCGGCAAGCTGAGATCCTATGGCAGCATGAAATGGAGGGAGAAGCCTTTAAACACATACGTGTCCATTGTAGAATCAGAGCCTTCGACCTGAACCATCTTCAATGTTGATTTAGCTGAAATGAAACCTGCATGTGACCCACTCATAGTTTAATGGGATAAGTCACGTGTATAAAGTTACTGGTGGGTAATTGCTTATGGGATTGGGGCTTTGGGGGCGGGGGGAGCAGCATCTGCAAAACTACGGTGGGGCATTTTCTCTGCTTTCTCATGAGCTGAATTCCCATTGAGCTGCACACCTGTACCACAGAGAATGTGCTTGGTACATTTCACTTAAGCAAAGCCATGACACCCTTGCAAGTTACCACATGGCAACTCACCTGATCAAACAGCACTGGCTGTGTGCTTGGGGAGGGCAGTACAATGTGTTTCAGACTCATTCTTCAAGGTTCGTAGTAAATGTGCAGGGCAGGGGTCTTTGCCCTGTGAAATATTAGCAAATTGCTGACTAACTGAGGGGCAGCTGTAATAAATGTGTAGCGTGTTTCCTGAAATTTGACAGCTCCTGTAGGATGATAATAGCCAAATGCACTCGGAAAACACAGCTACAGTGTGGATCACTCTTACCAAGTGATCCATCTGACATGCTTTGTTCACTTACAATCCAATTGACAAACATTCCGGCTCCTCCAAACATCTAATTTGTACCTCATTTCACACAGCAAACCTCAGGTGTTTGCTTCACGTAGCTTCCTGGGGACCATGAGGGTCCAACCACCTAAACAGAAATGTACTAACAGACATCCAGTCCAGTCTATTTCCTCCCAGCAAGGTGGGCCCAGCTTCCCATCAGTGTTATAAGCACAGATTAGAGGAGGAATTTTGACTGTATCATCCCTCCTCATAGATCATCAGCTGGGCAGGATCCAGGACCTCCAACACTAAACCACAGAATTCCCCCCCACTTGAGCTAAAGGAGGATCTCCAGTAGCTGGTAGCAGTAGCAGGCTCTTATCCTCTGTTTTATGTGGCTGTTTAAATCACAGTCACATTGTAAGCCCGTGTGTTCACTCCTGTGCTGCACCAGTGCCCCTGTCTCCCAAACGCCTCGTTCCCCCTCTCTCTGGGGGATGTGGACACTGATCATGGTGCTAGCACAGAAGGTCTGCTGAGGGCGCTATCCTAGAACTCGCCCTCCAGAGTGCTCTCCTCCTGACCTTGCCCTCACATGCAGGTCCAGGCATAGTGAGCGCTAATTCCAGCTAAGAATGAGCTGGGGGCGGGGCCTTGGGGGAAGGGGCGGGGTTAGGGTGTTCGGTTTTGTGTGATTAGAACGTTGGCAACCCTCACCACCGAGGGCCGGACTGGGGCTGCCCCCCTGCTGTGAGTGGGGTAACAGGTGGGAGGGGGCACGCTCCCATCCCTGCGGGAGAACTAGGCCTTGCCGGATGAACCCAGGACCGATCAGAATGTGCCATGCCAGCCAACAGGGATGGGCAACACCAAGGGATCTCAGTCACCCTCCACCAGCAGCTATGGGGCAGAGGCCAGGGGGGATCTTGCTTAAGGTAAGGGGGGGCATGAGCTTTGGCTTGCTTGTGGGGGTGAGGTCAGGGCTTTTGCCCTTGTCTCTGCAAAAGAAGGGGTGCTGGGCATCAGTGGGGTGCATGGCCTTTGTGGAGGAGGGGCGGCACCTGCCCTCAGGCTGCGGCACTGAAGGGCCAGGAGGGAAGCGGAAAGATGTACCTTAAGAGTACTAGCCCCCACCTCTCGAATATACAAGTGATCGTGTGACTGTTAACCAGGAATTTCCAAGCACAACATGCCATTTTCTTGTTTACTAGAGGAGTCGAAGGTCTTACAGAAGCAGATTCTATACAGGGGGTGGCCAGCCTGAACCTGAGAAGGAGCCAGAATTTACTAACATAAATTGCCAAAGAGCCACAGTAATACATCAGCAGCCCCTGCATCAGCTCTCCCCGCCCCACCCCACTCCCAGCACCTCCCACCCACCGACAGCCCCGCCAATCAGCACCTCCCTCTCTCTCCCCGCACTTCCTGATCAACTGTTTGGTGGCATGCAGGAGGTTGGGGAGGGAAGAGGAGAAGGGGGAGGAGCGAGGGCATGGCAGGCTCAGGGAGGGGCGGGAAGGGGTGGGGGCAGGGCCTATGGCAGAGCCAGAGGTTGAACAGGGAGCTCCCCCCAGCACATTGGAAAGTTGGCACCTGTAGCTCCAGCCCTGGAGTTGGTGCCTATACAAGGAGCTGCATGTAGCTCCGGAGCCACAGGTTGGCCACTGCTGGTCTATAGGAATCTCTACTGATGTTCTGAAACACATATGTTAAGTCAGTAGATTGTTCTTAAGGAATTTAAAAGTCCTGAGGGGAAGGATTCCTCAGACATTCATTTTTAAGCCCTACGGCTTTGGAGACATGGATTTGGGGAAATATTGGTAACTAAGGGATATTACATTTGGGCCTACTCCATGGACACGCAGGCCTGGTTGACTTCAATGAAGGTCTCACCCTCTTTGGGATGGCAGAAATGGCTCCTTGGCTTTCCTAGTCCAGCCTGCTCTGCCTGCTGGAAAGTCTTCCAGTCTAAGGCCAAGATTTTCAAGCGGAAGTGATGCTCCTCAGTCTGCAATTCGGCACCTACGTGTCGGAGACTTCGTTGCCTCAGGGATTCTGACATCCAAGCCACTTGAAGTTAGGAGCCCACATATGGCTGAGGGCCTGGGAGAAGCCAATGCTAGGCAGCTCCATTTGAGAACATTGGCCTGAATTCCTGGGGCGGGGGGAACTCAGAAATATGCAGAGAGGTGATGAGGCCAGAACGATTCAGTCAGCAGTGAGTGAAGCCTTGAGACATTTGGGCCTGGTGCTGTGAAACTTGCTCTTCTTGTCACCCCGGAGGCTTTGGCCGCCCTCTTGAAAAGCTGTTCAGGTGAATGCCGCCTGGACTATGCCGCATGAAGCACGGTAGATCCCGGAGGCACAGCTAATATTTCCCTGCCAAAGCTGAGCAGAAGGTAGAAATAAATTCGGCCTCGCCCATGCAGAGCGGGGCTCTATAAAGGGAGCTCATCCATCATTTTCGTGCTGGTAACGAAACCCGTTCAGCTGCAAAGCCGGGCTGCTGTGCTTTATATGGCAGGAGTGGCACAAATGCATCATTTACTGTTGGTTGTGCAAAAGCCTGGGTGGAAAAGAGAGGGTGACAGTGTAATGGATTAGGGAGAGAGAAAATATTTTTCTCTGTCGTGCCAAGTGCTATCCATTTAAACAATGAACTCCAAGCAGAGAAACCAGCAGCTGAAGGCCCTTCAGGGGACATTTGCCCACCCAAAGACTCAGCCAGGTGGAGAAGACAATAGAAGCCGTTCATCAAGGAAATGCTGCACTTCAGTGGGGATTGGGTGGGTGGGACAGTTACCCATTGCATTTGTCTGACAAGAGATTAAAAGATCCTGTGGCAGTAAAATAAGGCCCGAGGGAAGTTAGCTAAGAAGTACAAAGGGAGGGACTACAGGCTTTTTCCTCCTCTGACACAGGAAATATGTGGGGCAGGGCATTTGGGGACTGCAAACCCTCTGGCCTTTAGTTAACTGTGATGTTAGACAGAGGGTGGCCCACTGTCCAATAATACTGAGGTTCCAGAATATAATGGTGGTGCTGGGGTGATCCTGAACGAGTTCCTGCAAAGGGAGTAGACTAGAGACTGAGACAGACATGGGAGGAAGAGCGAGACTAGCGGGAATGACTAGGGGTCTGTGGGAGCGGGGGAAGGTACAAAACCCAAGGACAAGAGAGAGACAAACACCAGAAGAGTGGGAAGGAAAAGGAAGAAAACCTGCCCCATCACACTGTAAACCCACCCCCGGCTATCCCTAGGTGAAAAAGTGGAGGAAGATCCCTGCAGCTCCCCAGAGTCAAACGCATGGGAGGAAAGCCCGGCAGATTCACACACAGACCAGGAGCGCTGTCTGGTCTGGCTGGGTACCTAGAGTTGTCCTCCTCCAGAGGCTCTGACTCAAAAGGCATCAATGTCCTGACAGTCTGAGCTCTTCAGTGCACATGTTTCAAGTTCTGCATGTACCTAACTACCCAGTGAGCTCAGGGCCTGTACAGCTAAATCCAGTCATGCATGCATATGTCTCTAATATACACAAGATAGGTATTTGATGGTTTATTTTGCCGCACCCTATTTTCTGGTGTAATCCAAATCCCTGAGCTGGCCAGCTGTCTGTGGAATTCTATAGTGGCCTATTGGCCACCTCAGATTATCCAAAGTTCTGTATCAGGAATAAGTCTCCCTCATATTCCTCTAACTAAAGCTTTGGCAGAGTTTAAGCTGACCCATCTCCACTGTGGTCCTGAGCAAACACAAGAGAGCATCGGAGAGGAAAGCTTTATGCGTGTCAAAGCAATAAGTGAGCAGGAGGGGTATGAAGAAGTCCGCTATCTGAGGAAGAACCCAAGGCCTTTAGTTAGTGCTGGTCAAGAAGCAGTGGAGAATACGTGAAGGGCGAGGGGAGCTTCAGAGAGAGAGAGCAGAGCTTTGTAAAACCATTACTTATTAGAGTGGGTAGAACTGAACCTTCTGACTCTGCCAGTGACTCGCTGTCTGACCTTAGCCAAGTTACTTAACACCTCTGTGCCTGTCCATACCAGGGCAATGTTGCTCCACCATTTTTTCCCAAATGCTTTCTGATCCCCCGATGACACACTCTGGAAGTGCAAAGGTAGGATGAGCTATCTGGCGAGCTCTCTAGTCTACTTGATCTCCCTTTTCTCATGTTTAATATCTTCCCAAACGCGGGTGAGATGCTTTTGATGAAGCCTTCATTTTCTGGGATCAGAAGCCAGGCACAGAACGCTGAAAAGTACGGCAGCTGGCCGTTTTCAAAGCGCGTGTCCCAGCTGTTCTGAGATGCTATTTGATCAGCAATAAGCCTTTCCCTTAACAAACGGTCTGTCATCTTTTTTTCTTACAAAGAACAGATTTTTGAGAAAGACGTCCTGACTGATTTAGAGCAGGGTGAGTTGAGAGCTCTGGGGTATTGATGCAGTGCTTGAGTACGGACCAGGAAAGCTGTAGGTTTTGATTGAGGAATGCATCTCATTCTCTCTTCCCATCCCATCCCCCCTCCCCCGCTTTGCAGTTTTTTGGGTGCTGGTTGGGTACAATATTTTGATCAATGATTATGGTAATGACAGAAGAGTGGAATTATGAGCATGATTATAATTACCATTTTTATGCAGAATTAATTAATCATAAAAATACTGCTTTGTATAATTTTTCTGTTTAATGAAATTCATTAGCCCCCTGATGCCCTAAATATATCATTAAACAAATGAACCCTCTGGCTGGGGTTAGGGCTATTCAACACGCGCAGCCTGGATTAGTGACCAGAGACATTAGCCAAATGAAGGGAGGTGCAATAGCCCCCCTGTTCACAGCTACCTTTTGTGTGTGGAGGAGAGTGCACCGTTGAGTGGGTTTGGGCACGCTGATGTTTGACATGAGTGGTTGGTCTCGCATTGATGCCAATGTGCTTCTGGACTGGTCCCTTTAGAGGTGAATTCAGACTCCTCCTTCCGCAGAGGTAGAGGGCAGGTCGGCATTGGAACCTGGGTCTGGCAGGGCTGGGACCACGCAGGGCAGGCCTTACAGGGTATGTGGTCCCCAGGAGCTTCCCGCATTTCATTGCGCTGGTCAGGAGGGCTTGGAATGGTGTGTGGGTGTGAGGGAGAAAAGCAGGACTGGATGATTTGATGCTGCATGGAGCCTTCTGTCCTGTGCTTTGACAGAACAAGGAGTAATGGTCTCAAGTTGCAGTGCGGGAGGTTTAGGCTGGATATTAGGAAACACTATTTCACTAGGAGGGTGGTGAAGCACTGGAATGGGTTCCCTAGGGAGGTGGTGGAATCTCCATCCTTGGAGGTTTTTAAGGTCAGACTTGACAAAGCCCTGGCTGGGATGATTTAGCTGGGGGTTGGTCCTGCTTTGAGCAGGGGGTTGGACTAGGTACCTCGTGAGGTTCCATCTAACCCTGAGATTCTAGGTGCTCTGCAGGGGGGTGTCAGGTCCTGTGGAGCCAACTCCAGCCATTGGATTGCTCCACAGAGTAGTATCCGCAGCTCCTGTCTGGTCCGCCCAGTGCATCTGTTGATTGCCTCATCCGGCAAGTGAGGTGGGTGTAAGGTGTGTGTGTGGGGGTGAACTATTAACCCACCTTCTGGAAAGCTTTGCAAAGCTGCATGTTAAAGACCAGCCCCGTTGTGTATTGAGGCACCTCAAAGCATCTATTCAGATTTTCTAAACTGTGGCGTGGGACCCAAGATTCACTGGCTGGTCTCCTGCCCCTCAAAGAGGGGAGGTTTTGGATCTACAGGATGAGGGGCAGCAGGGAATGTATCCAGAACCCATGAGACTATTAAGCTCTGTCGGTTTAAAGCAATTTGTGCCTCACACCAGGGGCACTGGAGGAAAATGTGCCACTACCATTTCATCCCGTTCTGGGCACCCCCAGGAGCTGAGGGGCTTCCCGTGGCTATAGCCTTAACCGTGAAATCCAGACAATGAAAATTCTTCTATCCATGGACATGCTGGTCACACGTGATGACAATGCCAGCTTGCCCACATTGCGCTACAAGTGTGCCCAAAGCTTGAGCTGAAGGAGGAGTAGCATGTAGATGGTTCAGTCCTCGTCCTTCCCCCTGAGACATCCGTTGGTAGTGGTGGGTTTTTGTGATGTGGACACTTGGACACTGGCAACTGGGCCCTGGTAGAGCCATTGTGTGGGATCCGCTTTCCCTCACTGCAAATGGCCTGATTCAAATGGATAATGTGGAGCAAAATGCTCGGTGGACTTGATTCCCTCTTCATTTACCCCAATATACTGGTATTGATTTCAGTGGGGTTATTCCTGATCTACACCTGTGTCACCTGTGTGGGTGTGGGAATACCAGTTCTGCCACTGAATTCTATAGGGTGGTTCAACGAGGATCTCGTTCTCCATCAAATTCAGAAAGGTTTTAGAGGAACAGCTATAGAACTCTAATGGTTTCCTAATTCCTGACTTCCATAGGGAAAGAGATCGGAATCAAGCCTTTATTCTCTCTGCCAATCCCCTTTCATGTGGACCATTCACCTTCTTTGTGGAAAACTTCAGCAGCCTGTACTCTTAGAGATGTCTTTTTTGTTTTATTTTTTACCAGTGACTGTGTAATGGAAAGAGAACTGTTGGAGGTAGTAAATCATCAATTTCTCACAGGTACCTGGTGTGGTGATTGTTATGTTTGTTGTTGTTGATGTCTGATCTGAAAGCAGAGTGAAGGGTTTGTTGTTTTTAATGTAATATGACATGTCTCAGCACGCAGGCTGAGTAATGGAATACAGCAAGGAAAAGTCCTGTTGTGAAGAGACTCGCAGGGGCTAATACCCTTCAGCTGGAAAAACACCTTTCTATCTTTTTTTTTAAAATTTCTTTTGCTTTTCTGTCCTCGTCCAATAAAGGTCTAAATCAAACCTTTAGCCAATTCTGTGTTGTTGTAACTCCATTGAATGTAAAAATTAACATTCCAAAACCCCAAAATTTACATAGACCAAGTCATCCTGTGGCAGAAATCATAGCCCCCATAAAGAATACTTAAAAATAAAAAGGATCTCCAATACATCTTAGGGATCTGAAAAACATATCAGAATAAATCTAACATCCATAATTGCTAACAATATTTAATAAAAAATACTTTTGCTTTGACTGTAATGGAGACAACCTTTTCTTATTTGTAGTTACACCCATTCCATCCTTGGTCTCTGGAATTGTCTGCCTTGGTGATCAGAGACTTGCAATGGATGAGCACTGATAGACAAATGAAAATTTTTTTTTGAGAAGATTCATGACACGCCCTTTTTTTGGTTAAAACATTTTGAATTTTATCTTTTTTTTTTTCAACTGCTCTATGATGAACTTAATCTCTCTCAAACAAGTTTGCCTTTGTTTTGTTCACCAGAGATTTTGGCACTGTGTTAATTAACTTAAGAATCCCATTCATTCTTCTTTTTCTTGGGTTTTATTTAAGGTGGCCAGAGTAGAATGCTTTGGTAGGCTGACAACAACTAAATAAAATGATCTAATAGACCCTATGCAGTGTTGTAGTCATGTCTCGAATATTCTGGGACGAACAAGGTGGGTGAGGTAATATCATAAGATTGGCCATGCTGGGTCAGACCATTGGGCCATCTAGCCCAGTATCCTGTCTTCCAACAGTAGCCAATATTTTATTGGACCAATTTCTGTTGGTGTGAGAGACAAACTTTTGAGTTTACACAGAGCTCTTCTTCAGGTCTGGGAAGTTTGTCCATTAAGAGATATTACCTCACCCACATTGTCTCTCTAACCAATCCTGGCAGGCAAAACTAGAGAATCTACACATTCTAATGTAGGTCATCTAATGGACAGAGATGTGGAAGCAGTAGCAGTAGGGTCACTGGAAGTCTTCACAGGGTGTAGTGGGACTAGAATTAGGTGTTGAGCCAATTTAGATTTGGGCCCAGGTCCTCAAAAGATATTGAGGTGCTTAACTCCAACTAATTTCAATGAGCGTTTAACACCCTAAGAGTTTTGAGGATCTGGGCCTTGGAGACTAATGGGAACAAACAATGCAAGCTACTTTTGTTGACCACAGTGGACTATAATTCTCTTCCTCAATATTACTGCTCTGGCATATGAAGCAAAGAGGTCCATTATTATCCTTACTACAAATGCTTACTTTAAAGTTGGGAGGAGTATTGATGACATGAGACCAGGGAAATCCCAAGTGAAGCTAATCACTGCCAAAATGCTGCACAGTACACAGCTGCAGGACATTAGAGTCAAATAGCGTAGGCAGATTTGCAAAAGGAGCATTCATCTAATCATCTGATAAGAATAATATTATTCTTTAATAACACCTTCTGTTTAAGAGAGTCCATGATTCTATATTTCATGACAGCTAGAATGCCATGTGCTTCACCAATCCCTTGATGTCATTTCAGCACTTGGGTCAGTTAGCCACTGACATAAATTAGAGCAGCCCTCAGGCTCCACACAACTACCCCAGAAATGGGAGAGTTCGTAGGTGAGTTTTACACTATCTCTGTGAGACCATTTCTCGATCTGTCGTAGGTGCAGTTTGGCTGGAGCCTAACATACGGTCATACGTCTATAGCAAATTTGAGACTTTAAAAAAACATTTTCAGAATTTTTTTTTTAAAAAAAATATTCTAAAAAACGTTTTGATAGAAATCCTCATTCTTAGGTAACTCACAGAGCTGCCAGGGTCAGACGAGGCTTTCGTAAAACTCCATTGATGCACTGAAGACCAACACAAAAAACTTCAATGTACAAGGTATTTTTCTGAAAAACGATTAGCACCTGAGAAGAGGGGCGTATTATGGCAGTGTCTTCTCAGGCATAACTAGCATCTAGCACAGCATTGTATTGTTTGTTATTGGCTAGTTGGAAACTTTGAAATCATGAAGGATTTCCATGAATGATGCAGGGCTGAAAAATGTTTTATGACATGTTCACTCACACTATTTCAGACTTTGCTGCTTTAGTCGTGTTTCTCGACAGTTATGCAAATCCAAAAAGACAGGGATGGCTTTAAAATGACTTTCGCCATCAGAAGATTAGCAGAGAGTGACAGGCTCCTAAGAAATACAGTGCTGCTTCTGTGACGGAAAACTTCCAGCCGTTGTGGGGAAGTACAGGCAGAAGTGAGACTAGGAAGAAACTGATTAAAGCTATTCATTTTATCTTTGTTATTAAAGCTTTTGTATTCTTTGGTGTGATTGTGGATCTTTATTTTACGAGGTGGATGATGTGAAATTATATTTAAAACTCAGACAGAATCTATTGATCTATAGTTTGAGTCTACTATATGTCCACATTTTCCTCCCTTTGTCTTGTGAGCAGTCAACCCTCTTATTTCCCTAGGAAGGTGGTGAAGCACTGGAATGGGTTCCCTAGGGAGGTGGTAGAATCTCCTTCCTTAGAGGTTTTTAAGGTCAGGCTTGACAAAGCCCCGGATGGGATGATTTAGTTGGTGTTGGTTCTGTTTTGAGCAGGGGGTTGGACTAGATGACCTCCTGAGGTCCCTTCCAACCTCATAGTAAGGGGTCTGGGCTGGAAGGTTGGATAAGGGGTGGGGGCACTCAAGGGACAGGGAGCAGGGTGGGTTGGATGGGGTGGGATCCTGGGGTGGGTGGTTAGGGGTTGGTGGTCTCTGGTAGAGGCAGTCAGGAAGCAGTGGGGGTTGGATGGGGTGTGAGAGTCCCAGCGTCTGTCACTGTGAGAGGGGGAGGATAGAGGTCAGGGCAGTCAGGACAGGGATCAAGGAGGGGCAGTTAGGGTGAGGGATCTGTGGAGGGGGGTGTCAGGGGACAAGGAGCGGAGGGGGGTTGGATGAGTCATGAGTTCTGGGGGGGCTGTCAGGAAGCAGGGGTGTGGAGAGTGGTTAAGGCAGTCAAGGGACAGGGAGCAGTGGGGGTTGATGGGTCAAGGTTCTGGAGGGGGCTGTGGGGGTGTGGAGAGGGGTTGGGGCATGCAGGGAGCGGGTTGGGGGTTGGATGAGTCAGGAGTTCTGGGGGTCCTGTCAGGAGGCGCGGAGTGGTTGGATTGGCGTGGGAGTCCTGAGGATCTGTCTTGGGGTATCAGTAAGGGTCGGGGCAGTCAGGGGACAGGTAGGGGGTAAGGTCCTAGGGGGGAAGACAGTGTGTGGGGCTCTCAGGAGAGGGGAGTCAGGGGACAAGGAGCAGGGAGGCTTAGATGGGGGTGGGGTCCTGGGAGGCAGTTAGGGGTAGGGGTCCCAGGAGGGGTAGTCAGGACAAGGACTGGGGTGGAGGGTTGGGGATTCTGAGGGGGACATTTAGGGAGCAGGAACTAGGAGGGAGTGGATGGGGCTAAGGCAGGGCTCCCTGGGTGCACACCCTGATGAAATGTGCTGCTCATGCCTGTGTTTCAGGTTTTACTCTGTTTGCTGCATGGCATTCTGTAAAGCAGTTTGTAACATTAGCTTCCCTACACGTCTACATCCCTATCCTCGGAAGTGAACTCAGGGTTTCAGAGCTGATGTAGTTACATTTGAAGTCAGAAAGCCCCCACACCCCAAAGAGAACAAGCAATGACTATTTACCCAGGGACCCAGAGATGCCATGTACGGAGATTTATAGCTCATGGCCTCTATCAAACTCTGATTGAAATATGCATTACCACACACAAGCAATGAACGAGGAAAGGCACAAAGTCAAATACTTATATTATTCCATGCTTTCCTTTGGCGTGCACCTGCGAGGGGAGGGCAGTTTTGAGTTTGTACTGAAATCTGGCGTGTACAGTTTTCTGCGTGCTACTGTCACGTACATATTTTTTCAATAATTGCCCTTGACTCTTGGGAACTCATCAAAAGTTGTTGTTTGAGAATAATCTCTTGGATGATTCCATTCTACAGCCCCGAGCCTATTCATGGTCAAGAAGCAAACCTCACAGGTGAAGTTTATCAGCGAAGATTATTAAACAAATCTTTATAAACAAAGATTTATTTGTTGCCATTAGAGCCATCTCTGTAGTCTGCAATAAAAATGTGTTAAGAGCATCAAAGCCTGACCTTAGGGTATAGAATACCGAGCAGCACATTCTTCAAGCTGCTGTTTCGTAAACTGTGACTCCTGCTGCTGCATTGCTGGGTCCTATGTGCGTACGTAAAAATGTGCTTTCAGCAGATGTTACCTGAAATGGGTCATCGTATAAACACGTCTTATCCTGCTCTGCTTGGGAATTTTAACTTCTGCTGTGTCCTTTGAACGTGCTTATTCTTTTAACAATTGTTTGTATTTAGAGTTTGTTCGTGTTAACAGAAAAGTTTCAGACGGTTGTTATGCAGAAAATCTGGGCGAATTTGGGGTATGTGGGTGAAATTTAATAAGAACAGCCATACTGGGTCAGACCAAAGGTCCATCTAGCCCAGTATCCTGTTTTCCGACAGTAGCTAATGCCAGGTGCCCCAGAGGGAAGGAACAGAACAGGGAATCCTCAAATAATCCATCACCTGTCGCCCATTCCTAGCTTCTGGCAAACAGAGGGTAGGGACACCATCCCTGCCCATCCTGGCTAATAGCCATAGATGGACCTATCCTCCATGAATTTATCTAGTTCTTTTTTTAACCCTGTTATAGTTTTGTCCTTCACAACATCCTCTGGCAAGGAGTTCCACAAGTTGACTGTGTGCTTTGTGTGAATACTTCCTTTTGTTTGTTGACGGACTTATCCTCCATGATTTTTTTGTTTGCTATTAGCAAGTATCCCCAAAAGCTAGCTCTGATACTACAGAGATTCAAACAAGTAGCAAGGAGGAAAAATGTTTTGATTCCCATGTAGGTACTAGAGGGCTTTCTAAAGACAAGCAACATGGGTAATTCTTCTACAGTGGATCGGAGCAGATGAACAGGCCATTTTTAATAAATTGCTAAACAGTAGAGATGATTTGCAAATGTAATTGGTTAATAATTTAAGTCTAAAATGAATATGGCATTGGGAAGTTGTTTTCTGGCAGACTGACTAGAATTGCCAATGTGTTTCTTGCAAGAATCATGCAAGTACAGTGCCCTCGCACATACAGACAAGCAGGCTCTATTAGCAGTTAGATTTAAGGCATGGTCACAAGCCCAATCTGTTGCCCCCTTTGACCTGAGTGGCTAGTCAGATTGGAGCCCCGGGATGTTCCAAGTGGAAGCAGAAAGCTTTGTTTATTTACAACGATTGTACAAAGTCCCGTGTCTCTGAACGCAGGAGGAACCTAGAACAAAAGGAGCCATTTCTCAGCTGACAGGCTGAGCCTCAAGTCTCATTAGTGAACAGGCCTCCCAAATGCTCTCTTTAAAGCCTGGTCTTCACCAGTGCAGCTGCGCCACTGTAGTGCTTCAGTGAAAACTCTGCTACCCCAAGAAAAGAACTTCTTCCATTGGCAGGGTTCATCCACCTCCCCGAGAGCTGGTAGCTGTGTGGACGGGAGAAGCTCTCCTGTCAACATAGAACTATCTACATGAGGGAGTTAGGTTTACATACCCCTGAGTGATGTAGCTATACCCATATAGGTTTGTAGTATAGACATGACCTAGCTGTTTCCAGGGTCAAACTATGCTAGAGGCTACTACTGAACATAAGAATGGCCATACTGGGTCAAACCAAAGGTCCGTTTAGCCCGGTATCCTGTCTTCCGACAGTGGCCAATGCCAGGTGCCCCAGAGGAAATGAACAAAACAGGGCAATCATTAAATGACCCATCCCCGGACGGCCGTTCCCAGCTTCTGGAAAGTAGAGGCTATGGACACCATCATGGCTAATAGCCATTGATGGACCTATCCTCCATGAACTTATCTAGTTCTTTGTAGAACCCACTTACAGCTTTGGCCTTCATAACATACCCTGGCAACAAATTCCCCAGGTTGACTGTGCTGTGTGTGGGGGAAAAATGCTTCCTTTTATTTGTTTTATACCTGCTGCCCATTAATTTCATTTGGTGGCCCCTAGTTTTTGTGTTATGAGAAGGAGTAAATAACATCCATACATTGGGGCTCCTTCACCCTTAATGCCTTGCAGAACAGGTGTAATTTCATATGATTTCAAATGGGACCATTCATAGGCTTAAAGTCACACCCACAAATACCTTCCTGATCAAGGCTTGTTGGTAGCTGTAGTTGCCAAACGACGTGGTGCTCTCAGAATTTAGAGTTTTCTCTTTTTTTTTTTGTTTTCAGACACAGGCTTTGCCCCAATTTGAACCTGTGTGTGTGATCCACTCATCATTAGATATGCAAATAACTCTGATCTAAAACCCGTTAAATCCTTGGCAAGATGCTTATGCTCTTCCCTGGGCTTTGCATTGGATCTATCCTTAGGGCAGGTCTAACCGAAGAACGCTGAGTTGGCATCGCGTTAATCCACCTCCCTACGAGGCAGCAGCTGTGTCAGGAGACGCTCTCCCATCGGCACAGCACTGTCTGCACGGGGCAGCGGGTGTATGTGTGTTGGGTCGGTATGATTATGTCGCTATGGGGTGTGGATTTTTCACATCCCTGAGCGACTCCTCTATAGGTCTGCAGTGTAGACCTGTCCTGAGCGAATTCTCTTGCATGGGCATTGTCTGAACCAGTTTCTTCCCCTTCATATGTCATCGTAATGTGTGTTTGATTTCTTTTTAAAGCAACAGCTACTCGGGGGGTGGGAGTGGAGGGAGGCCTTCTAATAAATGCCGACAGAATGCCAAGGGTCAGGCTGTCCAAATCAGCAGGATCAGAGAAATGCATTAAAGAAATTAAATCTGCTGAAAGTTCATTACGAGGGACAATTAGTGGGAGAAACAGTGTCATTCTTATCAGCTGACAACTACATCTTCAAAATACAGGGGACCGCTGCCCTTGGGATGGTCAGAGCACAGACTTAGGTTAGGGAGTATGCAATTAATTTATTTTGGAGCTTTCATCAGTATGTTAGGTGACAGGGCATTAGAATCCCTGTAATTACAAGAGGATCATTTACAGCCCATTGGCACAGGGGGAAAAAGTCTATTTTTATGGAGCTATCAACCTTTAGCTGTGCTAAGATTATATAGTGCAACTATGGCAAAGAGGAACCGAATCAAGAAATGTCCTGGCGTACCTTCACTCCAGGGAGAACATTCCCCTTCCATTTGGCTCTCCTCTAACCTCATTAGGAACCTGGGACTAGCCTATCATCATGCAGGCCAGATACAGGATCAGATTTTTGATGGACTTGAATGGAGCTACACTGGCTTTCAATAGCTGCTGATCTGGCTCACAATATCACGAAAGGCCTGGAGAGGCAGCCCAGATGCCTCTGTCAGGCTCAAGCAATCCATTATTAACTAGACACAAATAATTAATAACGTGCCCCTGTCTGTGCAAAAGTGAACCAAAAATCTACTCTCTATAACTTGACGTTCTACTTCCAACCCTGTATCCTTGTTATGCAAGTTTACCCAAGCCTGACAAGTGGTAGCTCAGTGATTTGAGCATTGGCCTGCTAAACCCAGGATTGTGAGTTCAATCCTTCAGGGGACTCTTTAAGAATATGGGGCAAAAATCTGTTGGATGATTTAATTGGGGATTGTTCCTGCTTTGAGCGGTGGGTTGGTCTAGATGATCTCTTGAGGTCCCTTCCAGCCCTGATAGTCTGACAGGCACAGGCTGATGGAAAGGGGAGAATACATATGCACCATGAACATGTGATGGCAACAATTATTGTATTACTTTTGCAAGTTGTTTTCTTTGTAGGTTTGGTCTAGAGGGGATCAGTGAAATGGAAAAGAAAAGAGGGTGGGAAGGAGAGGGAAAGTGTAGGAGGGCAGGTGTGAGATGAAGGGGCTGTGTGTGGGGGAGAGGGGGAAGCTTTTACCTTAATGCCCTCAATTAGTATATGGGAGTCCACCTTACCCAGTGCTGGATCCAGGAGGTTCTGGGGAGACAGGTGGTCCTGACGGGGCCCCATCTTGTATTCTGTGCATAGCACGAATGTCAGGAAAACGATTTTAAGAATGTTTTACAGCAGTTTTAAAAACGGTCTTGCTTCCCTATCTTGCATCTCATTGCCCTTAAAACCATAATGATCTGGGCCCAACCATGCAGGGCGGTGAAGATATTCAAACTAACACACCCCTCTTTAGACCTCGATGTAGTTCGCTACCCATGGCTAGGTCTACCCTTAAAACGCTACCGTGGTGTTGCTGCAGCTCTGTAGACACGTGCACCAGTGACGGGAGAGGTTTTCTCACTGCTGGAGTTGAGCCAGGTCCTCAGGAGGCGGGAGCTAGGTGGAGGGAAGAATTCTTCCATCAAACTAGCGCTGCTACACTGGGGAGGGGGGTAGGTCAGCTTACCTGCCGGTCAGGTGTGGATTTTTCACACCCGCGGGTTGACCTCACTTTTCCGTGTAGACCATCCCTATTTATCTGTGACTTTGGCTAGGACCCTTAACCTCCCGGCCTCCTTTTCCTCATCTATAAACCGAGGCTCTAATGACTTACATCACTGGGATATTCGGAGAATCAATGTACTTTGAAGGTGGAAAGCAGGATGTGACTAGTGTTGGCATTATACAAAATGCTGACTAGAGGGATCTGAGTGCCGAAAAGAAAACTTCCTCAAACAGATATTTGTTTACGATACCGTTGTTAATGGAAGTGCTGGCACAGGCTTCTCTGAGCTGGGTTCATGGACATTTTAGAGCTTGAGAAAACATTTTATATTCAAGAAATCATTGGGCTAATTTTGAATTTTTCAAATAAAAAAAAACTCCTGTTCTTTATTTAAGACTTTTTGTGCCTCAAGCAGTCAGATCAACGTTGCAAATGATTAGTTCCTACAAATTAGAAATAATAATGGCATAGTTCTGTTTAAATATCCACAACAAGATGGTATATACACATGTCCATTGGAATGAATGGGAGTCCTTCCATTGATTTCAGTGGGCATTGAATCAACTGTGCAATGCGCAGATTCATTAGGTAACTGTAAAATGGAGCAGAGTAGCTAGGGTGACGAAATGTTCCAATTTTATAGGGACAGTCCTGATTTTGGGGGCTTTTTCTTATATAGGCACCTATTAACCACCACCCTGACCCGATTTTTTTTTTTACACTTGCTATCTGGTCACCCTAAGGGTAGCTCCAAGGATCTCTCATGCACTTCATATTTCTTATAATTCTGCTCCTTGAGATGCATTTTAGCTTTTCTCATAAATAATAGCTCAGGGTTGCTGTCTGGGGACTTTCTTGAGACCCCATGCTTCCACAAACCAGCCATGGCCTGGAGTTAGGAAGAAACATCTTCTATGCCGAGAATACTCTATAATTGTCCACTAGGGTCTTTCTTTCTCACCGTCCTCTGGAAACATCTGGAATTGGCCACTACTGGAACCAAGATACTGGACTAGATAACTAGGGGTTGTCTGGTGTGGAAATCCCTGTGACTTTATGGATCTTAAAGAATTTCAGAAGAGCTTTGCCTCCCATTCTAGAAAAATAATGCTCATTCTGTGAAACGGTTTTCAAATATCATGGAGATTCGGACTACAATAGTGACCAGTAGTCAGACACACAGGAGCCTGACAAACATCTAATACTTAAGTTTCACTCTTGGGCCATTTTCAGTTCACAACAGGATGAGTTACAGGCAGAGCTGTAAGACCTGAGAGAAGATAACTCTTTCAACTCTCTTCTGAATTCTCCATGTAGAAATACAAGTACAATTAGGTTAAAAGCATGGAACAAAAGTCTCTCTAAAAGAAGAAGAAAAGAATGACTCGAGATGTTTATTCTCACACGACACATGTTTGTTTCCCCTTATCGGATAGCAATGTCAAAAATATGAATCATTTTTGCGTTAGGAAAAAGCCGAGCTTGAAAGAGACCTGGAGAATACTTAGTCATGTCAAAATGAATCATCCTCTTCACATTGTCTTTGCCATCTTGGAGGAGTTATACACCTGAATCTGATGTATTCACCCACAATCAACATGAATATTCAGTCAAGATTAGAAAACACTTCCCAACCTTTGTGCGAGAGAAGTTCAGCTGCGGTCTCTCTTTCCATTGTGTGTGCATGGCTACTCCAGGGTATGCTAGTTATAGTCATGTAAATGAAGGACCCATAACAGGGTTGTATAACGAAGCTTATATAACACACAGGAATAGACTTCTGAACAAAGCTTTGCACTTTTATGCCATCTTTTTGCAAGGAGATCTCAACTTTACAAAACGCGAGGATAGCGTAAGCATAAAAACGCGAGGATTCTTCTTGGGGTAGCACAGCTACCTTTTTCAGATGGATTAACTGAGTCGTAGAGGAAGGTTATGTTTATCAGAAGTGTTAAAGACCTGCAACTCCCAGTGAGATCAATGAGAGCGGTGGGTTTTCAGAAAATCGGGTCTAAATGACTTGTTCAGGGCAAATCACAGCACATTTCTGCCACAGCTGGAAATAGAACCCAGGAGTCCTGACCTCCAGTTCTTGATGTGAATGAATAGACCATTTTTCTCTCACCGTCGGGAGTAGAATGACCTTCGGCCAAAGAAAGGCAAACTTAGTCTAGTTCTTAGGAAAACTGTAAAAATAATGAATTCTGGTAATAACTGGGACAATTTGCTGAAAAAGGCTATTGAAGCACCATCAATAGAACAGGCTAGATCCAACACTTCAGATCTGATTCACATCCACATACGCTGGGGCAAACCAGGAGTCACTCTGTACAGCTGGTGTAAATGAGGCCCACAGAAGTTTAGGAGAGGACAGTCCAGCACATGAGAGAAACAGAGTGGCCCTTTCAAGGCCCACTGAGCATGTGTTTTGCTCAGCTGAATCACCATGGAGGACTTTTCTCCTTGAGCATGACCAGAGCATAGTACATACATTCTCATCCTGTGGGTAACGCAGCCATTGTCCTTCCTCTTGAGCTGACGAAGGGTCACTGTGGGTGCAGCTGGTTGCTGGAAAAGAAACTAGTCTCTTTGAAGAGAGCCAACACAAGAATCGCACACCGGTGTGTCAGAAATCCCTGCGCCGCTCTTTATGAAGATGTCAACACACTTACAGCATAAATTGGCACATTATATGCTTCATTAGGATACAAAATCAGAATGGTAAACGGAACCAGCAACAATATGGTCTGAGCATCTGTGCAGCAGCTAGAAAATGGCTGACGACCGGCATGTGCAGTTTGTGTCAGCAGCTCCTTCTGGTCTGTGGCTGCAAATAATTTTCTACACCACTCTGGCAGCTTTACCTTTGGAAAGGAGTAACAGGCAAACGGCATCTCTCAGACCCTCCCCTAGGTGTGTGTCAGAACCCCAGGTCTTCTACAACCTGGTCTTGGCTACTTCTTGTTGCTACCAAGTTTCTCCTATGGAAATTTTACCTCGGGGCAGCCCTGTCTCTGCTCCCTTGTTACAATGACCCTGCCCACAGGAGTGGGGGTACCGTGAGAGGTAGGGTAGGTTTTCTTGGAAGACTGCTGCAGAAATCCTCATTTACCACAGCTCTACTCCAGACAGGCATCATCTGGCAGTACCTCCCCTGCCTCTACAAGCCCTGGAAAGTCTTATTTCATATCCCAGATCAGGCTTCTTTTTCATATGCCATGGAGATTGATGTTCTCCCAGTCTAGTCTTACTCCTACCCTGGCAGCAGTCTGATCCACTGCCATCCCTGATGGACTAGGCTGTGGGGGCTGAAAAGACCTTTTTTTTAGCAACTCCTGCAATCCCGGACCAAACCACCTCCAGCCAGCCGATCTCCACCCCCTAATGGTGCACATCCAACCTCTAATGTTCCAAAACACATTCTGGGAAGGGGTGGGGTGCGGCTTATACCAATCCCAGGGACCCTCCCAGAGTCCCCAGGTTTCAAACCATTATCTCAGGTCCACATATCTTACTTCCCACATTCCTCATGTTAAGAGAATATCAATGCAACACCCAGCCTATTGTTCTCCACTGTGTGTGATACCTGGGGATGTTTGTCTAATAGAACCACCAATACTGTATTAAGATATTAGCCTTCGTCAGGCTTAGGGACATTCCAGCTGTGGTGGATAGTAGTGTAGATGGGAACATCTGGGAGAGGGAGTGAGACAAAGCTATCTTAATTCGGAGGCAGAGATCCCTCCATTCTCACAGTGGGATTCCCATCGCAGCAGGTGCATTTTAAACCAGAGTATGAGCAGGGAGTTGTATTGTATGAACTAAGATGACCCCAAATCGACACACATTAGAACCTGAATCAGAAGGGCCCAAAGTTCTGCAGGACTACCAAGGTTCTGATTCCTCACCCTCAGCCACATTATTTCATGTCTTGGGGCATCTACTGAGAGAAAAATAATACATTTCTATAATCCTGTCGCTTTATCTGATTCCTATTCACCAGGAACAAATAGTGCAAATGCCATCAGCTGGCACAAACATAGAATAATTCATTCATTGGCTCCAGGGGCTGTGATGGCTTTCAGGGTTGGGGCCTCAGACAGTAAATGAAGCCAGAGACATTAAGTTATAATGCAGTTTAGTTACCCATACTGGAATTTGCTTAGGATATCGAGTCTAACAAGCCTACTGTTGGGAAAACTGTGCTTAGGATCTTTAAAACCACCAGTGAGAGGGGCCCTTCATTTGACAACTTCTCCACAGGATAGGAGGTTAGAATCCACTGGAAAAACAATCTTCAGACTCTTAGAATGGGGCATCAGAACTTGTGCTCATTTATCCCTGCTCTCACACTGAGGAGCAAGTAAAGTGTTTGCACATTATTACGGCTGCTATTGAAACTCAATTACTTTATATTGCTTTTGAATGGTGGGAAGACTTTCACAGCGTTAGGTCCTTCATAGCATTAAGTGGCAGGTATTTTCAAGGCAATGCTGCATGTCCAAAAAGGGATAAATCAAAATTACAAGTATTGAGATAAAGGATAACTCTCAGCAACTGCAGTAGGTTTGAAGAAAATAAAAAAGAAATGAAAGGTATAAATTAAATCTCCATAATGATGAAGAATTTGCATGATATCAAACAGTGAGATCCCCATTAGCCGATAAATAACCCTGTTGCTGGTTACCTTAGGGAGCCATGTTTGCATTTTATGGCAATTATTTCTTGTCTCAGGGCATCTGCTGAGAGAGAAAAATAATCACAAACAGCAAGTGAACAATACATTTTTATAATTACATTTCAAGATTAATTGAGACTTTGCAGACCTAAACCCTTTGATTTGTACTAGGTCCATAACATTTTGCTAGCATGAAACCACCTAATTTGTGGAAATGTTGCCAATTATGAATATTTTTGAACAAATGAAACAAACAAAACTAAACTGATAAAGTAGCAAGGACTGTGTTTTGATATTCCACAAATGTGGTCATAGTGTTCATGATGACCTCTGAGATTAGTTTGAAAAATGCCACCATCATTTTTAAGAAGGGGTAAAATACCTGGGAAATAAAAAGTAAAAACATGAACATAATTTGAAGTTTATAAGAATTTATTATTATTATTATAGTAGGGCCTAGAAGACTTAATGAAGATCAGACCCCCGGTGCTAAATGTACACTTAGTAAAAGACAGCATCTACCCTGAAGAGATTACAATTTCAAGAGACAAGACAAACCAAGCAAAGGAGAAAGGAGTCCATTTGAGGGTTGGGAAATCAGGAACATTGAAGTTCCATCTCTTATCCCGTGTAAGACGGGAAGTCTGGTTGAGCAGTGGGTTGGAGCAGGATCTCAGTCCTGTGCCTTAGCTTGAAAGTGTAGTAAACCATGCCACACTCGGAGACTTTTACTGTCCTCTAGCCGTGTCTACGTGGGATGTTACTGACCAAAAGGCTGCCGCATCATAGAGTCACGCTCTGACTTGCAGTGTGATCATGGTCCTTTAGACGTACCTGAACCCTAAAAACCCCTGGAACAAGGACTATCTTTTTGTTTTGTGTTTGACAGTACCTAGTCCTGGCCCATGACTGGGACTCCTAGTCGCTACCATAATACAAATAACAGTTAATAAGCACCAGGCCATACTTTCTCACTGCACAGCCTCTAGACACATCAGATTAGTATAGTAAAGTAGAAGTGTGATACGATCTTTCAAGTCAGTGAGAAGCCTCAGTCCACATTAACCTCAGTGTGAGCTGAGAGCACGTTGCACCGCTGAGGAGGTACTCAGCACCTTGTAGGATGGGGCTTGGTATGCAGAGAAAAGGGATTCTGCCGCTATGGATAGACGGAACTAACATTCCTGAGCAAAAGAACATCATTATACCAGACTTAAATATGTAACTGACCAAATGATTGATTTTATTTTTGTAACCTTCATCTGCTCACCTCTTGTTTCCCCCACTTGTTGTTCTCACTTCTTGCATTATGTTCATTATTCTACTGTAAGCTATTTGGGGCAGAGACTATATTTAGAAAGTGCTTACCACATTTGGGGCAAAAAAACGAGACCTCCGTGAGCCTCCATGTTCAGCCATGATATTACATTCTCTTTAGAATGTTCTATATCCTTGACATTGAACTCAACACCATTATGTTTACTCAATACCACCCACCCACTGCCAGTTACACTGGAGATTAACCTCCAAAACACTCTCCTTTTGAGGCAGAACCACCCTCAGCTTCTCTCTGCTTTAACCGAAAGAATATCCTTCAACTCAATGGACTGAGTTTGGAGGCCTGGTTTCTATTGTTGGCTGTGTCCATTGATGTTGGGTACTCCAGTTTTGGGGAGCCCAGTTTAAGACATCTAGGGCCTGACTTCCTAAATGTAGATGCTCAGAACAACTGCAGCTGACCTCAGGGAAAGACGCAGGGGCTAAGCACCTCTGGAGAAACAAGACCCTGAGTGTCTCAAATTGGAAACCCCAAAACTGATTGATAGGCATTTGTGAAGATGTTGGCCTAGGTGATTTAGAGAGGTGGGCACTGTGGTCTTGCCATAGTGTGGACCTCACCATAATACAGGATCGTCTCAGAGACCAGCTCCTTTCTGATTCTCTCCATGGACAACAGGGCCATTTCCCCTCCTCTTCCCAATCATTGCGTTGTACCTCAGTGTCGACTCCAGTGACGTTTACATGGAGAAGCATTACCTTAAGTATGAAACGTATCTTCACTGGCCTTCAGTGCATCAGCATCATGTCAGCCCTTCGCTGACCACCAGCATCGCAAGTGTCCTGGGCACCTCAGACAGTTTGAGACCCACTAGTGGGCCAGTCTTGGAGTCAAGAGATCCGAGCCTTAATGCCAGTTTTTACACTGATGTTCTAGATGATCTCAGGTGGGTTACTTCACCTCTCTGAAATGTAGTCAAGAATCAGAGGGGTAGCCGTGTTAGTCGGGAATTGCAGAAGTGACAGAGAGTCCTGTGGCACCTTAAAGACTAACTAAAGTATTAGAGCATAAGCTTTCGTGGGCTAATACGCACTTCGTCGGATGCATGCAGTGGAAATATTCAGGGGCAGGTATAAACAGGTAGGCAAGAACCAGGTTAAAGATAACAGAGTGGGTCCAATGAGGCTGAACCAGCTGTATCTCTAATCAAGGAGGGTGAGGTATTCCTCTAGCAGCTGAACTGGAGGTGTGAACAGCGAGAGAAGAGAAACTGCTCTTCAGTTAGCTAGCCATTCAAAATCTCTATTCAGTCCCAAACTGATTGTGTCAAATTTGCAAATGAATTGCAGCTCTGCAGTTTCTCTTTGCAGTCTGGTCTGAAAGTGTGTTTGCTGCAAAATGCTGACCTTTAAGTCTTTCATGGTGTGTGCAGGGAGATTGAAGAGTTCTCCTATAGGTTTTTGTATATTGCCATTCCTGATATCTGATTTGTGTCCATTTATCCTTTTTCATAGGGACTGTCCAGTTTGACTGATGTACATAGCAGAGGGGCATTGCTGGGACATAATGGCATATATTACATTGGTAGATGTGCAGGTGAATGAACCAGTAATGGTATGGCTGATCTGGTTTGGTCCTGTGATGGTGTTGCTGGTGTAGATATGTGGGCAGAGTTGGCATCGAGGTTTGTTGCATGGATTGGTTCCAGAGTTAGTTATTATGGCACGGTGTGCTATTGCTGGTGAGAATATGCTTGAGGTTGGCGGGTTGTCTGTGGGCCAGGACTGGCCTGCATCCCAAGGCCTGTGAAAGTGAAGGATTGTTGTCCAGGATGGGTTGTAGATCACTGATGATGCGTTGGAGAGGTTTTAACTGAGAACTGTAGGTGATGACCAGTGGTGTTCTGTTGTTTTCTTTCTTGGGCTTGTCTTGCAGCAGCAGGCTTCTGGGCACACGTCTGGCTCTGTTGATCTGTGTCCTTATTTCCTTGTGCGGGTATTGTAGTTTTGAGAAAGCTTGGTGAAGATCTTGTAGGTGTTGGTCTCTGTCTGAGGGGTTGGAGCAAATACGATTGTACCTCAGTGCTTGGCTGTAGACAATGGATCGTGTGGTGTGTCCGGGATGGAAGCTGGTGGCATGAAGGTAGGCGTAGCTGTTGTTAGGTTTTCAGTATAGGATGGTGTTGATGTGGCCATCATTAATTTGCACCATGTCTAGGAAGTGGACCTCTCGTGTAGACTGGTCCAAGCTGAGGTGGATGGTGGGGTGGAGGCTGTTGAAATCATGGTGGAATTTTTCCAGAGTTTCTTTCCCATGGGTCCAGATGATGAAGATGTCATCAATGTAGCATAGATAGAGAAGGGGCGTGAGTGAACAAGAGTTGAGGCAGCGTTGTTCCAGGTCAGCCATAAAGATGTTGGCATACTATGGGGCCATGCGGGTGCCCATAGCGATGCCACTGGTCTGGAGGTATATATTGTCACCAAATTTGAAATAATTGTGTGTGAGGATAAAGTCACAGAGCTTAGCAACCACTTGTGCTGTGGCATCGTCAGGGATACTATTCCTGACAGCTTGTATTCCATCTCTGTGTGGGCTGTTTGTGTAGAGAGCCTCTACATCCATGGTGGCTAGGATGGTGTTTTCTGGAAGATCACCAATGCGTTGTAGTTTTCTCAGGAAGTCGGTGGTGTCACGGAGATAGCTGGGAGTGCTGGTGGCGTAGGGTCTGAGTAAAGAGTCCACATATCCAAACTGGACAGTCCCTACGAAAAAGGATAAATGGTCACAAATCAGATATCAGGAATGGCAATATACAAAAACCTGTAGGAGAACGCTTCAGTCTCCCTGCACACACCATGAAAGACTTAAAGGTCAGCATTTTGCAGCAAAAAAACTTTTAGACCAGACTGCAAAGAGAAACTGCAGAGTTGCAATTCATTTGCAAATTTGACACAATCAATTTGGGACTGAATAGAGATTTTGAATGGCTAGCTAACTACAAGAGCAGTTTCTCTTCTCTCGCTGTTCACACCTCCAGTTCAGCTGCTAGAGGAGTACTTCACCCTCCCTGATTAGAGATAACAGCTGGTTCAGCCTCATTGGACCCATCCTGTTATCTTTAACCTGGTTCTTGCCTACCTATTTATACCTGCCCCTGGATACTTCCACTGCATGCATCCGACGAAGTGGGTATTAGCCCATGAAAGCTTATGCTCTAATACTTTAGTTAGTCTTTAAGGTGCCACAGGACTCTTTGTCATCTCTGAAATGTAGTTTCCCCACCTGGAAAATAGGGGGCACAGAAAATGAAGCAGTAACTACTGAGGGATTTTACGTTGATCAGAAAGAAGAGGAGTGGAAAAGTGCATTTTTTTTTTCCTTTCAAAAGAATGCAGCTGGTTATAAACACACTCTCCACCACTGAAAACAAAATAATTAACTTAAAGTCCCTGACAAGTACAGGAACACAACCAAAAAACCACAGGCAGAGAAAAGCAAATTGTTCTGTTTCTCAATACACCAAGATCACAAGATTAAATTAAAGTGAAGACCTGCTGATGATTCTATAATGTAGCATGAGTACTGTACACGCTGAGCCAGATTTGCAGCAGGTGTTATGCGCATAGCTCCATGGCAAGCTTTTCTTAGTTTAAGGTTGTGCAGTATCTTGAAGTCCGTAAAATGTGTCTGTGCTTATGTTTTGTGGTCTTTTTTTGATGCTTCTTGGCTCTTGCCTCTGTTCTTTAGTATTTCATTTGTGGTCATATCCCCTCTACTGTGCACTGTTTATTAACTAAAGCCAAAAGCGCTTCGTTCTCTTGCTATCTACGCTAACTTTTGTCCTAGAAAAGTCACGACTGGAAAGCAGCCAGAGAGCCAGTCATTTCACGTACTGCCTGGACACGGGGCCGGCTTTGCTTTTGAAACTAACTGTAGTTGAAGGCAGGATGGAAGGATCTGAGAAAGGAAGAAGGGGCATTTTCCCCTCTCCATTACTGAAATCTACCTTCTGGGCCAAATCCTCAGCTGGTGTAAATCAGTTTCCACTACTGTCAATGGAGCTACACTGATTTTTGCCTTCTGAGGTTCTGGCCTTCACTTCCCATTCTAGTTCTTTGGGCATAAAGAAGCAGCCCTTTCCAGGTATGGCACGAATTTGCCTCACTGTGGGTAAAGTCAGGTGCACAACCAATGGGTATGTTGCATAAACCATTTTTAGCATCCCTTTCCGTTGATTTCACTGGGGAGTTCTGCTGAAACATGGGTGAGAGAAACCGGTGCAGTATAAATCAAAGTGGTTCTATTGTGTCCTAAAGACGCCAACCTGCTGGGCTGTCAGATTTACCTTGTGTGTCAAGACAAACAACGCTGAATGGGATGCCATAATAGCAATACTATAATTAATCACAATCCTGCATGAGTCAGACTCCTACAGGGAACCAATAATGGCATATGGGGTGTTGGACACTTGTCTGGAGTATAGCCCATTTCTAAATAAGTGAAACCATTTGAAGTCTCACGTTGGTAGCACATGTCCCACTATTGCAAGAGCAAGCAGTATGCTGCATGGAGACACAGCCTTGATAGTGCTGAGCCCTTCAAGACCTGTTTCCACATCTCTTTATCGTATTCACACCCAATTGAGGGAACCGTTTCAGAGAAATTCATTGCTGCTTTGAGTTGTTTGTATGTGGGCGTTTGTTTTGTTTATGAACCCTCACTTCATTTGATGACTAAAGAGTAATAATAGATAAGAATATAGAAATGGCCGTACTGGGTCAGATCAAAGGTCCATCTAGGCCCAATATCCTGTCTTCTGACAATGGCCAATGCCAGGTGTTCAGAGGGAATGAACAGAACAGGGAATCAAGTGATACATCCTCTGTCACCCGTTCCCAGCTTCTGGCAAACAGAGGCGAGGGCAGGGGTGGGCAAACTTTTTGGCTTGAGGGCCACATCTGGGTATGGAAATTGTATGGCAGGCCATGAATGCTCACAAAATTGGGGGTTGGGGTGTGGGCTCCAGCCATGGGTGTGGGCTCTGGGGTGGGGCCGGGGATGAGGGATTTTTGAGGGACAGGAGAGGGCTAGGGGTGAAGCAGAGGGGTTTAGAGTATGGGAGGGGGCCCTAGGCTGAGGCAGAGGGTTGGATATGGGAGAGGGTATGGGCTCAGAGTGTGGGGCCAGAAATGAGGGTTTCAGGGTGTGGGAGAGGGCTCTCGAATGGGGTAGGGTGTTAGGGGGGGTGTGTGTGTGGGGCGGGCTACAGCTGGGGGGTGCAGGCTCAGGGCTGGGGATGAGGAGTTTGGGTATGAGGGTGCTCTGGGCTAGGACCGAGGGGTTCAGAGGGCAAGAGGGGGATCAGGACTGGGGCAGAGGTTTGGGGCAAGGTAGGAGGTCAGAGGTGCAGGATCTGGGCAGTGCTTACCTCAAGCAGCTCCCTGAAGCAGTGGCATGTCCACCCTCTGGCTTGTATGTGGAGGCGCAGCACCGGCCACATGGCTCTTCATGCTGCCCCGTCCACAAGTGCCGTCCCTGCACCTCTGATTGGCCGCAGTTCCTGGCCAATGGGAGCTGCAGAGCCGGCACTTCATATATTCCCAATATATGTTTTTCGAGCTAGGGTGATCACATCTGCACGCAGTATTCAATAAGAGGACATACCATGGATTTATATAGAAGCAAGATGATGTTTTCTGTCTTATCATCTATCCCTTTCCTAATGGTTCCCAACCTTCTGGTTGTGTTTTTTTGACTGCCGCTGCATATTGAGTGGATGTTTTCAGAGAACTCCCCTTTCCTTCAGGCAAAATGCAGAGCTGTCGTCTCTGATGGGGTAATCGACAGGGGGCGCATGTTCAAAAGTAAAACCACCCACAAAATAGGAATGAAAAGAAGCACTCAAAGAAAAGCAGCACTTGCTGGCAGTGAAGAGTGGGAGGTGATGAAGCCTTTTCTAATTTAGAGCACTGTTTCCAGCCCATATGTTGTTTCATCATGCGATCTCTGCATATGTGAAGAAGGACCCACTATTGCTAATGTTAGTCAGCTGTTGTAGTGGTAGGGGCCAATCCTACTGCTGTGGATGTCACAGGCAATCCTCTTATTGGGTTCTTTAATGGTACTAGGATCAGGACCTGAAAAAGAGAGCATGAAATAAGACCCACACTAATTAACACCTAGAAGATGCCTTTAAACCCCTGCTCTGTGTTACCTTAGAGATGGGAGCTACCAGCAGTATTGTAACAAGAGAACTTGAAGACTGTTTGAAAAACACATCACGGTGGCATGAGAGAAGGAAAACAACAGGGAAAGAGAGATGTAGAGATGACCCTGCTTAGAACTTTGTGACTGAAAGAGCTCCGAAGTTGCTGAGTGTCCTTAGCAGGAGGCACACAACCATAAACACAAAGCTAGCTGCTGGGTATGTCTCTGTAGTGATGTGACTCCAAAAAAATCATGTGAAAAGGAGGAAACAAGTCCAGAGCAGGCTAGAAATTTGGGACAAGTGGAGCAAAACCTGACATGTAAAGAAGCTAAGAATGCCCTAACTTCTGCAGTGAAACCGACACATGTAGTCTATAGTGACATAAAAATCGTTTTCCATTTAGCAAAGACCAGCTGTAAAATATCCCATAAATCTAAAGCTTGCCTTGGTGCTTGGAGTTGCATTCTAATTGTCCTTTCTATTCTTCTCTGAGTGTTTTAATTAACCTTTTGCACCCTCATCCTCCTTTTAATTCCCATCTATAGCTGCGCTTGTACAGAATTATGATGCTTAGTACATTGCAGAACTAAAAGGTAGAAGTCAAAGTTAACTTTTATAGCCATGCAAGAAGTGAATCTTTTTGTCATACATCTGTTGTTTTTCTTAAATCTAACTTTAAACAGGAAAATAAGATTCTTTGTGATGATTTTCAAAGGGCAATGTTAATGAAAATATTAGATGATCTGTGAAATAAAAATAGTTGAGTCCAGTGAAGATTGGAAATATCACAGAGTCCAATAAATGTAAAGGGTTAAACTATTCACATTTTACAGGACTTTCTTCAGTGCCAACTAGCTAAGGAGTGAATCAGTTCTGAATTTCAGTTTCAGATACTAATGGTCAGCAACACATTCAAGTGCAAATTCCGACCCATGGTCACAGATCATCAATAAAGATTCAAAGCATTGTCCATTTGTGCTTATAAATCAGCTGTCAGTCATGCAAGTCTATTTTCAAAATGTTGTGCAAGGGTTTACACGTGGAACAAATTTCAAAGGGAATGAAAATCTAGACATGCAGCGTGCAGTGATTAGATCAGACACTGTAAAGAAGTGAGGAAGTAGGTGGAGCTTCAAATCTGGGCAGGCTTCCTAGGAACAAGAGCAATAAGAGGATTTTGCTCTTATACAGTGTCTTCATCTGAGAAGTCCAAGGGGATATTGTTCTGCAGTTACAGTAGGTGCACAAACTCTCTAATATGAAAATCTTGACTAGTCTTGGTTCATGAATTCTTTGATTTGTTCCTTCTTTCTGCTGTGAACCATTTCCCCGACGGCTTAAAAAATTGTCCCTTGGTGTCAAAGAGACAGGACTTATGGGAGTCTCCTTCTGCTTAATATGGTTCATGGTCATTGTTACTGAATGGAGCTCATACACTGTAAGAATTAGCTCCTGCACATTAAGTCATATTGGTCAAGAATGACCTTGTGGGGTCAGCTCAGGTAGATAGGGCAATTCTATCAGGACCTGAGCTAGCATGTGAAGGGTTCAAGCTAGCACAAACCCTGGGACTCTGTAGCCTACAGGGCCGGATTCACTTGAGATATCCAAGCCAGACTAGCATGAGTGTTTCTATCTGGAGGCTTGTTCCCAGCTGCTGTGTATACTTGATCCTGTCTCAGTAGGACTGGACTTGATGACATATCAAGGTTCTCTCCAGCCCTACATGTCTATGGTAATGTCCTGCTCTTACCAACTTTCCCTGCCTGCTTTGGCACATTGTGTGACCCTGGCTTCACTTTCCTTCAGGGCAGGCGGGCTAAAGGGGTGGCAGAAGGCTCTTTTAAATATCTCCTCTCCCGCCACTGCCTACATATCTCCCAGGCATGGGGACTATCACAATGTGGACCTGAAAGATTAGGCCACAACGGAAAGATTTTCCTTTCCCAAAGCTGTTTGTTTCTGTGTCTTTCCCCCTTTATGGAAGGCATGTTTGCATGTCTCCCTCAGCTTGTTCCTGTTCTCGCAGTCCCGCTAGAATGAAGCCTGGAGTGTCATCAATAACTTTTTTCTTTAAATGTATTTATTCTGTTGGGGAATATCACCATTTTTCTTCATTTGCCCTGACGTTTTGTTCGTTCTCTCTGGAGTTTGCTCACAGGACAGAAATAAATAGCTTGTACTATTCAACAAAGTCCGTTGAACAAAACAAGACAAAGTCTGAAGCCAATAAATGGGCTGTGGGTTTGATACTTCTTGCATAATGGAATTCCCCAATTTATGCAGTCCTGACTTCATTCTGAAAGGGGATTGGCTACTTAATTTTGCTCCACTGAGAAAACTCCTGGCATTATGAGCACCAAATCAAGAGTAATGAAGACTAATGACTGGACATGGCACAGAAAAAGAAAAAGCTGTTGGAAATCAGACTCCCAATTATTTATTTTTGTGGCACTACAGCGTTTCAGATGTTCATGCCATTTACCAAAAAGCAGAGACAAAGGAAGCAGAAATGTTCAGTGGAAATTGAAAGGCGTCTAAAATATGTCTTTGGAAGTAAAGTATCCGAGTGGTAGCCGTGTTAGTCTGTACCCACAAAAACAATGAGGAGTCTGGCGGCACCTTAAAGATGAACAGATTTATTTGGGCATAAGCTTTCATGGGTAAAAAGCTTATGCCCAAATAACTCTGGTAGCCTTTAAGGTGCCACTGGATTCCTCGTTGGTTTAGGAGGTAAAGGCTGGATTCCCAAGGACTCTACATCAACAGTTGGGACCTGATGTACTAAGGTCTTTTGCAAATCTGGCCCTAATGTGGGTGTCTAAATAGGAGCTGAACTCTGACTTGTGTTGTCGGTGCTGGCGATAAACTCTCTGGGTCAGACACTGGGCCAGATTCTCTCGTGCAAAAGCTAGTTGCAGCTCCATTGGTTTCCATAGAGTTCTACCATCGACACGGACAGAAATTTGGCCCACTGTCTTTATTTGAGTATTTTGTTCAGGATCAGTCACATTGTTAGGGCCAGACATGGAATACAGAAATAATTAGATAATGTGTAAGCAGGCCTGCCACAGCCCCTTGTGGAGACGGTCAGCAGTCAGATGATTTTCAGTGCACCCCATTATCATCCCGGCTCTCGTGTAAGGCAGAACTTGCCATCTTTTGTAGGCTTTTATGCTGGAGAGGATGATAAACTCTGATGGGATTTGCCAAAATCTGCGATGCGCTGCCTCCCGGGAGTGGGTGCCTGGTCAGAGGGACTGAGCCCCTCACAGGCTAAGACCCAATTCTCTACAAGTTAACATAAGAACGGCTGTATTGGGTCAGACCAATGGTCCACTCAGCCCAGTATCTTGTCTTCTGACAGTGCCAGGTGCTTCAGAGGGAATGAACAGAACAGGGCAATTTAATGAGTGATCTATCCTCTGTTGCCCAGTGCCAGCTTTTCGCAGTTGGAGGTTTAGGGACACCCAGAACATGTGGTTGCTTCCCTGACTATTTTGGCTAATAGCCACTGATGGAGCTGTCCTCCATGAACTTGTTTAATTCTTTTTTGAACCCAGTTATCGTTTTGGCCTTCAAAACGCCCCCTTGGAACAAGTTCCACAGGTTAACTGCATTGTGTGAAGTACTTCCTTGTGATTGGTTTAAACTTACTGCTTATAAATTTCATTGGGTGACCCCGGGTTCTTGTGTTATGTGAAGGGGTAAATAACATTTCCTTATGCATTTTCTCCACACCATTCATGATTTTGAAGACCTCTATCATATCCCCCCTAAATTGTCTATTTTCTATGTTGAACTGTCCCAGTATTTTTAATTTCTCCTCATATAGAATCCATATGCATGTGCATTTCATGGAACTGATTATTTTGTTGCCCTTCGCTGTACCTTTTCTAATTTTAATCTCTCTTTTTTTGAGATGGGGCAACTGGAACTGCATGCGCTGTTTGATGTATGGGCTTACCATGGATGTATAGAGTGGCATTATGATGATTTCTGTCTTGCTATCTATTTCCTAATTGTTTCTAACCTTGTTTTCGCTTTTTTGACTGTCACTGCACGTTGAGTGGGTGTTTTCAGAGAACTATCCATGAAGATTCCAAGATCTCTTTCTTGAGTGGTAACAGCTAATCTTGCTTGGTAACAACTAGGATTCTTGCAGGGGGGAAAACCAAAGAAACCCACCAAAGTAGCATTTAGCTTCAAAAATGAAGAAGCTTGTTCAATCAAAATTAAAAGGAGCAGTCAGAAGAGTGAAATGCCTGCAAACTTCATGGAAACTTTTAAAGAACTACATAATAGAGGTTCAAACTAAATATATAATCCCCATTTTTTAAAAAAAAAAAAAAACCCACAAAAACAGTGAGGACCAAAAAATAAAAAAAAAATGCTGCAATGGCCAAACAAGGAGCAATTAGGGACAAAAAGACACCTTGAATAATTGGAAGTTGCATCTCACTGAGGAGAAAATAAAGGAACATAAACTCTTGGAAGTCAAGTGTAGAAGTATAATGATGCAGAATAAAAAGAATTTCAAGAGCAACTAGCAAAAGCCACAAAAACTAGCAGAAAAAAAATCCAAGTACATCAGAAGCTGGGAGCCTGCCAAACAATTTGTGTGGCCACTGGACGATCGAGGTGCTAAAGGAGCACTCAGTGAAGGCAAGGCCATTGCGGAGAAACTAAATGAATTTTTTGCATTAGGTTTCACTGCAGGGGATGTGAGAGGGATTCCCACACCTCACATTCTTTGCAGGTGAGAAATCTGAGGAACTGTCCCAGACTGAGGTGCAATTAGAGGAGGTTTTGGAACAAACTGATAAATTAAAAAGTAGTAAGTAACCAGGACCAGAAAGTATTCACCCAGGAGTTCTGAAGGACTCAAATATGAAACTGCAGAGCTACTAACTGTGGTTTGTAACCTATTGTTTAAATCAGCCTCTGAACCAAATGACTGGAAGATAGCTAATGTGACACTGAATTTTTAAAAGAGATCCAGAGGCAATGACAGGCTGATAAGACTAACTATAGAGGACAGAATTAGCAGGTACATAGATGAACACAGGTATGTTGGAAAAGAGTCAACAGGGCTTTGGTGAGGCATGATTCCCCTTTACAAATCTCCTAGAATTTGCTGAGGGTCTCATCAAGCATGTGGACAAAGGTGATCCAGATGACATAGAATATTTGGACATTCAGAAAGCCTTTGACAAGGTCCCAAGATCCTCTCATAAATCAGTAACTGGTTAACAGACAGGAAATGAAGGTAAGAATAGTCAGTTTTCACAATGGAGAGGGGTAAATAGTGGGGTCTCCCAAGGATCTGTACTGGGACCAGTGATATTTCACATATTCAGAACTGATCCAGAGAAAGGAATAAATAGTGAGGTGGCTAAACTTGCAGATGATACTAAATCCAAAGCCGACTCTAAAGAGTTACAAAGGGATCTCACAAATGGGCAACAACCGGGCAGATGAAATTCAATATTGATAAGTGCACAGTAATGCACACTGGAAAACGTAATCACAGCAATACATAATTCCAGCTGTCCATTACTTATCTTGTTTCAACTATCTTTTGATTCCTTGCACCAGGAATTTAATCTTGTTTGCACGTCAAGCCATTCTTAATTTGCAAATGCCTCTCAGTCCTGCAAGCAGTTTCTAACAGATCCTTGTTTTTACTTCTCTTCCCCTTGATTTTACTGGTGCCCAATAGCAGAGAACCTAAATGGTTGGAGAAGTGGCAGCCAGTGGAATGGATATTAATGGCACTATATCTGTCCGAAAGGCTGCTGCCCCTTCTCATCATACCTGACCTAATTGATGAAATTGCTGCCCTCGGGCTTTGATTTCAGTCATGGTCCTAAACCAAAGTCTCATGCTTGTCACCATGGTCCTAACTCATTCCCAAATATGTGTGATATTCTGCTTAATTCTATGGGAGGAGCTCACTATTACACTACTAGAGCTTGCTGAATAATAATAATAATTAATAATAATAAAATGCACTAAAAGTGCCCTGCTTATTCAGAGTGTGTTCTGTAAAATACACCTTGTAACTGTGCCTTTGTGGGTCACAACTGAGAATACCAAATTCAGGACAAACTGCTGAGAAGTAGGGCAGATACACCCCAAAACTGGAGGCTATTCTCTCATGAGATATACCAAACCAGCAACAAAAGTACACTTCTGTTTCCCCACACAAGAAGTCAGATCAGCAGCTTCCTTAGCCATGCCAGTCCTTGTATCACCATAAAAACACTGGACTTAGAAATGAGTGGTTATTTAAAACCAGTTTCATCAAATAAAAGATTCCTCTGGTCCCAGACAACCAGCCACACACCCAGGTCAATGTACAGATCTTACCCAAAAATCACACTGTTGCCAGTCCTTCAGTATCTAAAATCTAAAGGGTTATTTATGAAAAGAAAGAAAGGTGAGAGTTAAAACTGGTTAAAGGAATCAAATACATACAATAATTAGAAGGTTCTTGGACCAGGCTTGTAGCAGTGATGGAATAAACTGCTGCCTTTTTAAGCCTCCGGTTTTGGGCTTTCAAATCATCGGAAGGACCTCAGTCCCTTGGTTAGAATGCTCCCATTAGTATAAATCCACAGTCCATAGGTTTGAGCAGGGAAGAGGCCAAATGGAGATGTTTCCAGGGCCTTTTATAGCTTCTGCCATGTGGAGGGAAACCCATTGTTTCAAACAAAGCCCTCAGCACAGCTAGTGGAAAATTACAGGTAAAAGATGGAGTTTGGAGTCACATGGGCAAGTCACATGTCCATGCCTAATTCTGCTTAGTCATAGCAGGAAATCATTACCTATACCCAAGACAGAACTTTTACAGGACAGTCTATTCAGCATAGATAGGCATCTTCCATTATCTTCTTTTGATGGGCCACTTAACTTTAATAGTCCCTTCAAGATGTACTGGCTAAATACCTTTTGGGTGTTACCACAGGAGCAAGCATTTGAAATCCAGGTATAGATCCAATACTCATAATGTGAACCACAAAAATGATACATGGATCCAAATAGCATAATCCTATTTAGCAAATCATCACCTTTCAGTACACGCCTTACCTGCCACATTTTCTACGCGATTTGTTGCAGTTATATAACAGTGGTAGAACCAATGAGCTATAAAGGTAATATTTTATAAGATAAGACGAGGAAGACTTTGTAGCACCTTAGAGACTAACCAGTTTATTTCAGCATAAGCTTTCGTGGGCTATAGCCCACTTCATCGGCTATAAGATGTCACACACCTATTTATAACTTTAATTAATCAGCATTCTTAAATACAATAATATTCTTAGGAAAGGTTAAAAATAAAAGTCCCACCAAAAATATCCTTTAAAAATAGCAGTGCAAATATGCCAAGCAGCTGGGTGCCCGGATACCGTGCAGGCTAAACACCTGGCGAGATAGATGGACAGCCAGGCTGGGTAGGTGCCAAGTGTAGACATGGAGTGTGCGGAGGGGAATGCACATGCCTGCTGGATTTCCAACAAGGGAGAGGAGATGAACCTTTTGTTGTAGGCGTTATGAACAGGGAGCCTGGGCACTGTCTAGTCTGTACAGCTGCTTCTCCTGTGCTCATCACTGTTGTATCTAAGGCCTAAATCCACAAAGATATGTAGGCACCTAGCTCCCATTGAAATCAGAGTTAGTTAGCTAAACACCCTGTGTGCCTTCAAGCGGTGCGTTAAGCAACGGGACTAAGATGGGCCACATGTGGATTGTTCCTTCTCTCATACTCTCCCTGGGGGAGAGCTGTGTGTGCAGTGTAGGGTTTTGTTTTGGTAGGGTTTTTTGAATTCTCCATGCGGCTGTGTGTTTATGCCAGGGAAGGCAGATTGAAGAAATGCACCTGGTCCTTGGTGCAGAAGGTGATGACGGCTTGTAGTTCCTATGAGCGTTTGCTTCGTATTCTGGGAACTGCTTCCACAAAAAGTTGTCCTGCACAAATGAGCTTTACCCTTATTATAGAGAGTTCCCTTGTGACGGAGCAGCGGAGTTAGTGATCACTGTCTTCATCCAGAGTTTTTTGTGATCTTTGATAGGCTGTTTTAGGAAAACGCAAGCTGAATATTGTGCAGCCCCTGTAGTTCTTGCACCAATAGCTAAAACCAGCTCTCCAATCTCATTGTTTGGTTATTTTTGTGAAGATATCCACTTACATCATTAATCAATTCTTTAATATTCATTTATAGGCATCCCCTTTTTAAGCCAGAGAGGGAATGTGGCTTAGTGGAATGAGTGCTGGCCCAACACTTGGGAGATCTGGCTTCACCTCCTGGCTTTGGAACTTAGTCTATGCAAGACATCTTGCCTCTTGGTACCTTGGTTTATCCATCTGTTGAATGGGGATAATAGTACTGACCTACTTATTAAAGTGCCTGGAGGCCTACTGATGAAAAGCGCAAGGTATTATTATTAGTAAATTAGGTTGTGGCTGCATTTTGAGTAAATGCATTTTGAAGTGAAATTGTGTGTGTGTTTTTTTTTATGTTCTAAGAGGTTGTTAGTACTTCTGTGACATCTCAGCCGCTAAGTACAAGAGGAGGTAATTGATTGCTTTTGTTTAGACATGCCTGACATACAAATAATTGGTACTTGTTACATTGTGGCTCAGTGCTGTACATTTAAGGCTGATTTTTCCAAAGAGCTCAGCATTCATTCAGGGACCTCAGTGAAATGGCCAAGGATCCAAAAGGGCTCAGCACACAGCAATTTCCATGGACTCATGGAATGGGTTTGACCAAATCGAAACACTGTGGGAGCGTTGGCGGATTAGCCACTGGGCCAATGGGGCCTGTGCCCAAGGAACCCGGCCAATTGGGAGCCCTGCAAAGTGGATGCCCACATGTCCTGATCTGCTCTGTGTTCCCTGCCCCATTTCCCTAGCAGGAACACTAGGGGAAGGGACTGCTGGCAGAAGGGGTGGAGAGGGGCCCCCTTTTGCTCTGGCCCAGGGCCCCCCAAATCTCTAATCTGCCTCTGTGTGGGAGCATAGCAATATTGTCAACATTTCCATGGGAGATTATTGAAGCACTTTAGTTTATGTCCTGTTCTATTATGATATGTTACATCATATCAAAGTCACAATAATAAAGTCAAAATGAAATGTTTGTCTTATCAAAATTAAATATTATTGAAATGACACATTACCTTAATGTCATATTCTGAAAATATTTCAAATATTTCATTTCACTAAAAGTTCTGAGGATTCCCTGATTTGGGACTAACCCACATTTTGAAATCTCGGAATTTCCCGTGGGACGGGAAGTCTGAATTTCAACCCGCTCCAGTGCTGAATGGTTTAGGAAATTGGGCCCTCAACCTAACATTTGGAATCCTGTTCATGCTGGAAACCGTCTCTTCCCTGTAAGTCCTTGAACCTTCATAACTCGGACTTGTCACAAACGGCAATATCACAGCGTGCTTTCATCTCAGACAGACATAAACCAGTGGTTCTGAACACATACAGCTCTAGCTGATTGCAATACGTTTCTACATGAAAAGGCGGTGAGTTTAAGTCTATTTGAGAATACAAATCCATTCATGATTGTGAGGTGCTCAGAGACTAAAGAGATCAAGGCCTTAAATATCTAGGTAGATGTTCTGAAAGCAGTGATAGTGAGCGACAAAGTAGAGAAAAGAGCTGTCATTATCTATGCTGGGCCAAATTTGGTGGACTATTGACCTGCTGAGACAGAGTGGCTGCTTTGCTTTGAGTCACTGGGCTCAGCCATAATTTAATATTGCCCACACATCTAGTGACTCTTGGTGGGTAGTGAGTAACCACAGTCAGACAGTCAATAACATCAAACGTTGAAGCTCAGGTTTCTTCAGCTGAAGTGCTGCCCTATCCCTCCATAGAAGAGACAGGCTGTAAACCAAAGTAATTACGAAGAACATTTTCCCCGTCTTCCTCCTTGTCCATGCTGCTAGCAGGGAAGATTAGCTGCCTCTTCATCCGTGACCTTATGACACAGCTGTGCTCCTCCAGGCCAGTGCAGCTAACAAGACCTAACACAAAGACCCATGGAAATAATTTTCTCAGTCAAGGGTGCTTGACTGTGACACAAGCTACATAGAAGAGGATACTAAGCATAAGCCTGGTCAGATTCACATTTTACGAGGCGCACCGATCTCCTAAAACAAATGCGGGAAATCTGGGGGAAGTTCTTTGGCCTGTGTTATACATGAGGTCAGACTAGATGATCACTGTGACTGGAGTCCCAGGGGGGCCACACTGAGGTTACTCAATTAGGGCAAACTGCAAAGAATGGGGCAGAAAACCCCCAAAGCTGGTGTTTTTTCCAATACTTAAATCCACCCAGCTAGCCAGAAAACAGCTTCCACAATACCTTACTGGTTATACAGAAGCCAAAACACAGTTCTTTTAAAATAACCCAACCTTTGGACTGCCTCCCAGATAGCCAAGTCAAATATGAGAGTTCTACCAGTCCTGAAAGATTAACATCCCAGGTTAATATTTCAGATCTTACCCAAATACAAACTTACAGCCAGTTCTTATTAATTAAACTAAAATTTATTTAAAAAGGAGATAGAGTATTGGTTAAAAGATGGTCATGACATGAGTACAGTTCTATGATCAGTTTCATAGCAGAGATTAGTCTCTAAGGTGCCACAAGGACTCATCGTTGTTTTTGCTGATACAGACTAACACTCTGATAGCAGAGATGGTGTATTTTGGAGTTGCGCAGAGTTCTTAGAATTAGTCCATAGATTCAATCCAATGTCCATACCAGGGTGATCCAAATAAATTTGGAGACCTCAGTCTTGCAGCTTTATGCTTCCCTGATAAAGCATAGGCAGATTTGAGATAAAAGGATCAGAACTCAAGTCCTTTAAAGAGTTGTACGCCTTTTCTTGCCAGCACAGAGTCCTCAGCTGAACAATAGGCAATCATCCTGGCTTTGAAGTAGACCTATTTCCTAAGCATCTCCGGTAATTAGCAACATGGATTAACATAAGGCAATTGCCTATCTTTTACTATTTGCAGGTGATCTGCTATATACTTCAAAGAGAAATCAATACAGTGATACCACTATATTTACAGTTCATTTAAATGTTGAGATCTCCTTTTGATCTCTGAATTAACAAAATACAGCAAAGTCAGGAACCATTTGATTACATGGTTAACTCTTACAAGATATAGGTAAACACAGACTACCACAAACATTATCTTCTTCCTATTCTTTATCAATACCAGTTTACATTTCAAAGTTCTAGCCTATTTAACATGGCTGTTTTATCTATTCCTAAGGAATATCCCTAATTGCCATTTACATACTTTTCTAACATATCTCTAAGGTTGAATTTGGGTTAATTAGCCTATTATTTGCTTACTCCTTTCTGGCTATGTGTCACAATCACAATGGTCCCTTCTGGCCTTGGAATCTATGAAAGCCTTCCAGCTACTAGCAGAAGACAAGGAAAATACTGTAGAAAAGAACTTTACAGCAACAAACAAGAGCCCCTGGAACCTGGGCGAGGCAAAGAGCAGAGCCCATTGTTGTTGTTTAATTCACCATGGATAACACTTTGAAGTTCTAAAATACCTTCTCTCCATTGAGATCACTGGTGATAGGTGTTAGCCAAAGCTAAAGTGGATAATCCATGTTTAATCTCCTCTGCATGGTGTGACAGTTCTGTTCCTCATGAGACCCAACTGAGAGTGCCAAGTCAGGACAAATTACTTCAAACAGGACAGGGTTTCTTCACCTCTAAGGCAAACCAAACCAGCCAAACAGAAAAGACTTTGGTTTTGCCCCACTGGCTAGCCACAAGTCACATAAGCAATTCCCTTAGACACTCCAGTTTCCCAGTATCACCACCAGCAGCCACTTGTCCTGGGGACAAATGGTTATGAAAATCAATACCACAATAAAAGAAAAAGGTTCTCCCCTATCCCAAAAGATTGAGCCCAAGTCCCAGGTCAATATACAAATCAGATCTTACCCACAAATCATGCTGTTGCCAATCCGTTAGAATCTAAAATCTAAAGGTTTATTCATAAAAGGAAAAAGCTATAGGTGAGGGTTAGAAATGGTAAAAAGAAATCAATTACATGCAGTAATGGCAAATCTCTTGGTTCAGGCTTGCATCAGTGGTAGAATAAACTACAGGTTCAAATCAAGTCTCTGGAGTACAAACATTCACAGCAGGGATGGGTCCTTTGGTCCTTTGAAAGCTTCTGTTTGTTGCAAAAGTTCCTCCAGAGTAAGAAGCAGGAAATGAAGAACAAAATGGAGATCAGACATCAGCTTTTTATAGTCTTTCCAGGTGCAGGAATTCTCTTTGTCCTTTGCTGTGGAAACTTGCAGCAAAATGGAGTTCAGAGTCACACTGGGCAAGTCTCTGCATACCTTGCTGAATCACAGGATGTGTCCGCCCTCTCTCAATGAGTTAATTGTTTAGCTGATGGTCCTTAATGGGCCATTAAGCAGGCTAAGCCAAGCTAACACCAAGTAGTCTGGAATGTTATCCAGCAGCATAGCACAAAATTTGGAAAGAGAGGCAGTACAGAGCCAACATTCACAACTTTAACTACAAAAATGATACACACATACCAATGGCATAATCATAATCAGCAAACCATAACCTGGTCGTAGACACCTTATGTGACCCCCTTTACATAAGATTTGGTGCCACTACAGGACCAATGATCTATATGATCCCAGATTATTTCAGTAACGTGACACATGGATTATTCTCCTTTATGACTGCAGAACAGAAACAGGTGGAGGAACCTGGAGTGGGAGGTTCTGGTACTAAGCAGCCCCAATAGCATTTTCTCTGGAGTCTTGGCAGAACATGAGAGGCAAAGAACCTTGTAAACCTTGTAGCTCAGCCTGGGAGCATTTGCCATTCATGGCTTTGCAGCAGTGTCCATTCTGCCACACCAGATTCACTCCTCCTCCTTTGCCTTTCAAGACCATTGCTTCAGCACCCAGGCATAGTTCAGACCCTCCTGACAGCCAATTCTCCCAATGAGCTCCTTCACTTATTCCTAGCCTGTTTCCTTTTCAGTTGAATTCATCCTTTAGCTTTGTCTGCATGGAAAGAGTCTACTATCGCATGCAACAAATCACCATAGTAGGTGCCCAGTTCATAGCCTCAGTGGAGAAAAACGCATGTTTCCTTTTTATTGAAGAAGCAAAACCATACAGCTCATTAGATCTGATTTGCATTGAGTTTTTCCACAGCATCTTGATATGTTCTAGGGATGAGGCTTTGCCTGAATTCCATATATTTCATATTTACTTTATATTAAGTATTCCTAGTAATTTTAAAATGTTTTACAAAAACCCGTTAAATTTCCATGGTTGCTAAACATGTATGTGTGTGTGTATGTTGCAGACACCCCTCATACATACACACACGTGCACACCTGAGTGTGTGTGTGTGTGTGTGTGTGTGTGTGAAAGTCAATTCCTAACAGTGAGGTTCAAGAGTAAATGAAAGCAAATGATGAGCAACAGGAAAAGAAAGAAAAAGAAAACTAGAAAGTATAGAAAAGAATGAATACCTGAAATCCTCCTTCCCTTTTCACAGTTAGGTTCACTAACTTAATTTTCTCCTCCAGCTGAATAGATTTTAATTTCTAGGAAGTCTTCCCAGCTATCTTGGGTCTTTGTCAAATTATCATCACGTTGATTTATTAGCTCCACAGGACAGGCTAGCTCCAGCAAACACAGAAAACAATCATTTCTAATGAAAACCTTGAAATGAGTCTTTTTGCTCATGAAGGAAACTAGAACATACAGCTCTGAGTCTAATTTTCACTACATTGTGCCTAAGCACAAAGATCATTTTTAATGAACTAGATAGTGCACATCAGAATCTGTACAACAAGGCTGAGATGGTTTGACTAGAGGAGGGGCAAGCGCCAAATCATTGTAACAAAAGAAGTAGGAGCAGGAATGACCTTGAATGCTGTTGCCATCTTGTGTGGAAGTCCCAAACCTTTTGGGGGACATTGGCCTTGACTAGGCAGATGGTCCATCTGCATTTGCTCACCAGATTTGCAAAGCGAAACACTGGATGTCTACCTTGGTGAAGGGGGCAGTGGATGGGTGGGGAAGGGTGTGACCCTAAGGACCATTAACTGCCAGCTGGCAAAGGGCTGACTGCTCTATAACAGTAACGCCAGACAGGCCCGACACACTCACTACACCTAACACATTGCTTTCGTAATATTTACCCAAAGACGGTCACATGAGGTCTCCAATAAAAGCGTATGTCATCTGATTTTCATGAAAGCGTTTTGAGATATATGTACAGATGATATTTAAGAAGCTTTGTATATATAGTGGAAATATGTTTTAAAGTCTGTGCCCAGGGGAGGGCTGACAGACTGGTTTCTGCCAGACAACGGATGTATATTCACCTGTTGGCCTTGGTTCACATATCAAACAAGCATTGTAAGCCAGCCCAACGAAAATCTGTTCATATACGGATGTCAACATGAGAATGTATATTTGATATGTAACCATTTCTGGTTCCATCGTTATCCTTGTCCACTATCTCGTAGCCTGTGATATGTATGGTTCTTTTCACTATAAGGATATCTCAGTGCTGTGATGTTATATTGGAGCTGGGTTGAATCAAACAAGCTGGTGTGTGTGCTGCTCCTTTGGGGACAGATTTCGTGGCAGCTTCTGTGAGTGACCCATAGTCAAGGGCTAGACACTTCAGGGGAATGCATCAAGGGGGCTAGAGGATTGAGGGGCACCTGTTGCTAAGTTGCTAGACAAAGGGAGGGCTGGCAGAGCCCCGAGGAGATGGTTTGAGTGTCTAACAGGCAGATTAAGCACAAGCAAATCTTCCTCTTTCTGGAGGTGGAGGTGAGGCACACGGGGACTCTCAGTCCTGGGCACCCTGAAAAAGTGTCAGAGGGTGACAGTTTGGTTTAATGAGAGCAAGAGAATGAAGGGTCTTCACGCTCAAGCATTCCTGCCCTTTTGTCTTTCACCTTTCCCATGTTTTTCTGTCTAAATGACCCAAGTTAACCCTGGCTCTGATGTGGATGAATGTGGGGTGAGAGGTCCCTTCCCCACGTGACAGGAGAATGGCAATGCAGTGGATGCTCTTGGAGAAGCCCAGGAACCGCCCTTCCCATATACAGCCCTCCCCAAAGGGTTTGATGAGCAGGGAGGAGACTGTGCTATTGCTTCACCCTCCCTCCATCCCAGTCTGCCGAGCCCACTGGAAGGAGGGTGAAGCCTGCATGCCGGGGAGCTCAGGGAAGGACTGTGTGCCTCTTCCAGGGCCATGAGCACTTTGCATAGTGAGCCCCAGTTCGCTGAGCTCAGTTACTGCAGCAGCGGACACCAATCTCAGACTGCTAGTTACTGCCAAGTCACTGGAGAACTTAGAGTGTAGGCGATATTTTCAAGATCTGTGAAGTCCACTCATTTGCTACAATAGCTTTCCCCCATGAGAACCCCTATAGATTGTCTTACTACTCTTCTAACTGAAATAAATAAACACAGTGTTCTAGACTATTCTAGATGCACAAAGGAATGGCTCAGTTACACTCTGGTAAGATGAATCCAGTTCACTAGTGTAAAATTCAAGTAATTTCACTGACCCAGATTCCTTCCTCTACAAAGTTCCACTTCCTGATTCTCATGGTGCATTTGGCCAGCCTTGGCTCATTGCCATAAATTAGAGCAGCTTTGGGGCTGCTCTTACTTATGCCAACTGGCTAAGATCCCTAAGGGATCTTATGCTAGCTGTGAATTGGAGTAGCACAGATTCTTTATGTCACACCCTTTCCTGTCCCTTGTGGTGGGGTGCGGAGAGGCACAGGAGACAACTATGCCAGCTGAGAGCCCGCCCTGTGCTGGAGGAATTTTCAACTGGCCATGTAGGGCCAGATTCCACCACTTTTTGCTGCTTGAGTGGTGCAAAGCAACTGGAACAGAAGGAGAGAAGCAGAGTTGTTGCCTTCGGTGACGTAACTGCAGCTTACATCAGCGTAACTATGTGCTGTATTGGGAAGGATTTGTTTTCTTTATCATGACTATTGCTATAGAGTGCATCAGAGCGTTCAGGTATCACAGTCCCTTGTATATCATCTGTCAAAATGTGTTTATTATAGGCAAGAACCAGTTCTATCATTATAAATTACAGGCATTTACAGCCTTGTAGTTTATAGTGTGACTTACTGTAATGATACACAACATTAATTGTTATAGAGAACGATAGCGACATGTTTTATATCCACAATATCGTAGACAGTCTTAAGCCGTAGAAAGGTTTTGCTGAGAACTTCAGGGCTTTGCAACTAATCTCTAGCAGATATGTTTGTAAAGTATCCAGAAAATTGGGTCTGTTGGATGATTTAAGAAATACCAGGGAGGTAGGAAAAGATCAGGAATGGGAATGCTTGAATACATTGTTAAAGTTTAAAGTAACTTATTTTTCCTTCCAAAAAATTATTTAAAACCCAAACACACGCAGCCTATTATTTAGTGCTATTTCCAGGTTAGTGTATCATGTACATGTGTTAAATTTCATCCTCGCAATACACATTTATTTTGAGGAGTCCTCAGTGAAAATTTAAAGCACAGAACAAATCTATTTTTACCTCATTTATCATAGCTCTTGTAGGCAGGCTCCTACTTTTAGGAGACCAGGATGTTACCTATGCCGAGGGAAGATTAGCTCACATCTGCTGCTGCAGGGACCTTACACTTTCCTTTGAAGCATCCAGTGCTGGTCACTGTCAAAGACAGGATACTGGAGTAGATAGACCCGGGGCCTGATTAAATCTGGCAATTCCTATGCTCAATAATGAAATTCCAGTTGATATCAGAGGGCCAAGGCTTGGTTCTTTGTTTAGTCTCATGCTATATTTTCATACCTTTAGGCTGTCTACATCCTTTTCTGGTATCGTCTTCCTGCTTTTAACCATTTGGAGACTGAAGTTTGGAAAGCAACTTTGTGTTAATACCCCCGGAGGGATAATTTCTAGAGGAAAAATAAAGTACCTTTACAATTCTTTTATTCACAAGTAAACCCGGGCACAAATGAGATTTAGTGCCAGAAAATGTGCAGCTGCTTGCCTCTTAAAGACCTTGATACTAAGTAAGGATGAAGGAAAAAACAAGTCAGCACTTTGAAGCTGAAATAATCCTATTTCAGAAGAATCCTTTTGTTTAAGTGCTTGCATACTTTCATTTTGCATAATGATTATTCCATTAATCAATTCCCCATGCCAATGAGATTCTTTTCTTGATGCAGGAGTTAAACTTCTCTAAAGTACATAGAATCATAGAATAATAGAATATCAGGATTGGAAGAAACCTCAGGAGGTCATCTAGTCCAACCCCCTGCTCAAAGCAGGACCAATCCCCAAGTAAATCATCCCAGCCAGGGCTTTGTCAAGCCTGACCTTAAAAACCTCTAAGGAAGGAGATTCCAACACCTCCCTAGGGAACCCATTCCACTGCTTCACCACCCTCCTAGTGAAAATGTTTTTCCTAATATCCAACCTAAACCTCCCTCACTACAACTTGAGACCATTACTCCTCAATGATAGCAGATGACAAAACAAGAACAGTCTGGATCCATCCTCTTTGGAACCCCCTTTCAGGTAGTTGAAAGCAGCTATTAAATCCCCCCTCATTCTTCTCTTCTGTAGACTAAACAATCCCAGTTCTCTCAGCCTATGATTAAGCAGAATTAGGCATGGACATGTGACTTGCCCATGTGACTCCAAACTCCATCTTTTACCTGTAATTTTCCGCTAGCTGTGCTGAGGGCTTTGTTTGAAACAATGGGTTTCCCTCCACATGGCAGAAGCTATAAAAGGCCCTGGAAACATCTCCATTTGGCCTCTTCCCTGCTCAAACCTATGGACTGTGGATTTATACTAATGGGAGCATTCTAACCAAGGGACTGAGGTCCTTCCGATGATTTGAAAGCCCAAAACCGGAGGCTTAAAAAGGCAGCAGTTTATTCCATCACTGCTACAAGCCTGGTCCAAGAACCTTCTAATTATTGTATGTATTTGATTCCTTTAGTCAGTTTTAATTCTCACCTTTCTTTCTTTTCATAAATAACCCTTTAGATTTTAGATACTGAAGGACTGGCAACAGTGTGATTTTTGGGTAAGATCTGAGTTGTACATTGATCTGGGTGTGTGGCTGGTTGTCTGGGATCAGAGGAATCTTTTATTTGATGAAATTGAGTGGCTATTTAAAACCATTTCTAAGTCCAGTGTTTTTATGGTGATACAAGGACTGGAATGGCTAAGGAAGCTGCTGATCTGACTTCTTGTGTGGGGAAACAGAAGTGTACTTTTGTTGCTGGTTTGGTATATCTCATGAGAGAATAGCCTCCAGTTTTGGGGTGTATCTGCCCTATTTCTCAGCAGTTTGTCCTGAATTTGGTATTCTCAGTTGTGACCCACAAAGGCATGTTTACAGGGTGTATTTTACAGAATGTACCCTGAATAAGCAGGGCATTTTAATGGGGATGGAGAGGGAATGATGGGAGCTTGTGAGAGCGGGGAAGAGGTTCAAGTCCTTTTGGCTGTCCCAGGGCACAGTGCTGGAATAATTCCCTATTCAGGAACACCTTTAACTCTAACGGCTGCTGAAGTCAAGCATGTGCTTATGTGCTCCCTTGATTGGCACGTCAACAAAAGTATTTTATGTTTTTAACACTGAAATCCCGGGAAGGACATTTTGGTGGGGCCGGATGATGTTGAAGTAAAATATTCTTTTCTTTAAGCGGTGAGAGGGAGGGAAATAAACCGGCGTCAAACCCGGCTGTTAGCAAATAAAGCCCTTATTACAGTGAAAGCCGTTACCTCTCAATGCCGTACTTGTCGATTCCTGCAGAGCTTCGTTGCTTAGCTTGTGGCGGAGAGTAATGAGGTTTCTCTCCCCAACTCTCGTGCTCTCAATTGAGGAAAGGAGGCTTGGAAAGTCAAGGAGTGCTGTGATTTGTCACCTGCCAGTGATCCTAACAGTTTCCTGTGGTTGCAGCATTCTTCTAATGAGAGCTGTGAGTGGGTTAAATCAACAAGTCAGAGCTCTCCCAGGACTTGATTTTCCATTGAAGCCATCAGTGCTTTTGCTTATCACTCTCCTGCTAGTTTGGTGGTCGCAGATAACATTATCTACTTCATTTAGCACTACTGGCAATGGCAGAGCTCTGCCGTGTATCCCCTCAGCCAAACTGCAGATAAGGGGTGTGATGTTACCTGATTAAAATATGACCCTGTAGATCATTGTTGCAACCACTGTTCTATATTTGTAGCAAGTCTTGTACAGAAGGTGGCATGTAAGATGTCTACGGAAAGGTGATGATTTGCTGAATATGATGATGCTACCTGTCTGCATGTATCATTTTTGTATTTGAAGTGCTGAGCATTGGCTCCTGGGGTAATGCCCTCAAGGTATTTAGCTTGCACATCTTGAAGGAACTATTCAAATAGAATGGCCCATTAAAGGACACTTAACTTGCAATGGAAGACACCTGTCTACTCTCATTGGACTTTCCTGCTATGATTAGGCAAAATCCTGCATGGACATGTGACTTGTCCTTATGACTCCAAGCACCATCTTGTTACTGTAATTTTTCACATGAAGAACAATGGGATTCCCTCCACATGGCAGAAGATATAAAAGGCCCTGGAAAGCCTCCCTTTTGCCTCTTTCCTGCTCAAACCTCTGGACTATGGGAGCATCCTAACGAAGGGCCTGAGGTCCTTCCAATGATTTGGAAGCAATCTGAGACTTATCAAGCCAGCAGTTTATTTCATCACTGCTACAAGCCTGATCCAAGAGTTTTGCAATTACTGTAGATATTTGATTCCTTTAACCAATTTCTCTTCTTTCTTTCTCTCTTTCTCTCTTTCTTAGTCTAATGATTGTAACTTTGTGGAATGTGCTTATAAGTGGATGGGTTTTGTTAAAAATAGGGTTGTGGGAGCAAAGGCACATGGGAGTTTTGAAAAGTTGCTGGATTTAATCACCTTGGAACAATTTTTAGACATTGTTCCTGAAAATATGAAAGCAGCTGTCTGTGATGGAGCACTGGATTCAGTCCTTCCTGCTGTAGAAATTGCGGCTGCATATAGCCAAAATAGGGCTTAAGAAGGGTGTAAACCCCATGGGAAGAATAATCACTCTTCACCCCAGTTGAAAAAGAAGGAAGGGTTGAAAACTAAACCTAACCCCAACTCTGATAAAGAAGCTCATGGAAGCCCAGAAGAGAGAACTCCTACTCTAAGGGAAGACAAGCGGTGTGTCCTTTGTGTGGTACATCTGGACACGTCAAACCAGAGGGTCCAAATGGAAAAAATAAATGAGCAGCCCCAGTAAATGCTAATCCAGTTATTCTAAACACACAGACAAACCGGAGCCCAGCACTGCTGCCTTGTGTGCAAATGCGATTTGTGTTGCCTCTGAAGGACTTGATCTTCAAACTTATATTAAAGGTAAATATGGGAATAGTCATGCAGAGTTTATTAGCAGTGCAGAAGTTAATGGAATAAGGTGTATGGCACTGAGAGACACTGCAGCAGATATTACGTTGATTAAAGCAAGTCTTGTCAGGGAGGAAGATTATGTGCCAGATGAAAGTGTAACTGCTGTAGCCTTATATGATTATTTTGTAAGAGTGCCTTTGGCTAAAATCCACCTTAAATGGGAGGGATTTGATGGCCCCATGATTGGGGGGGCAAAACCACAATTCCTTCAGATCTTCTAATAACGAATGATTTCAAAGCTTTGTGCAGTCAAATTAATATCATAAACCAGTCACAGGAAATAAATGGTCCTGAGCCTACGGAGGATTTCTCCAAATGTTTGTCTGAGGAAGATAGCTGACTGTGCGAAAAAGCAGTTGATATGTGAATGAAGTTTCTGAATGTCTGTCTAATATCTCAGAAGTGAATCTGGAGTTAGGTAAAGCACAGAGAGAACTCATTGATCAGGAAAAGGTTTCTCTAGAGCAGATTAAGGTCGAAGCCCTAACTGAGGGAGAAAAGGGTAGGCTTTTTGTGGGTAATGGATTGCTGGCTAGTGAAATTTGTGAAAGTGAGCCTAAACAAGGTAGAAGTGATTTGCTTAAAGTAGCTCAGTATAGTATGGAGAATAACAGTTTATCTGTTGGGAGTGGTAACTTGCTTGTTAAGGAAGCTGTCCCACGTTCCAGGTATGTATCTGAAATCAGCCATAGGTACTGGGACAAAGGAAAGGATGTCTCCAGTTGTTGGTCTGTTGAGAATAGCAGCATCCCTGCTGAGGTAAAGTTTCTCTCCAGTTCTTTGTCAGTGGCGCAGACAGAAAGTGCTTCTCAGTTTATGGTACTTGAAAATGTATCCCTTGTGCCAGAACTGGTTCTGGATTTAACATTTGGATTTCCCAGGAAGGAAATGTTCCTTAGTTTGTGTCTGCTAGGGGGAATGACATTGTAACTAGGCTGCATCCAGTCAATGTCATAACTAGATCCAGAGACCAGGCAATTCTGGTGCTTCTATTTTGCCTGTTGCTAGTGTGTTGCCGAGTAAAGATATAACCACTCTGTTTAACCAGGCTAATATCATGACCAGGGCACAAGGTGATTTAACTGTGCTACCCCACTACCAGTGTGGAAACTTGTAACAAGGAGAATGCCTCTAACCTTTTGACTGGGGAGTCTAGCAGCTTGCATAAAGGGGAATTGTGTGAAAATTCTCTTAATGTGCCACAGGTGATTCTGGATTTAAGTGAAGCCCAGGAAGAGTCTGCTATTGCTCAGGAAAATGTTCCTTTAGAGCAAGCCCCAGGTGAAGAGGGTAAGGGCAGAGTTTATGTGAAAGAGGAGCTTCTCTAAGCAACCATCCATAAGGAGAAGACTCCTCTTGCTCTCTTTTTGCAAGCAGGGATGTGGAAGTAACTTGATTGAGGTAGTTTTAGTTCCTAACAGCCAGAGTTTTTCAAATATGTATGGATCCACTGACTTTGCTTTAGAAAGACCCAGTGTGGATAGCTCTGAGAAGGTTTTAGATAGAATGAAAATTATCAGGGAATTTGAACAGCCGTATGATGACCAAGTGGCTGTGTTTGGCCAGCTTGCTGGGAAGACCATGTTGTTGGAACAGGAATGTCTGCATATTGATTCCGTAAGTGAACAATCTGTGTCTCAGGTTCAGAGGGAAGACTGGGTAGCTGAATCTACAGAGCAGGACAACTGTGAAATTGGGTATTCTCAGTTTGTGACCCACAGAGGCACGGTTACAAAGGGGATCTAAGGAACACGAATGTATTTGTGGGGATGGAAGAACAAGTTCATTTGGCCTGGACCACTATCTGTGGAATGTGTCAGTGCTGCCACCTTTCCCCGTTGCATGATTGCTCACTGTTCATGTGCTTAGTGCAGGACTCAGCCGCATCAGTGTCTCTATAGGCCTCGTGCATCACTATGTATCCAAGAGAGCCCTAAATTGCTTGTGTCACATGGTAGAAGTTCCACAGACCTGTGCAGATGGGAAAAATATTTTTGTACACTAGGTTTAATCATATACATTACTTCGGAATAGGAATCTCTTCTCCCAAGGCACTTTAAATCTCATTTACTATGCTTCAGTATTGTTATCCAGCTGGGGGGGGGCGGGGGGGAGGGACAGAGAAGGCTGGCTACTGATCTTTCTCTCTACAAAAGGATGGGCCACATTGGCTGACTGATACCTTGCATGCTCCCCGACCTCCATCTTAGTCTTAGGGTACATCGATCCCCGATACATCAAACACTACCCGCCAATCCGGCGGGTAGTGTTTGATGTATCAGGGATCGATTTGTCACGTCTCATCTAGATGCGATAAATCGATCCCCGAACACACTCCCCATCGACTCTGGAACTCCAGCTCTACAAGAGGAGGAAGCGGAGATGACAGGGGAACGGCAGCGGTCGACTCACCACCGTGAGGATGGCCAAGTAAGTCGAACTAAGATACTTTGACTTCAGCTATGCTATTCGTGTAGCTGAAGTTGTGTATTTTAGATCGACCTCCCCCACAGTGTAGACCAGCCTTTTAGTCATGCACTGTAAGACTCTCATGGAAAGGAGCATGTCTTTCATATGTGTTTGGACAACACCATCCACAAAGTGGAGTGGGGGCCCTACATGCTGTTGCAATGCAAATTAATAATAACGGTCTAGGAAAGCAGAGGGCCATTTTTAACCAAACACCACTTGAAGATGAATTTGAGGAAGGCATCGGCATTTCAAGGAAACAGATGCTCAGCTGTATCACTGAACACTGAGTATTTAATAACTTATGTGTGATGCAGCTGAGTCATGGTTGTGTAGGGTCTGGACCATTTAATTTTTCCTCATTTGATGAAGAATAAAAAATAAGAATGTGAAGACTGTCGACAGGAAAAGGAAGATAATGAAAGCTGTCAGCTAAAAGCTGATATTTGTAACCTCTCACAGCAGAGTTAATAATTATGATTTATTAATGGTCTAATGTCTTTAGACCTGTACATCCATCCATCAGAAAGGGTGTCTCAGTGCTTACTGTATGGGGAACTGCTGGAAAACAGTGATTTTTTTAAAAATGGTGAATACCTATATAATCATACACAATAAATATAATAATTGTATTAATAATATATAGAAATATGAGGGCACATGATTGCACATTTCCTGGAAATTCAGCAGCGTAGCCAAAGGCAGGCGTAAGAAAGAGTAAACATAGTCTTATGGAAGAGGTATTGAACATCCTGTGTGGCCTTGGGAAAGTGACTTAATCTATTCTTTGTCTCAGTTCTCATTCTGTATAATGGGGACAAAACTTCTTATGTCTATCTGATGCACTGTACAGCATGTAACACCCTGTACCTCCACATTCACCACAGTTATGGTTATGATCTATTTTGTACAAAGTATGCCTTGTGAGGTATTATTTGAAAAAGCTTAATCTACTGAATATTGTTGTCCTGTTAGAATGTGTGTATCAGCATTGTATATGGCGTTATGAAGTTATGCTATATGTTTGTTGTTGAAATGTTGTAATTCTGGAAAACTCCCACAGACTAGCTCCTCAGTGTCCACAAAGGACTGACCATATGTGTTAGAAAGCTATTAGCTACTGAAGCAACCATTTGTGATCAGATAGGACTGTAAACAGAAGATCTGCATGTCATCCCTGAGACGTCTCAATCCTCATGGTCAGAGAAGGTGTGAACAAGAAATTTACAGTTCACCTGAAAGATACATGAGATTCAGAGTATGTCACAGACTGATCATTTGCACCCCAGCAGAGGGAGGGTCCTCAAAGAGAGGAGGGGAGTATAAAACGAGGGCTTGTCTGCACTTACTGTAGGATCGATGCTGTGGTGATCGATGCATCAGTGGTCAATTTAGTGGGTCTAGTGAAGACCTGAAGGCTCCAGGAGGAAGTTTGGATGCTGGAGGGGGCTCAGGCCTGGGGCAGAGGGTTGGGTTGGATCTTGTGGGAGAGAGTTAGGATGTGTGTGTGTGTGGGGCGGGGGGTTTCTGATCTGGGGCAGTGGGTTGGGGTTGGGAGTGTAGGCTCCAGCTGGGCAGCACTTATCTCCAGCGGTTCCCGGTCCATGGCACAGTGGGGCTATGGCAGGCTCCCTAGGCCTCTTCTCTTAGCTCCATGCAGCTCTGGAAGTAGCCAGCATGTCTGGCTCCTAGGCAGAGGGATCAAGGGTTTCTGCGCGCTGCCTGTGCCTGCAGGTGCCACCCCCTCTGCTCCCATTGGCCAGGGTTCCCAGCCAATGGGAGTGACGGAGTGGTGCTAGGGGTGGGGGTGGCACTCAGAGCCCCTAGGAGCCGCACAGGCTGGCCCTTCCGGGAGCAGTGCGGATCCAGGGCTGGCAGGGAGCCTGCCTTAGCCCTGCTGTGCCGCTGACTGGACTTTTAGCCACCCAGTCAGCGGTGCTAACCAGAGCTGCCAGGATCCCTTTTCGACCTCATCAAAAACTGGATGCCTGGCAACCCTAGGTGGGGGTTGGAGCCAAGCGGGGGCAGCCAGGCAGAGCGGTGTCCTCTTGAGGAAGGGCTGTTTCCCTCCAGTGGAGGAGCTGCTGCCAGTTTTGTCAAAGAAGTAACTGGGACAGGGAACTGGGCGGGGGCAGGTGCTGTGGGTGCCCAGGGCAGGGGAGCACGGATCTGCAGCGTGTCTCCGAGGTCAAGGCAAGTGTCTGCCCCATGGCCCTCCCTCGCCTCTGCCGCTGGTTCTGCCTGGCCTCCCCCTGTGCTCCGGGCTCCTCAGAGCATCGCCTCTTGCCCCAAACCTCACCCCCACCACTCCAGGTGAACTCCGGTAATAAACTCCGCTCACCAGCGGTAATCAATCACCCCATTGTTGGCAGCAAAGGGTGCAGGGAGCGTTCTCCCACAATGCGTGTAGGCTGACCAGTGCTGCTTTTTAATGCTGTGGTGTGCATGACAATGACTATGCCACGCTGCCAACCAGGGCTTTACAAACGTGTTCCCGGTTAATTTATGCCAGCCTCTTAAAATACTGGATTGCTTAACGGGGTCATTCTCTGAGCAATGCACACATTTTTAGCTTCGTTATTCAGAAATGGCAGCGAGAAAACCATTGTCTGCATACAGTTACCCAGCCAGGCAGAGCAGTTAATTGTACAATGTCGCAACTAGAAATACAGTAAGATAACAATTACCATCCTGCAGGGAAAGGAAACAAGAGGAATGTGCTACAGGGATGAAAAGCAAACTCATGTAGGGAGAAGTGTCTAGTGGTTAAAGCCCTGGGCTGCCTTCTCTCTCTCTGTTCCCCCCCGGAACAATGTGGGTTGATAATATTTTTTTGCATCGGGCAGAACAATGGAGTTCTGATCTCCACTGGGGCTTCTGGGATAATAACAACTGTTGTGTGACCAACCCTAAGCAATCCCATGATCTTACTGCTGTAAGAATTGCCCTCCCATTCACCCTAAAGCCCAACCTCTGCCACCATCTACCACGGACTTGTCTTAAACTTAGCCTGGAAGGCTGGGCTTGACTTTCCATCAGAGCTGCACACCTAACTCCCTTAGGCCTTTGCAATACCCAAGCCTAAAGCTCTTGAGGCCAGGGAAATGGCTGGGATCTAGTGCTCCTAAGCCACTTGGGTTCTTTTCAGAAGCCCACCTCTAAGGCAGCATTCACATCACAGCGCCATGGGAATATCAATAAAGAGCCACCCTAGCGTGGAGTGTTGCACTTTGTTCACCGCTTGGCTTTAGCTCTTGGCTCTTCAGAGAGCAGAGAGAAAGCACTTGCTACTGTTCCAGTCATCCACAATCACAATGAACTGACCTTAACCTCGCCCTAAGCAATGTTGTATTTGTGGTTCTGCAGAAGAGATGCCATTTTCAAATATCGTTAATCCGGACAGCCCAATCTTGCCTTAGCTGGTACAAGGGGGGGAAGCAGAGATGTACCCCAGCCTTCTGCCTCAGGAGTTCTGCCAACTAGGGCAGGGATTTTCAAGGCAGGCATTGGGATGCGCCCTGTGTCGGAGGTGACGTTCCCTCCAAAGAACGAGGCTAGTGGGCACTTGTATCTGAAAACACACTTTATATCAGAGCATGCAATGCATGGGTAGTTCGCAAGGAGCTACAAAGTACAGGAGCGTCATGGTGACCTTTTATCAGAAAACATAATACATAGAATTGTAATACAAGAGGTGTCTTAACCTATCAGGGACTAGTAATCTTTATCTATAACCAATCATTTCACAATTCAAGGTGTTCACGTGCGCATCAGACATCCTTCGAACACTATTCACTTGACCAGAAGGCCCCTCGCTCTATGGCCTTGTTCATATGTTCCATGTCTATCTCTATGCTCTGCAAAATAACATCTTATCTTGTTAGACAGAAAAGGCGTCTCTAGCTTAGGCTTCTAGATGCAATTTAACGTTTGTTAATCAATATGTATGTGTATCTGGCCTTCAACTAAAACATTCTACTATGCACATTCTCTTCTGGGAATAACAAGGGAATGGGTGAAAAAATAAAAGACAAACAGGGCAAAGATCTTGGGTTCAGGTTTTTAGGCCTGTATTCAGCTAAACATAAAAACTAGCCTAGAAGTATATATTTTACCCCACACCTGCAGCAGACTTATTGCTAGTCCTTTGAGAAGGAGCAAGGTGAGACTCCGGCTGGAGTTGGCTGCTGACACAATATCTGTGCTGCAGAGCCAGTCAGTAGAGGTGTGGGTGACTGGACTCACCCTCCCCTCATAAAAATTGCAGCCAAACATTCTTGGGGACCTGGTGTATGCGGCCACCTAGCAAATTCCTGTCCTACTCCTTACATAAAGGGGAAAAGTTCCTTAAGCCTCCTTTACAGAACAAGGCGACTTTTAACTCCGAATGTGCAGAGAGAGAAGAGGAGTTAGTCAAGACATGTCTAAAATCCGACACTTCAGAGAGTTTTCCTCAGCGGAGACAATCTGAGCTCTTCACCACCTTAACTGCGGGACTGCTCTTGTCATTTACACCTGTGCTTCATCTCCAGAACAGTCGTTGCCATCAGATTAGCAGATGCTCTGTGTTTGGAGAGAGAGAGCACCCAGATTTTCACCTTGAGTCTCTGTTGTTTATGGACTCCATTGCTATCTTACTCTACCATCAGGGCAGTCTAATCTTCCCCCTATCCTGTTGCTCCTTTCTTCCATCTTACCTGGACTTTCAGACTCTGCTGACCCCATCAAAGCTCCTTTCACAAAACTGTCCTTCAGTTCCTGCTGTAGGGACACACCTTAAAATTTGCCGCAAGAATTAAACTCATCCCATCAGCTCTAGTGCAATTAAAATACTCCCTCAGTGTTCCCATACAATTTGCCTAACTCTTGTATGCGCTGTGAAGAAGCATGGTTGAATTTCTGAAGCAGTGAAACTACAGTAGTTACTGCTGAAAAATAACATATTGTCAGCTATGGTATGATTTTCCGCTGGCTGAATCCCAGGGAGGAAATCTTTCATGCCAGCAGCTGAAATGAGACGTGTCACAAAGATGGAGCTCCCCTCTCTTCACGCTGCTGTGCCAGGGAGTACAGGGGATGACAGTGCTTAGTTGCCGCTGGAAGCATGCGGGATCATGTGAGCACTTAAGCATTAACAATCATGGAGCCTGTGTTGCTCTTGCTGTCATTCCCTTTGAACAACCTCTTTGTATCTGGCACTGCTGCCCTCAGCAGGGATGTTCAGTTCTCACACAGAACAGATACTGCTAGGTTTTTAAAAAGAGCCTTAGCTTTCCCCTGAATTCTGGGTTATTTCAGGTGCATAGTTGCAAGTGATGATCTGAAATTATAGTTATAGAAAGGCAGGGCTGGAAGAGACTGCAAGAAGTCAGCTAGTCTATCCACCTGCAGGGAGGCAGAATTAAATATCCCTAAACCATCCCTGACTGGTGTTCATCTAACCTGTTCTTGAAAACCTCCAATGACACGGATTCCACAACCTCCTTAGGTAACCTGTACCTGTGCATAACTGTCCTTATAGTTAACGCTTTTGCCTAATATCTAACCTAAATCTCCCTCGCTGCAGCTTAAAATGATTACTTCTTGTTCTATGCTTGTTGGACATACTTGGAGGACTTCAATGGCTCAGACATAGGTGAGAGGTTTATTGCAGGAGTGGGTGGGTGAGATTCTGTGGCCTGCATTGTGCAGGAGGTCAGACTAGATGCTCATAATGGTTCCTTCTGACTTTCAAGTCTATGAGTCTATGACCATCCTCTTAATATCAGCCCTTAACATATTTGAAGACTGCTTGCATATCCCTCCTCAGTTTTTCTTCTCAAGACTAAATATGTCCAGTTCTTTCGAGCTTTCCTCTTAGGTCATGTTTTCTAAACCTCATATTTATGTTGCTCTCCTCTGGGCTCTCACCAGTTTGTCCGCGTCTTTTTTAGTGTGGTGCCCAAACCTGGACACAGTACTCCAGCTGGTGCCTCACCAGTGCAGAGTGGAACAACTACCTCCTGTGCCTTACAAATAACTCTCCTGTTAACACATCCCAGAATGACATTGGCCTTTTTCACAGCAGTACCTGTCCTCCAAAGTGCTTGGACCCCCTCCCAGCTCAGCGTTCTCCACAAATGTTAAAAACATTCCACCATCTAATTTGTTAATGAAAATGCTGAATAGTACCGGGGCCAGGACAGACCTCCTGGCAACCCCTCTTGACATGTCTTTCCAGCTTGACAGCGAACCATTGATAACTACTCTCTGAGTGCATTCTTCCAACCATTTGTTACCACCTGATAGAGATTTAATTGAGACCCTATTGCCTTAATTTGCTAATGAGAATGTGATGTGGGCCCATGTCAAAAGCCTTACTAAAGATCAGATCTATCACATCTGCTGTTTCTCCTCCATTCACTAACTTGGTTACCCTGTCAAAGAAGATTAGCTTGGTTTGGCATGATTTGTTCTTGACGAATCCATGTTGGCTATTATTTATTTTTCTGTTATCTTTGAGGTGCTTACGAGTTGACTTATAAATAATTTGTTCCAGTACCTTTCTAGATATTGAAGTCAGGCTGATTGATCTATAATTCCCTGGGTATTTTTTGTTCCTGTTTTTAAAGTCAGATACTAGGTTTGCCCTTCTCCAGTCCCCTGAGACCTCACCCATCCTCCATGAGCTCTCGAAGATAATCACTAACAGTTCTGAGATTGCTTCAGCTACTTCCTTAAATACTGTAGAGTGAATTTCATCAGGCCCTGCCAACTTGAACACAATTAACTTATCAAACTATGTTTGACCCTGTTCTTCCCCTCTTCTGGCTTGTGTTCCTTCCCACTTGTTAATATTCCTTATGTTTAACCTCTGGCAATAGTTAAACGTTTTTAGTGAACACTGAGGCAAAAAAAACATTAAACATGTCAGCCGTCTCTGTGTCGTCTGTGATTGACACTCCTTCCCCATTAAGTAATGGCCCTACACTTTCCATCTGTTTGCCCATATACTGCAATATGGTGCTGAAGACACAAAACTGAAATTGTCTAAGTATCAGACTGGGTAGTTCTATGGGTGGGATGATGCCATGTCTCATGGCAGTGGTCTCCAATTCTAAAAGCTATGCTCTAGATTAGCCCGAGGCCAAGCCTTGAGACAGGAATTGCTGGGTAGAGTTGTATAACCTACCCAGTGATTCCTGTAGGTCAGACCAGGTGAGCACACTGGCCAGATAAGGTATTCAGGTGCCTAAAGATGCAGAGAGGCACCCAGTTTTCAAAAGCTCCCAGGCTCCTAACTCCTATTGATTTCAATGGGAATGGGGCAGTTTTAAAAGTCTGCCTCAGTGGTCCCTTCTGGCCTTGAAATCGAGAAATGCCAGAGCCACTCTGAGACGTGTAGAGTTTTGGGGAGACTTTTAGAAGTCAGTTCAAGGTGCCTGTTTCAATTCCAGCCATCTTCACAGGCTAAATTGCGCAGGAAAGCAACCCTCACCATGTCTCACCATAGTGAGCAGATGACAAGGTTAGTGGTTTTACCCAGGCAAACCTCCCCATTTAAACACAATCCATACATATGTCCATAGCCTATAAAGGTGTGGCTATGCCTGACAACTCAGCTTGACTCCAGATCCTTGCTAGAGGAGGGCTACACGCTCCAGATGTTCCTTGGCTGTATCTGCATGATTCCATCAGGCAGCACAGAGTATCTGTAATCTGGCTCCCCTAATTCTCTCTCTTGTTGTAGGCACTAAAAGTCATAGTACACATTTACATTTATCATAGAGGGATCATTAGGGTAATCAAAACCTGTTCACAGGTGTAATGCTGGGGATCATTAGGGTAATCAAAACCTGTTCACAGGTGTAATGCTGCTTTAACGTGACTCAGCTGGCAATAGGATGCTTCTTTCTGTGCCTAAATCAGGACATAGACAATCCAATGGAAGGGGGAAAAAACCTCACGTCAAAAAAGAAAGCAGGTGCCGGAGGTTTTTGTAGTTGAGATTTGTCACACGTATAGGTAGAGCTGCCAGATTAGCTGTTCTAATCAAGATCTTGAGCATCCCGTTATCCATCTGAAGGGAACATCCCTTTTGTATTAGTCTCTAAAGTTGCATTGACACAAATTAAATAGGAATCTTGCTGTCTATTGATTCTGTCAGCGGTGGGTTTTCTCTTCCTCCTTAAGTCATCTTTTTAAGACTTTACTTTTATTAAACCAAACACTGCCAGTTAACTAAAGTCTTTGTTTTTATAGACTCAAGAGAACAAGATCTAACATAAATTAATCATGACTTAATTGACTGAACTAATTCAAGTTCTCTCCAGTCCACTGCACAGCAATATTCCTGTCTTCCCCATGCTGTTACTGAAGGCTAAATGGTACATTGCATTAACAGCACAAACTTTTATATCTTTAGCACAACATGTTTACTGTGAACCAAAGTTTTAATTTCCTTGGAATTAAGTCCACAAAACACTTTCACGGTTAGGGATGCTAAATCCATCGTCCCATCGTATAACACATATTAGGACCGACTTCAATTTTTTATCATTATCTTTCCCACCCCTGTGTGGCCTAAATTATTTATTTGGGATTACTATTTCAAAGGCTAACCCAGCCTTAATTCAATTTCCAGCAGAATGCTCTCACCCTATTGAGCACTGAAAAAAATACAAGTGAATGTCTGATACTGCTGGTGTCAGAAATGCAATGCAGCTGGTGATGTTACTGACATCATGAGTGAAAACAGCCCTCTCCAACCAAAGTTAGGAACCATTGCCGGTAACTGATGAACTGAGAGTACCTTGGATGTTTCTTCCAGAGCAGGGATCAACTATATGATGTATAATAACCCATAAGAACCCAGCACAGAATTCAGGGCCAACTTCAGCAGTGGTGCATAAAGTGGTGTAAGTTAAATTTCCAGGATGAGACACTCTCACACGCTCCAGGGCACATATGCCACAGCAGTAGACAGGGACCGTAAGCAATTTGCAAATATCTGGGGGAGAATTCCCTCGGGTTAGCTGCCCTTCCAAGTCCCAGTTCATGGGGTGAGGCCAGCGAGGGACGGGTTAGTTTGCTAGGGATTGCTCACGGTACACAGAGAATACCCTGCTTGGGGGATTCTGTGCTGCTCCCAATTGCAGGGAGGCCTAGCGGTAGCCCTCAGGAGGCCGCTGCAAATTAGAGCACCCTCTGGCTTCTCACATGTACAACAGGGACCATGTTGGGGTCTGGAACAGCCTGGAGTCCCAAGGGCACAAAGGTGGTATAAAAAACAGCTTTGTCCACTCTCCTCTCGAGCTCTGTCTTGTGTGTTACGCCGCCAGTTCTGTTTGAGTTCCTTAGCCCTGCCCTTGCAACAGATATGTCCTCAGTCCTGCAGACAGCCCCCCCATGGACAGACCCCTGCCTCTAAGTCAGTGGGGCTGTGTAACAAGGGGTCTGACTGCAGGATCAGGGGCGAAGAGTGGCAAGAACCTGTTAACTAAAAGTAGCCCTTGCTTTGTTTTAATCTATCCCTTAATACACCATCTTCTGGCTCCTAAACTTCGTTACGCATCCGTCGAGAGGGTCCTTGCAAGTCTAAACTGCCGTCGAGAGGCACGACAGCAGCACATGTTGCCACCCCTGAGCTCGCGGTGGTCAAGCTGGACCACTAAAAATAGCAGTGACATGGCGGCAGGACGGGTGAGTTGCTGGACTCAGACTGAGCTCCCAGGAGACGTACTCAACCCCCCACAACCCATTCTGCTGCCCGTGCGGCCACGGCTGCAATGCTATTTTTATCAGGCTAGCTCAATCAGAGCTAGCTCCGGCATGTCTACCTGAACTGCAGCCGCACCCCCTGATTGCTCTGTAGACATTCCCTACGTGAGTGTAAAGAGGAAGGGTCTAACAGCTCTCAGGTCGCCTCTCCATCCCAACACTTGCCTTTAGCAATTCCTGAGCCAAATGTTTAATGTAGTAATTCTTTCCTCACAGATTGATCCTTCCAGATGCTTCTCTTCTATATTTGTCCAGTAGCAATCCTGACGAAGAGAGACACGCCAAAACATACCTCAGTTCTGGCACATGGTTTGGGGAAGTTGTCCAGTGGCTGAGTGAGAATCCAGTTAGCAACCTTGATGAAGAAAATCGGGTCTTCATATTTCCCCTCAATTTTTGTTAAAATTAGACACAGTTTTGATCATTTTCTGGGGCAGCTCTTCCTTGTGTATTTTCAAATTCATTGAGTCCACTGACCTATGAAAAAGAAGGGAAGGCAAAACCCGTAAATGAACATGGTTCAAATGGTGCCATTCCCACAACAGAAGTTAAAGATGGGAGAGGCCCAGATGCGATCTACAACTTCCTTGGGAGGACCGGGACTCATCCAGACTGCACGTTTGCTCACAAATGGAATCGGACCAACATTTCCCACAAATATTCGTTCAGCTTTTGAACGAAAGTCACTTTAATCCTGTGACTGCCCCCTTCTCTCCTCGCTTTGCATGGACCTTCAAGCAACCCAGTTTATTGTCTCAAAGGGCCCTGCAAAAGAAGCAGTGATGCACGCTGAGGTTTTGTGGAAGGGAGTTCTCGCTGACTCACCCAGGGAGTGAAGAGAAACCCCAGGCTAGATATTGTACCTGTTGCAGGTGCCTAAATCAGCTGGCAACACAGAGGTTCCACCCCTTTGGGGAGGTCTCTTGCTTGGGGAAAGTCATGGGGCAGCTACAATGGCACACTTTCCCAGCACCCCAATGTCTGGGTGAAAGGGAGCGTGGTTAGGCTGTCTCTCTGCTCCAGCTGCTGGGACAGCCCCGAAGGGCAGCACAAAATAAAGCAGCTCTGGCAGGGACCAGACCTGGAATCCAGGCCACCGCGGCTCCCATTTAGAATATTCATGATCAATCTAACCACTGACGGATCTGGAACGTACATTCACTGCCTGCATTGGAATAATGAATCATTCTGAGAAAACGGCTCGCTGCAGAAAGAGAGACTGGATTCATCAAAGAGATTGTTTCCTGCATATATTTTTTATCAGCTTTGCATTTTTCTATGGCTTTTGTTTCCCCAGCACAGCTTTAAATCTCCCAAACAGTGGGGCTGCAGCTACTTCTTTTGGGATCCTATCCCTTAAGCTGATAAATCTCACTCTCCAGAAGACTTTTTCTTATATTCAGCCTAAACTCTCCATTGCTTCATTTTCATATCACGTGGAGGACCTGTTCTTCCTTGTGAATAACGCCTACCCTTGAAATATGTGTAGACAGCTCTCAGGTCGCCTCTCAATCCCAACAGCCGCCTTTAGCAACTCCTGAGCCAAACTCTACATGTTTAATGTAGGAATTCTTTCCTCACCGATCGATCTTTCCAGCCCCTTTTGTAGCTATTCTCGGCACACCCTCCTCTGTGACTCACGTGTATTCTGCACTTTTTAACCTTCGCTGTAATCAGCCCTTGTCTCTTGTGAAGGGCTGGATCTAAAGCCCACTGACGTCAATGGGGGTGTGCCTGCAATGGGCTTTGAATCAGACCGTACGTGGCTCATTTTGAATGAACGAGGAACGAATATGTAACTTTAGAGAAGCAGCCCCATTTCTCGGGAAGCTCCTGGGTAGAAAGTTTTCTTTGCAGGCTCTGCAGTAATTTCAATAAAGAAAGCAAAGTCCAGGTGCTGCCTTCAGTTACACCTAGGCAGCCTCTCTGGTGTTCTGTTTTCAGGATTTGTGAACTGGAACCTACATACATAGGAACTGCCAAACTGGATGAGACCAGGGTCGCATCTCATCCAGTGTAATGTCAACGACAGTACCTGGCCACCAGATCAGCGGTTCCCAAACTTTAACAACCTGTAAACCCCTTTCACTAGAATGTCAAGTCTCGTGCACCTCCTCCTAAAAATGAAAACTTACAAGGATTTTCTCCTTTACCTGAGTATAAATTATAAAGGCAGTGATCTTGGAAAGATAAAATTTGTGTTTATGACATGCTTATTACAGACTATTTAGTATTAATTATTATTAATCATTACAGTATTTTTATTACATTATGAAAACTGCAACACACTTCCAAGATCTCACTTTTGGAGCTTGTAACACTTTGATTAAGCCTGTTATAAGTCAAGGCTCCTATGTTTCATCAAGGAGTATCAGATGTGAAACAGCAGGAAGGGATTTAAGAAGCCAACTCAAAGAGTTCCCCTTTTACAAGCATTCACATCTTGAACAGTCCTGGCAGACAACGCTCATTACAACCAAGCTTAAACTTGTTCTTCATAATAATTTTACAAATAATACTAGCTGCTTATTTAATTTTAAAAACAGCAAAAAATGTCCTCCTCCCTTTCCATTTCATATAAGGAGACCTGAAGTTTCAATCTCCTCAGAGTGATACATGATCTACATACATAGGAACTGCCAAAGCTTGCTTTGATCTGCTTAGCTCTTGGAAGCCCAGGGGCTCTGGGTTACTGGCCCGTGCTGCCTGTGGTCCCTACGGACAGTCCTCTCTGCTGTTAGGGAATTTTTTCCCAAGAACCCCTTGTAACATTTCATGACCCCTCAAGGGTTCACAAACCCCAGTTTGGGAACCATTGCACCAGATGCTTCAGAGGAAGAGGGAGGGAAAGCCCTGCAGTGGATAGATCGGATAATCTGCCCTTGCGGAAGTTTCCGCGTAACCCCCAATATTTAGAAATTACCTTGGCCTTGAAGTTGAAGGGTTTATAAATTTATCAAGTCTTTTGGCCAGCTCTTCTCCTGGATTTATCCCTGGTCATGTGTTGCTGTTTAATTTGTCAGTTTGTTACAGAGCCATCAGTCTTTATTGCTCAGTTCATGGCAATTCCTCAACTTTACTACCAGAAAAGGCAGGCGTGTCTCCCAATATCCTCTGGCATTTAGACCAATGCAAAGCAACCTTTTAGCTTCTCTGCAAAGTTCTTCTCCTTCCTTTGCTGTTACGACTCTAATATAAAGCTCAGTGCTTGAAAGCTCTCAGCAATTCATAGATTTCAAGGCCAGAAGGAATCATTGAGCTCATCTTGTCTGACCTTGTCTATGACATAGGCCAGAGAACTGCCCAAAGTAATTTGTCAAGCAGATCTTTTAGAAGAACATCCAGTCTCAACTGTGCAATTTTATAGCCCCATGAGCCCACATCAACTAAAATGGGACAGCTGAAGATGTTTTATTGCTGTGTAGACATACCCTATGGGTCTGATTGCAACTGGTGCAAACCACTGGAGCTCTACTGACTTCAATGGAGCTATGGTGATTTACACCTGCTGAGGATCTGGCTTAATATGGTCTTGGTTTCTGATAGGGACTAGATCTACTGGATGGCATTAACTGGAGCTATATTGGACACATGGACTCACGAGCTTAAACGAATTAAGTTTACATCTACCCCCCCAAGCATCCGCAGAACATATTCTATGCGGCCCAATCTCTTTAGGTGAAAAATCTCCACCTGGAATGGCATTGATCCCATATGTGACTTGTGATCTAGCTTCCACACTATGCTAGAATGAGAGACACCGCAGCACGTTCTGTACGTCACATAGATGTACAAACAGACCAGTAATGAGCTTAAAACAAAGAAGGTAATGTTCTGTACCGCTCCGTGTACAATTTAGATTTAATTTGATGAAATACCCCGTCTATCAACAGAGTAAAAGTCTGCAGTAAATATATGTGATGTTCACCATAATGAAAGTGTTATTATAAAGTATAATTGACTGTATGCTCAGCAGTCTGCTTTTATGTTTCAGGTCATTAATTGCTGACAGAGGTTACAATGCAGAGGAGATTAGGTGATAAAATTGCATTTTCAAAGTCTACCCTTTCTTTCCTCTGAAGACTCTGGAATTTACATTTACTAAAGCAAAATACTCACCCAAATATCTCAAAGCGGATGTGACTTATCAGCACTGTGCTTTAATGCAGCTGTGTGTAATGAAAACTTGAAATTGAATTTTAACTTAATAGATTGTTTTTTAATTGAAATGTTTTTTTTCCTCGCCTAGGAACATTACAACTCTTTAATTATGTTTCATTTAAGAGAAGAACAAATAATAATCAATTTATGGTCTGAGAGCACAGTGAAAACATGTAATATTTGTTACTGACTTAAAAAACAACACAAATACTGCAACTCTATTAAAACGATCTATTTAAGGGAGCCAGCCATATTTAATCAAAATATCTGCTTCCTGGAAATAATATCTATATCAGGGCATCATATACACACTATTTCATTACTGTAGTTTATCAGAAGTATAGGATACAATGATTATTGGCCAGGGTAGAAGCAGGTGACTCCTTGGGCGATTGTCCTGGGGTGCCTTTCTTGGGGAGAGCATCCTTCCTGAAAAGGGCGTGGACCTTGCATTTAGCAGCCCCCTGCAGGACCCAAGTGAGCTTGCTTTTTGCGGGAGGGGCAGAGGGATAGCTCAGTGATTTGAGCATTGACCTGCTAAACCCAGGGTTGTGAGTTCAATCCTTGAGGGGGCCATTTAGTGATCTGGGGTAAAAATCTGTTAGGATGATTTAGTTGGGGTTGGTCCTGCTTTGAGCGGGGGTTGGACTAGGTGTCCTCCTGAGGTTCCGTCCAACCCTGATCTTCTATGATTCTGTGTCCAAATAACTGCGTTGCATATGTCAGGATAGGCACACTGTACAAGAAGGCACCTGATGTGGTTATGGATCTTGCAGTGTGGGGCCTTGCAACAGTGGTAGGAATGGAGCCAGCATAGATTGCACCAAGGATGGCTGGAGATCTGTGGTGCAGCATCTGTGCAATGCACCATATGGCCAGGAGGTGGCATTGTTTGTTGCCTGTTGTACAAAGTCCCTTGATATCCACTGTTTTTTCTGTGCTGTCAGTGCTAAGGTAGAGGAGGTGGTCTTCCCTCTGCCCTCCTGCTTAGAATCTGTGGCTTAAACGGTGCTGTTGGTACCATAGGTCCCTGCCAACTCAAAGGTACTATGCCGTGTCTCAATCGGTACCAAACTGGTATAGAGTCAGGGAATTCTTCCTCTTGGGCCGGTCTTGGGAGGAGGAATGTTAACTCCCCTCTTTCTGCATCCTTTAGAAGACAGCTCCCTTCCCTGCAGGGTGGAGGAGAGGGGTCTTTCAGAAGCCGCATGTGGTGATAGGGTGGCTGGAGAAGTTTGCGAGCCTGGGTCTGAGGTGGGATGGAGGGACTTCTCCATTAAGATGAGTTTCAGCTTACAGTCCCTTGCTTTCCTTGTCCTGGCTGGAAGACTGTGGCTGGAAGACAGAAATGTGTGCATTTCTGGGGCTAATGCATTGCCCCCAGACACTGGAGACATTGCGAGTGTCCGTCAGAAATCAGAATTGCCTCATGGCAGGAAATGCAGCATTTAAAGCCAGGAGACCCTGGCATTCTGAGGGGAAAGACAAACATCCCACCAGGGATGAAGTAAAGAAGGATTTGTTTTTAATGGGGGGGAAAAGAAGGAACTCAACTAACCTAACTACTCGAAACTACATCACTAATCTAATGAAACTAATTCTGAGGTAAGCGAGTGAACGCTGCTGGAGCTCTGACTCGGGCCGCAGGCAATAGAGAAGGAACTGAGAGGGGAGGTGACCACACAGTGCTAATCAACTACCGACACAGGTGCAAGGCAGGGAGAGTGCATGCATGGCCGGACCGGATACTGCTGTTGAAATTTTCCTATTAGAGGCACAAGGCTTGTAATCATCCAAAACCGTTAGTTTCCAAAGTCCTAGGCTAGTGCCCTAGCTACTGGACTGTCCTCCCTGTCTGACTTATTTACTCCCCATCTGCCCCCTTTTTCATTGGAAAAGGGTGGGTTGGCGGGGGGGGGAAGGGGGACACGGGGAGGCGGGGGAGTAAAACAAAGCAAGAGAAAATGGGAAAAACCGGATTGGGGAGGCAAGCGTGAGGTTCCTGATTTCTCTAACTTTTTTTACTTTTCTGAAAGGTAGGGAAAAATGGGAAGGACAATGTGTGTGGGAGGGGGATCCTAAAACCAATATTTTTACCAAAGATGGAAAAAATAAAAGGACTGCATTTTATTGCTTTCTCTCCCATTTTTAGTTTTTCCACTGTCTTGTGATTTTTGCACTGGAAAAAGTTCAAAAAATAACCCCCCATCTCGCTTTACTTCTTTCCACTTCAAAAGTATAAGTACAAAGTTTCCAAAAGCAAAAGAATGTGCTACTCGCTCTTTAATTCTTTAAAACTTCCAAGTGGAAAGAAGTAAAAAGGATGAGAAAATTTGTTTTATTCCCACTATCTTCCACCGCCCCCACTTTTTTCTCCTGGGGAAAAAGGAAATAAGTGAGGAAAAGTCTCTCTTTCTTTTTACAGGGAAAATTGGGGTGGAAAAGTAGAAAATTGGAGAGACAGGTAACAGTCCCACAATGTCAAATGAAAAATTTCAAAAATGCTGACTCATTGCTTTTTTCAAAAGTCTGTTTTGAAATTTTTTTTCAAGTGCAAAATGAAGTAGAAAGTGAAATTTTTCTGTGAAAATGTGTATTGTCGATTAAACCCTGGTTTTTGATGAAAAATCATTTTCTTGAAAAAAATTCAACTGCCTCTAGGTATAGTAAGTGAAAAGTCACCTCTAGTTTCTGCCACCTTTATGGTTCCCACACTCCAGACAACTTTCACTTCCATTTCCTAAATATTCCAAAACACCAATACATACCCTAACTTCATCCAGTTTTCACTTAAAACAAAACCTTAACATTAATGGCAACTACATAAGAATTTTGTCTCAAGAGATGAGCACGTCTGCAAGTCACGCAGTATGTGCATATGGAAATTTATTCTTCCCTAACTTTGCCGCGTTTGCTGCTAAGATTTTGCATGAGAATGTGAGCTTGATGCAGTTGGTGGGAGGAGGGGTCCTTGCTGGCCTTTGGTATCTGCTGGTGATGGAAAGTCTTAAGGAGTGTTGGAGCCAATATGAATATGTCAAGGAATGCATGAGAATTTTCCCGTAACTTATTTCAAGGCTTGGGTCCTGATGCGACCTCTAGCAGGTTTTCTTTATAAATCAGTATAGCCATAGGAAATTAGCTGATCTACGGTGACTTTCTTACAACATTTCATCATAATGATTCCAGATTATGTATTACCACTGCAACAACTCCATGCAGTGGATTGACAGAGGGCAGAAGGGCAGACTGTGCTAACTTCAGTACAGTGTATGTCTGGAATCTTTCACAGAGCTATAGCCTGAAGCTCTATAATGTGAGGAGAATGGGAAAGTTTTTTCTGGTATTCCAGAAATGGAAGCGATATTACACAATGCTTCAGATTCTTGTAAATCATAATATTGCCGCTAAGATCCTGCCAAAAGCTCTTTTGTCATTTAAAAAACTATTATTATTATTTTGAATCCCCAAAACAAAAATACTAAATAGAGACTTGATAGCAACTTGGTAAGAAAAAGACGAAGCAAAAGACTAGCTAGCTTTTTTTTCTCTGCCCATAAAGTATTTTACTATTTCATACTAGGATAGAGGCTGCATTTGGAAACCCTTGTTGATATGCAAAGGTCATTCTCAGCCGAAGAAAATATTTAATCCTTTCTTAACAAGCACTGGTTAAATTGACAATTGAGGAGCAGGGATTTGGTGCTTCAAATCAAAGGTGATTACTCATTTGCTCAAGTGTCAAAGCAAACGAGGTACGAGCTGTGTTTTGTAGGGCAGTTACTACACTGCTTATGGAGTATTTTGCCCTGCGGAACCGAGCCAGATAACGATCGGTTCAAATGTGTATTTATATGTAGCATGTAGGCATGGTAAAATATTGAGTAGGTTTTGTTACAGATCAACCATTGTTCGATACAATCAGAATAACTATGCCCCTCTAGCTGTCAGGTGGACTATTATGATATAACCTGTCTATTTCAGTTATAGCAAGTCTATTAATATACCATAACTTGTCTGTTAAAGTTAACAGCAGATTTTGTCCCTTAGGAAGAGCTTACTTGACCTTTCAAGTTGCCACACACTTGAAAATCCCAGCTAAAACATCACATCTCTCCAGCCTTTATCCCCTCCTCTCCACAGGTTTCTGGCTTCTCTTGCCAACACAAGATCCTCCTCAGAGAACCCTTGCTCTCTGCATTGACCTTCAACACCCGCTGCTCTTCTAAAGCCTTTTTGAGAGGAGTGTAAGGAGGCCTGTTTCCCACTGAGGTCCTCCAGGGGGCAGGTAGTCTGCTGACTTCCTTTTTAGCGACGGCTGCTGCTACTTATGCTCCCCTCACTGTGGGGTGTGAACAGTCCCATAATGCACTGCTAGCCAAAGTCTTCCTGGAGGGGAGCTTGAGGTTCACTGTGAAACCCAGAGCCAGGCAGGCTGAACCTGGCTTCACTACCAGTTGTTTGCACAGAGCCTGAGGAGTTTCTAGGGAGTTATTAACTCGCAGATCTGTAGCCTGTGACAGTCCCAGTGTCGGTGGGGATGGCTGAGTGGTTTAGCAGCCCCAGAACATAACAAGTGTGAATCTAAGGCCAGATATACACTACCCGCCTAATTGGCAGGTAGTGATTGATTTATCGGGGATCAATTTGTTGCGTTTCATCTAGATGGGACAAATCGATCCTCGAGCGCTCTCCCGTCAACTCTGCTACTCCACCACCGTGAGACGCGCAGGTGGAGTCAACAGAACAGCAGCAGTCGACTCAATGCAGTGAAGATGCCGCGGTAAGTCGACTTAAATACATCGACTTCAGCTATTCTATTCCCATAGCTGAAGTTGTGTATCTTAGTTTGAATCCCGCAACCCGCCGGTGTAGACCTGAGCTAAGTTCAGAGCTTGGATCCTTTTGGCCGGCAGGGTCTGGAAGATAGGGAAGACAGCTGGCTCTGGTGTTGAGCAGGAGATGAACCCTTTGCGTCACTCTCCAGCAAGCCCAGGCTTGCTGCTGAGTGGGACTGAGGGCTGACTGAGAGCCTGCTCTAATGCCCATTAAACCAAGAGAAGGATCCTCAGTGGCTGAAATGGGAGCTAACTAGTTGGTCTGTGGAAGCTGACAAATATTTTGACACGCTCAGTATTTGCATCCTGGGAAATGGAACACCATCTTCTTTTCTTGACGTTCTTCTTCCGCCTTATGAATATTGCCTTCCTTACACCTAAACAAACAAGCCCACCGATCCAAAAATGAAATGAGCCCCGGGTCACGGTACTTCTTCCTTAGTGAGTCACCAGAAAACAGAATCTAAATTGCTTTGGAACTCACAAACAATGCATGCTTTTGCCTTATATGTAAACTAGTTAATGTCAAATTAATTCCTTGCTAGGGGAAGGGGAGGGAGACTTTGTTGGTTCTTTGTCATTGGAGCTAGGGGCAGGGGGAGAGATGCATGATGCTTTAAAAGCAATTGCATCCTGTGGCCAGAGGAGATGTCCTTTGCGGGAGCTTCATGTCTGCAAAAGAGGTGTCTCGATGCTGGGCAGGGGCTGTTCTTTGTGGTGGGGGTTCTTGAGGGCTCAATAAACAGGAGCATTGCTCATCAGCAGTGCCCCCCAGTCACCCTCTGCTGCAGTAGAACCTGTTGGCACATGCCTTCCCACGTGCACCCTGTAATATATCTGTGGAAATGGTAATAATCCTCCTGCCTCTGTTAAACCCTCCCTTTTGGAATACCTAATAGCTCTTTCAGCTATGTTTGCAAGTAGCAGTACAAAGAAAGTAATTACACGTTTGGAATGTCCCAGGGGAAATATCCTAGGCCTGATTTCTTAGAATATCAAAAGGTAGAGGCCTAAATCTGATTAAGCACAGACTGCCTGAGGAATAGGCTCTCTCTGCACAAGAGGATGAATGTACATGAGGCCGCCCCCACTGCTGGCATGGGCATCAGAATTCACAAGAAACCCTGTTTTCATATCACGGACATTTTACTCTTTCACCTACGGAGGCCGAGTCAGGCCGTACCTGTAAGTCATGGAGACTTGTAAAACTAGCACACACATTTACTGTTAAGGAAATCAAATTGACCACTTTCTTGGTTAACTTAGGGTCATTTCAGAGAGTCTTGCCTAGACACGTTGGCCCAGCGTCTCCAAGCGAGTGAGACACCTAACTCCCATTGCTTTTAATGGATGCTGGGCACCCAAAAACCTTTGACAGCCTGGGCCGAGCGAGTTCCAGATGGGTCTTCTACCTTCCATCCTTTAGGAAAACATTGTATAGGAAAGCCAGGCTTTCAAAGATATCCATAAAATCTTAGGGGTATAAGGCCAGAAGGGACCACCAGATCAACCAGGGTGACCTCCTGGCAAAGACCTCCAACTCTATGGAGACCCCCCCCACACACTAAAGCCAACAACCTAAATGAGACTGAAGTAGTACAACATAGATCATTGTGTGCCACAGGTAATGAATAGACAGGACCATGGCCGACGCCAGCACAATGGCATGGAAATAATAACGTGAGTCTATCCAGTTGATAAAAAGCCCTCAAGGACACCAGGATGAAAATTCCTTCCCGACCCCATGTAGGTGCTTGATAAGTTTATGGAGTGGATGGTAAGGTGAGACTGCCTACAGTGGCATGTGGCCCGTCTGTGTCTGCTAGTAGCAAATATCCCCAACGGCCGGAGACGGGACACTAGATGGGGAGGTCTCTGAGTTACTACAGAGAATTCTTTCCCGGGTGTCTGGCTGGAGGGTTTTGCTGGTACACTCAGGGTTTAACTGATCACCATATCTGGGGTTGGGAAGGAATTTTCACCCGGGTCAGATTGGCAGAGACCCTGGGGTTCTTTTTTTCCTTCCTATGGAGCATGGGTCACTTGCTGGTTTAAAGTAGAGTAAATGGTGGATTTTCTGTAACTTGAAGTCATTAAGCTACGATGTGAAGATTTCAGTAATTCAGCTAGAGGTTAGAGGTCTCTTTCAGGAGCAGGTGGGAGAGGTTTTGTGGGCTGCAATGTGCAGCAGGTCAAACTGTGATCACGATGGTCCCTTCTGGCCTTAAAGTCAATGAGTCTGTCTGGCGATCAGTTAGATGCTGCGAGTGTGAGCAAGAACCAGCCAGTCAAGCACCTGAGAGCAAGAATTCTTGGTACCAGCTCAGTATCGGCCCATCCTGTCTGGTGTCCCATCAACAGCTGTAGCCACCTTGAATGCTCCAGAGGAGTACACCGGTGGAAAAATCCATTCCTCAGCCCAGCAGGTGACTGACCAGCTCAAGTCCTGAAGCATGATATTTTGGGAAGAGAAAATGAAAGGGACCTTCTGGGCCCCTGAGCCAGCCTCTATCCCACAAGCAACCCTGGCATACGACCCCAATTATAAATTGGTCAAGCTCCCTCTTAAAACCAATCCAGTTATATTGTAATACTCGCTTTTAGAAATCTAGAAGGGTTTCTTGGAGCCCTCCAAGTAACAACTCCAGCATACCCATGCAGAACGTAAATCCTTCCTACCTTCCCCCACTAAATAAACAACATCATATCAAAACAAGATGACTTAATCTTAAGATAAAAACACAGCACCACATATTGCTGGAAGTACCGCCGGCACAGATCATTACAGAGTTCAGGTGCCTAAATATGAAGATAGGCCTTTTAAGAACCTCTTAAAATCTTGCCTTTAGTATGTACATGTCAACACTAGCTCATCCAAGGCCTGATCCAAAAGTCAATGAGAGTGTGTTCAGTGCCTTTAGTGGGGTTTGACTCTCAGGCCCTGCCACTCATTATGTATGCAGAGTACTCTGGCTGGTGGTCACAGTGGTCCCTAGAAATAGGAGGAGGGGATTAAAAAGGGTAGAAACAAGGAAAAAAAAAAAAAAAGAGTGAGACCAGCTGAAGAGGCTTTCAGAGCCAAGCCAGGCAGACGTGGATCATTTCTTCAGTCCTCACAAAAGGCACAGATGATATTTCACGAGGATGTAAACGCTAATATGCAGTTAGAAGCGATTTAAAGTAATGCTATAATGGCCTCAAAGCCTTGGAGTTTTAATTGCTAAATACGCTCCGGCAAATGCAGTCTGCCGGTAACCTTCCTTTCTGGTGCTGCTCGTCTTAACGCTCAGCCTGCTTTCAGCCAGCATCTCAAACCTTTTCCCAGGATGTGGGAGGATTGTCTCTCCCCGCCCTGTGTTCAACCCAGGATCAGACCTTTTGAATTCAGAGTGACATTTGTGTCTCCTTTTTTCCCATTTTCTTTCACAGGCCTCTGGATCATCAAGTTTTGAAGGCAAGCTTGACAGATATTAAAATGTGTCTGCAGTCAGTACACCAAAACTCTCCTCAGCCACAAGGAATATTCACCCACAACGTCAAAGTGCACTTTCAAAACATATTTCTGATACTCAGATACGATTTTTAAAGGCTACCTGCTCTTGGAACTCTTCCAAGTCTCACAGAACTTTCATGGCCAATGGTCAGGCAGCAAATTTCAATCCAGAGAACAGATGTTTTTGTAAAGAATATTCTCTCCTTCCCATTCTGTGGTTTGCTTGAGGTCTGCTGTGCCGGCTGTCTGAGCAGAGCGGAGGGTCAGAACCAGATTAGCAGAAAGCAGGAGTAGGGCTTGTTCTCGAGCAAGAGCAAGGCTTGAATAGGATCAGGCAGGATGGTCCATTGTGGAGCCTTGCTGGCTTATTAGGATGTCAGGAAACTGAGCAGTCGGAGTTGCAGGGCCTGAGTCCTGACAGTAGATGAGCTCCCACTTGTGTTGGGAAACATTAAGAAAGGGATAGATAATAAAGACAGAAAATATCATCAATCCATGGTTCGCCCACGTCTTGAATACTGCATGCAGATGTGGTCGCCCCATCTCAAAAAAAGATATATTGGAATTGGAAAAGATTCAGAAAAGGGCAACAAAAACTATTAAGGGTATAGAACAGCTTCCCTATGAGGAGAGATTAATAAGACTGGGACTTTTCAGACTGGAAAAGAGATTACAAACAGGGGATATGATAGAGGTCTATAAAACCATGACAGGAGAAAGCAAATAGGAAAGTGTTATTTACTCCTTCTCATAACACAAGAACTAGGGCCACCCAATGAAATTAATAGGCACCAGGTTTAAAACAAACAAAAGGAAGTATTTCTTCACACAACGCACAGTCAACCTATGGAACGCTTTGCCAGAGGATGTTGTGAAGGCCAAGACTAGACCAGGGTTAAAAAAACAACTAGGTAAGTTCATGGAGGATAGCTCTATCCATGGCTATTAGCCAGGATGGGCAGGGATGGTGGCCCTAGCCTTTGTTTGCCAGAAGCTGGGAATGTGCGACAAGAGATGGATCACATGATGATTACCTGTTCTGTTCATTGCCTTTGGGACATCTGTCATTGGCCACTGTCGGAAGAGAGGATACTGGACTAGATGAACCTTTGGTTTGATGCAGTGTGGCCATTCTTATGTTCACTAGTAGTCTCTGAACATAGTTTGACCCTGGAAACAGCTAAGCCATTACTGTACTACAAACCTATATCAGTATAGCTACATCACTCAGGGATAAGTGAAATCCATCTCGAGTATGTCTGTTTTTATGTTCTTATGCAAGGGAGTGATACTATCTTCTTTAGCTGGTTGAAATGATTAGAGCAGCAAGACACCAGTGTGACTGAAAAACACTGAAAGGCAAAATCTAGACTGAAATTCAAAGTGCAACTTTAGTTTCAGAATTCTACTTGCTGAAATTCAGGATAGGTTCAGGTGAACAAAATAGCACCAATTCCATGAAGCCAAAGGTAAACACAGGAAGAAAATGGGAATGAGTGCTGGCAAACATTCATAACAGATGCACAATCTAGACCAAAGAGGACCCAGTCTCTACTGAACTCTACAAAGCCCTAATCTACCAAATCAGCATGTTATGTGTTTCTTAATGGAACCTTTGAACATGTGTAAAATAGGATGATAATCAGTCCTGTATCTATCTAGCCTATTCAGGGTACCATGGGTTTGAATCTGGGATAGTCTCATTATCTCTGTAAATCATAGAAATGGTGGGCTGGACAGGACCTTGAAAAGTTTTGAAGTCCAGCCCCCTGCACTGAGGCAGGGCCATGTGAACCTAGACCATCCCTGACTGGTATCTACCACAATAGATCCCCGATCTTGACTATTACCTGTAGGCACTACTGAAATACAAATAACAAATGAAAATACAGTAGAACCCCATTTATGGAGAGCCGGATGATGGAGGCTCAGATATCAACCAACCAACCAGAGCGTACATGGATATGGGAAATTGACGTCACCTCCATGGCAACAGTACAGTAAGTGTTGCATCTTTTCAGCCTTGTAAAATGACCATGAATTCTAGCATTAATGCTTTGTAATGATGATCATTTTTGTAAAAATTGTACTGTTTGTGATGTTATGTGAAAACAAGTCAAGCAGAACTCATGCCTTGTGCAACACTAAAGAGACTTTGTAGAAGGTCCCTGTTAGGAGGGCTAGACACAGTCTAGGAGTCAGGCCTGTACTTTTGCCTGAGATAGAATTTTGGGTTTTGTTTGCCCTTTTGATTCTTGATACAATTATATTTTAAACTAATATGTGTGAACAAAGGACAAAGACACTGTGTGTGTTGCTTCTGTCTAGCCGGGGGGGGTTGTCAGTATAATGAGAACTGAGAAGAGCAGTTAAAGCATTATGGGCATGGTGGGAGTATAATATAATATATTGGCACACACTTGAAGACTGCATCAACTCCTATCTCAAGCCAGGTCAAACAACCAGTTGAGAGGGGCAAGGAGGAATTGGAGTGGGGGGATGTTTAAAACACTAAAATGCCAAAAAATGCCTGTCCCTGACCTTAGCACGACCTCACTCCTTACCCCTCCCATGGGATGCAAAAGAGGTGGAACAAAGACTCCAGACTCACAACCTGCAAAAGTTGTAAGGATGGGACCAAGGGCATGCATTTCAGGTATAATTATGCCTGCTAAGGAGCGTGGGACAGGACACTGCGAAACAAGGCTCTGTGGTGTCAGAGTTATGGGCACGCTTGCTGGAAACAGACCCCAATACCCACTGCCTGCACTTTGGACGTCTGGTCTTCTGCTTTCTGTCTGTGAGACAAGACACAGGGGAGGGGATGTGCGTGAAGGGAAAGCCCTCTAACAGTCCCAATAATGTTCACAGTTAAAGAGTAAAGAGTGTAAAAATGATCAGACAACTTTTTAAAAACTCATGTCAGGGTTCCTGTTAATAAATGAACAAAATATTGTTTGTGAGAACTAATGGTTTGTACATTCTGTTAAGTAGATAAGAAGGGGGCTGTGTGTTAAAGGGGGAAAGCTCTTTGTCCATTGTCCTGATTATTTGAATTTTTGATGATCTGATCTGGCCCCAAACTTAATTGGATTGGATAAAAGGGGTTCCACTACAATAATAATCTCTGAACTAATACCAAAGAAAATGACAACAGACTGATGTAGTGAAAGATTCTAGCTTGACGTCTAGTTGTTTCTTGATTACCTGTATCAGTTGTGAGGGGTCAAAATTACTGATTAGTTTAATTTTCAGGGATCAATGTGGTAGTTAATTTTATACTGGATAATTATCCCTCTTAGATGCTTCCATATTCTGGGATTTTCTATAGCCATCATCTTAGATCCTGCTAGTAAGCACCTCTGGTTTGCTTTTATTTTTAAAAATACCTTCTGGCTAACAGGACCTCTTACATAGAGAAAAGACTGAAGGAGAATTTTGCCTCAGTAAGTGGAATGAAAGTATTGGGCTGGTTGAAATGATTACAGCAGCAAGACACCAGTGTGATTGAAAACCACTGAAAGGCAAAATCTAGATTGAAATTCAAAGTGCTACTTTAGTTTCAGAATTCTACTTGCTGCAATTCAGGATAGTTCAGGAGAACAAAATATTACCAATCTCATGAAGCCAAAGGTAAACACAGGAAGAAAATGATTATCCTGAGTGCACAGACTATAATCAAGTTCAAATTTACCCAGGTGCAGAGTAATATAATTGGGGATTTGGGTGACTCCAATTGCTAATAGCTTCTTTTACAGACAACCTCTCTCTTTAGCAATGAGATTAAGTGAGAATAAGGACTAGTTGTGTTTAATTAAAGTAAAAAGCAAAGACTAAAGAGCAATTGAATTCAAAATATTTCAGTGCAGAACGCACATTGAGCATGGATTTCTTTTACAATGTTCATAGGATCAGCTCTCATCTTCTGAAGTGCCTAAAGGCTCACTTGATTGTAGCTAACACCCTAGAATGGGGACTATGCATGGTGGGGGTAGGAATACCACAGCTGGGATTCCACAGAGCAGCCTCAATAGGATTTATATAAGAAGTAAATTTATGAGCCAATTTGTAAGGAGGTCACTGAAAATGCAGATGCAGAAAGCTACTCTTGCACATGGGAGTAGAAATTTGCATCCTCTAGCTGGAGTCTTGCACGGGTAAATTCATGCAGCCATCAATATTGTTAGTGTATTTTCTGAAGTCCTTTGGAAAATTTGGCCCTCACTGTGTAATAGAAATGCTGGGGAGGATTCATGTTACTATGGATAGTGTTTCTGTAGTTTGTGCAATTTGTGTAAAACTAAAAGGGACTTTGACTCCAGGGAAGATTGCCATCCAAAGTCAAACAGCACAGCTATGGAGGGAGATGAATGGCCAGATCTACAATGGAATTAAACGTGAAGAGGGATGTGGTCTAGCACAGGGGTCTCAAATACGCAGCCCATGGGCTTATTTCCGGTGGCCCACCAAGCTCCCTGCACCCCTCCGCCCCCCTGGAGTTATTTCCTGCAGCCTGCCAAGCTCTCCTCCCCCCACTCCTCCTTCCCCCCGGGCCACTGCATCCCTGCTCCTCTGCTCACCTCCAGGCACTTCCTGCCACCAAACAGCTGATTGGTTGTGCTTAGCGCTTTCCAGGAGGGAGGGGGGGAGGAGCAGGGAGCCCCACACTCAAGGGAGAAGGAAGAGAAGAGGCAGGAGAGGGGTGGGGATTTGGGGAAGGGGTTAGAAGGGGGGTGGGGAAGAGTTGGAAAGAGGTGGGGAAGGGTTGTAGCCTCATGGAAAGGGTGGAGTGGGGGCGGGGCGAGAGGCAGCAGTGGGGGTGTCAGTGATACGGCCCATGAGCCAATGTACTATCTTCATGTGGCCCTCCTTGTGATTTGAGTTTGAGATCCCTTTGCTAGCATGTTGAATGCTTCCTAAGTCAAATAAAGCATTTCCCTCGGGTTCACAGAGTATCATCCTGTCTGTTGCTTTAAATAGGAACAATACAGATTTGTAAGGGTGACGCATCTGCAAAGCTATATCTCCTTCCTCGGCACAAAGCACAAATTCTGCTGCTTGTATAAGTTATTCACTTGATGCAGACTGGCTGAATTTCACAGCAGTTTCAATGACGTCCATTAAACCTGGATAGAAAGTCGGGAACAGACATTAAAAGGCTTTTTATTTCTTACCTTTAACATATGTCTTTTGAGAGGCAGTCACATTTTATTCCTGAATTTGTTGCATGGAATTATCTCAAATTAAAAAAATGAATAGTGTGCCTAAGAGCCTGAAAGTTGTTCGTTAACTCCTTCTGTGCCGCGAGTGTGAACATATCGGTCCGTCTCTAGATTCAAATCCCTCTTTTGTATTAGGTTTAAGATTAGCAGCCATGTTAGTCTGTATCCGTAAATAAGATGAGGAAGACTTTGTAGCACCTTAGAGAAGATGACCAGTTTATTTCAGCATAAGCTTTCGTGGGCTATAGCCCACTTCATCGGATGCATAGAATGGAACAGAAGTAAGATGTATTTATATACACAGAAAGCCAAAAAAAATAAAAAAAGGTTGTACATTTTAGCATGCTAATTCTAAGAGGCTGTTTAATTTGGATGGGCCATTATCAGCAGGAGAAAAAAAATCTTTTGAAATGGATCTCTGTGTCTGACAGGAGATAACTATTGAAGGTAAATTAACTAGGGAAATGCAATCAATTAGTGTAATGAGAAAACCATTCACAAGTTCTATTTAGCCCTTGATTTATTGTGTCCAATTTGAAAATTAATTCCAGTTCCTCAGTTTCTCATTGGAGTCTGTTTTGGAAGTTTTTCTGTTTTAAAATTGACACCATCAAGTCTTTAATGGAATGGCCAGGAAGGTTGAAGTGTTCTCCTACTGGTTTTTGAGTGTTATGATTCCTGATGTCAGATTTGTGTCCATTTATTTTTTTGCGTAGAGACTGTCCGGTTTGGCCAGTGTACATCGCAGAGGGGCATTGTATTGGTTCCTAGATTTCTCTGACTCTGAGAAAATTATTTCCTGTTATCTCTTTCTCTTCTTGGCTCAGACTTCATATCCCCCTTGCAGCCCACTCATTCGTTTACTCCCGTGTCATCTATAGCTACTTGATCTGACTCAACAGTTTTGGGTGGTTGCCAAAGACAGTCTGAAATTTAAGAGAGGCTGCCTTCCATGTTCTTAGAAAATCATTGTTCCAGCTCCGGAGATACAACTTTCGATTTGGCTGGCCTGACTGGAGGACAGGCCACGTCTGGTCGGGTCAGATCCTTTCTTTCGTACTGGTTCCCTTTTAAGTGTTTTGACTGTGTATAATTGTGAAGCTCTCATAGAGTGGACTGATATCTCAGGGAATCTTGCCCCATCTCTACACCCAACCACACCCAGGAATTCTAGCAGCCTCCAATGTTTGCTAACGAGCTTCTGAATGTTCCTGAGCCAGTCCAGCCTGGGACTTCCCCTTCCACAGAAAACATTCACTTTTAGTGCAGACATTAGCAAAACAGCTTCCTTCCACTGAAACCATCTTCTCATCTTCATTCCTTCTCTCGAGTCCCTTTTTTCTCCTTAGCTGGCCAAAGTTTGAGACAGAGAGACCAGCTCTGTCTCAACACCAACCAACATTGTCTCAGGCCAGGTCTATCCTATGGGTGACACACCAATATAAGCCTAAGGTGTGAAAAATCCACACCCCGGAGCTACGTAGTTATAGTGACCTAACTCCCAGTGTAGACAGCACTATGCAAAGAAGTTGAATAAGTTGTCATACCCTTAGGTCAGTAATCAGGGCCAGATCCTGCATTCGCTGGTGCTTCACTGATATACCTCAGCTGAGTATCTGGCCATTGGTCTATAGCAGGTGTAGGCAACCTATGGCACGAGTACCAAAGGCGGCACACAGGTGGATTTTCAGTGGCACTCGCACTGCCCGGGTCTTGACCACCAGTCTGGGGGGCTCTGCATTTTAATTTAATTTAAAATGAAACTTCTTAAACATTTTAAAAACCTTATTTACTTTACATACAACAATAGTTTAGTTCTATATTATAGACTTATAGAAAGAGACTTTCTAAGAATGTCAAAATATATTACCAGCATGCAAAATCTTAAATGAGAGTGAATAAATGAAGATTTAGCAAAGGTTGCCAACTCCTGGTCTATAGCTATCATCTTACCAGGGTTGTGTTTGGAATAACAGTAAGTAGGAGTTCACAGGGGAGTTAGAAACAAAAAAACCCAGCAACTGAATGTATAGGAGCTTAACTGAGCAGCATGAGCTGAAGAGAAAATTCCTTGCTCAAGCAAGAAACTCTTCACCAGGGCATCAAACAAATGTGCTTTAAACACATTGCCTCATCAGAGCATAGTCTCCCTAACACATCATACCATGAGGGCAAGCATCACCTTGGACTCCCTCCTCAAACCTTCCCCCTCTCCAGCCTCCACCTCATTGCCTGCCCAGGATCTTGCTGATTTCTCCAAGGAGAAAACCGACAAATGACTTTCCCCAGGTCACCTTCCCTTCTCACTTCCCCTCCTACAACTCTTATCTCGTATCCTTCAGATCCATCCTTAAAGCTCCTTTGTTGGGATTCCTAAGAAAACTTGACAGCAGTTAGAGAGCTGGTGTGCTATGAACATTACCAATCACACTGACCAACATTGTCTTGGGACAGGACTACACTATAGGCTTATCTGGGTAAGTCACCCAGGGTGTGAAAAAGCCACACCCTGGAGCTACATAGTTATAGAGACCTAACTCCTGGTGTAGACAGCACTATGTTGGTGGTAGAGCTTCTTCCATTGACAAAGCAACCACCTCTAGCAGAGGTGGATTAACTGTGTCAATGGCCTGGTGAAAACAATCCATAGATTACAACAGCACTCAGCTACTCTAGCTGTATGTCTGATGATCCATTCTCAATCCACAGTGCTGCATTTACACTTACAGGTGGTGCATTTACCAACTTTCTATCCCTTTAAGCAAGATTGGTGGTCCAATGGCATCTCCTATTTCAGGCATAGGGAATACCTCCAGCAGGTAGAAACTTTCAAAATGGAAGACATGCTTGATATGCAGCCACTGTAATGTAATATTTGTAAATAGAGTCCCATAAAAAATTTTTAGTTCGGCCAACAGCACCACCTCCAGCCTGGTGTTCCTTGTTTGCCAAGTTCTTCAGCTGTGAGTGTTGGCCCTAGACTAGACTAGACACGATAAATCGATCCCTGGTAGATCGATCACTACCCGCCGATCTGGTGGGTAGTGTAGACCTGCCGTAAGATTCCTGTAACAGCAGAACTCAATCTAAAGCCTAGTTTTAGACCGATACGTGTTCATTGCGGCTTTATTTTGCTGCTTTCAACAGATAGAAAAGTGTTTGCTGGCTGCAATTGTACTGCGAGCAATTTAACAGCTAAACAGGCTATTTCTGTTTCATGGCAACCATACTGTATACTGTACATTTAAGAGCTGTTATTTCTTGGCAGTTTGCCAGCAAATTGCTGTTTAAAGTAAGCTGGATAGAAAGATTTGATTCAAAGGTGGCGTGCATCTACACAGTATAAAGGTTTGTCTCTGAAATTTTCTTCCATTGTTGCATTTTGTTTCCACTGAATTGGTGGAAAGACTCAGTGTTGTTACAATTCCAGAGATTTTTCATTCGATAGACTGTGCCCGTAATTATGATTCACAAATTGTTCTAATTCCCATTTCTCTCAAAGCAACGTCAGAACACTGATGATTAAGGAGAAGAGTTTACAGAGCTCTGGATAATAGTACATAATTCAATTATACATTTGAGCTAGATTAACTCTTTCCTTATTTCCCCCCTGGATACTGGTGATATATCAAGCAAACACGCCTGTGATGGACAGGTAGTCCTATGTGAAGGCCTGGCAAGGCCTGAGGAAAGGTAGGCCTGTATTTGTAGCATTGTATGTCTGGGAATTATGAGAGGTAGGTCTCTGTTGACTTTCCAGCCATTTAGAGGAACATCTGAGGTTCAGACTGAGGTACTGCTCCCCTGGAGTCCACTTGCTATGAAGAAGTATAAAGAGGCAGGGTCATATCCTCAGCTGGTATAAGTTGATGTAGCTTCACTGGCTTCTATTTGTCACTCTGCCAATGGCCTGCTGTGAGAACATGACCAAGATACTTCCTCTTCTCTGTGCCTCTATTTCTCCATCCACCTCTTTGTCCGTTTAGATGGGTTTTGGAGGCAGGGATTATGTCTGTCTAGGATCAAATCACGGGGGGCTAATCTCAGCTGGGGTCTCTAGGTGCTACCGTCACTCAAATTATTATTATTATTAATAATAATAAATAAAATAAATAATTGCCACACCCCCACAACAGTTCTATAGCGAAACAATCCTGGGTCGAACCAACCTACCCAGCAGCCATCTTGCTGCAGTGTCTTTCTATCATGACTCTATGACAGGCTCTTTTTGAGCCAACTTAACCCTTGTGCCCAGGACAGGCAGTTGTAGCTGGTGGTGTGGGCCTGTGTAAGAGTCTTAGACACCATTTGACCCTTTCTCTCTCCATGATATAATAAAGAGCTAGTTTAGACTCAATTGAGTGTCTTGTTATGTGCTGCAGAGATAAAATAGGGGTGGTTTAGGTTGGATATTAGGAAAAACTTTTTCACTAGGAGGGTGGTGAAGCATTGGAATGGGTCACCTAGGGCAGTGGTGGAATCTCCATCCTTAGAGGTTTTTAAGGTCAGGCTTGACAAAGCCCTGGCTGGGATGATTTAGTTGGGGATTGGTCCTGCTTTGAGCTAGTCCTGCTTTGGACTAGATACCTCTTGAGGTCCCTGCCAACCCTGGTAGTCTATGATTTTATGAATACACCCCAACAGGCAATGAGTGAAACTCATGAGCATCCCTCACCCAATACGGGGCACCCATTCCCACCCCAGAGAGAACACAATGGTGAAGGAGCCCTGAAGTGGAAGTGTTGGTTCTGAGGAATTCCCTGGAGCACTTGAAACTTTCCCTCAGCAGCTGTCTGTGTATCCCAGAGCTCGCTTGGGGGCAATTCTGCCACCCTTGCTCACATTGGGTGAGTGCCTTACTTCTCCAGCTGACCCACTGCGCTCTCGTAGGCTCCACGAGGAATGAGGTACAGCTAGGTGTGAGAGAGGGTATCAGAGTCTGGATGTGAGGTCTGCCTCAGATTCTGAGCCGGTAAAAATCAGCCTAGCCCAACTGAAGTCAAAGGATTCACAGAGTAAGACTGGCAGACTCAAGCTCCAGAGTCCAGATTCCACCACCCTTACTATCATGGAGTCCTGATTTACTCCCCTTGAAACCAATGGGACCGCTGGCCTGGTAACATGTTACTCAAGCTCAGTAATGGTGGCAGAATTTGGCCCTTTGTAAGGTGTAAACAGCAAGGGGCCAGATTCTATTAATCTGGCTCCGTATCTGACTCCCTGGACAGTCCCATCAATCAATGATGCTACGCGTGGAACAAGGAACTACTCAGAGTGAGTGAGGGTGGGAGAATCTTTCTTTACGTGCGGAGTGAGATCTAGATCCATAGATGGCTTTGGTAACTCTGCAAGATCCCTCACATGCTCTTTTAATTCTTCATTCCCTCATTTGGTACCCGCCGGTGGCTGTGAGATTAGCCCCGAGTCATCTTCATCATGGAAATCAGCTGCTGTCAACATTGGTGGATGTCATTGGTGTGAAGGCAAGGAACAGTTTGGAGCAGGGCTAGCTTGAGTGGAACCTCACGGTGGTAGGAAAGAGAAACTTTACAGTCAAAGCCACTATTCCCACCTTTGGTATGTAGAAGCATTTGTTGGTACATGGAAAGAAAAGATGAAAGCTCTTTCAAGTTTTCTGTTAGATTGCCTGTTATACCCAGAAAAGAGCATTCTAAAAACCATTGAAGTCAGGGAAGAAAATTTCTCTGTGCTTGTTCAATGAGTTTCCAAGTAAAAGCCAAGCAGCATGACTTTATAGAAGTTTGGAACTAGAGGAATGCGTTTATAGCACTTGTACTATATTGACTGAAGAGGCCCTCCCTTCCTTTGTGGTTGGCCTGGTCTTTCTTTTGTCCAGCTAAAATCCTTAAGTGTCTTTCACCCTCATAAGCACTGGAGTTCACAGTAGAGTCTGAAATTTTATTTTACACTCAGTAGCCCACAGAATAAGACATGGAAGGTGATTGGAAGGCCTCATCTTTCTGAAATCTCTTAATAGCAGTTAAGACCATGGCATAAGGTAAGGATGAAGTCCACCTTTACTCTGAATCTACATAGTTTTGTGGTTTGTCAGATCCCTGAAATTATTTGAGAGGATGTTCTTGCCAGGGAAATATACAATGCAATAAATGGCTTTTGTGGGGCCTTAAACCTCTGGGAAAGTTGAGACATAACCACAAAAGTTGTTGTGAGTCTACTCTAAAGCCAAGTTCATAATTGCTAATATACAACAGGATAAAGGAAGATCAAGCAAAGCAAACGTATTTAAATAAAAAAGAAATGTAGCTTTTTTGCCTCCTGAGGCTTTGAAATTCCATGCCACTGATTTTTCAGACTTTTCAGTGATATCGCTTTGAGGGCAAAGAACTTGTGGAATGGGTTGATGGGATTGAACATGAAGGTTCCAAAATTCCAACACCGCTCTGTATACTGCAAATGAAAATTCCACATTACTGCACACAGGTGCAAACATGTACCTTTTCAGATATAAATGTTTTGCACTGAAATGCCTGCTTATACATACGCAAGGATCTGTGTGCAAATGCAAACATAGGGCTGTGCAGACAGTTTAGGAAGCTACTTTTGAAAACTTGACATACGGCGTCAATAGGAACTTTAGTGTTGTCTGTGAGATGAAAACATTGGTTTTCCCCAGGGCTTTGATTGATGGAATGACTTCTTTGTTCGTCCAACTGAATATTTTTCTAGTTTACTACATAATAGTCACATTTACTCTGATTGTAAGGACCAGGATATACTAAATTCTAATGGAACAATATCTGCAAAACTCACATAAGAATGTTTTATCGCTGATATTATAAAGACTCCTCTATTCTGTTCATATTTTTATACTCTGCAGACCGCTTTAGAAGATTAACAGAAGCCTCTATAAAAACACTCTTTAAATTAAAAATTGCATTTATGTTAACAGCTTCAATCCCCCTTTCCTGCAACATTTCAAGAATAAAACTAATCTGAGGATGTATATGTGGCTCTCAACCCATAAAACTCATTTTTCATTATTTCTCCAATCTCATAATGCGCAGTTTTGTTTATCTACAATGCAATCCATTTTAGCAAAAGGCCTGGCATTTAAGTGGCTGTGCTGACAGCCAATAAACATATCAAGAAGTTCATAAACATATTAATAAGATTGATGTGATCAGATTAACGTAGAGTCACTGGAAACCAAAATGGCTTCTCCCAAAGAAACTTTGCTAAAGATACATATTTTATAACAAAGAAACATTTTTCTCTGCCCTGTTGGATGTATTTCAAAGCAATATTGCTTAGATCCCTCCCATTATATTGTATTAATGCACACTATGATCACAATATGTCTTATCAATATTCCTGTCACCCTTAAACTCAAATAATTATGATAACCCTTTTTTCTAAACCAAATGAAAAAGTCTGGTTTACAGCTCTATCACCTGATTGGAACTAACATGGATTTTTAGTAAAGGAGGTAAAAATGCTTTTTCTGTTGTGGTAGAAAAATGAGCCCTAAAAATTTAAATTATTCTAAATATAGATGATTAAAAAAAAGCAGAACAATAAATGCATTTTTCTAAATGTATTCCCAAATGCTCCAAAGCAACTGGGATGGATATCAATACGTAGCACAGGAGATGTGTTATCTGGGTTTGGTCATCAGCATTACACGCAAGAAAACGTTGGGCTATCACAATTTATAATTGACAGCTTGTTATGCATCAGTGTGTTATTAGTGTGTTGAATTGGAGAATTGATGGTGAGATGCCATGTCTTTTGAAAATATTGATTTCCTTGGGAAGCCTAGGTTCTTGAGGCAGTGATCGTTCTCAAGCATCACAGATTCAGATCTGTTGGTATGGTCGCTTTGTCACTGATGTGGTATTCTATGCTATTATGCTGGGGAAGGATAGTGAAAAGTATCAAGGACATGATGCCATCAACCCCAAAATAGTTCAACATAAATAATTGTATTTGAAATCAACAAAATGAGGCATTAAAGTCTTTTCCTTGTGTTGTCGCTTTATATGTATATATATATATAGACAGATGTAAAGATTTCAAGGAATTAACAGGGCACAATAAATGCAAAGAGGTATAGGCTGGGAGTATCACTAAGACTAAAGATAGCGTAGAATAGAATTAGAATAGAACAGGCCATTAATAATATACTACTGTTGCCTCCTTTTGACCCAAGCAGCTAGTCATGGGTAGGGCCCTAGGGACGTTCCAGTTGGAACTAGAAATTGTTGGAGTCTGGCATTTTCTTCGATGCAATCTTGTTTATTACAAGAAATGTAAAAAGTCCTGCTTCTCTGAGCACAGGGGAAACCAAAAACAAAAGAGCAGTTTGTTAGCATACAACCCCAGACCTCGTTAGGAAACAGACCCCAAAGCTCTCTCTAGCTGCTTTCAGGGTCGAACTGGGCTCCTCAGAGACTGCTCTTGGGTCTTCTTGGTCTTTTCCTCTGCCCCTCTCTCTGTTCTTGTCTGTTCTCAGGTTCCGTGTGTTCTGCCTTCCCTAACACACTGATACCCACATTCCTCAGCAAAACCCTTTTGTCCACTCCATCCAAACTCCTGGCTCAGTTCACAACCCCCGCTTCCTTCAGAGGCTTCTGCTCCACTCATCCTGAGAATTACGTTAATTGAAAAGTGCTCATGCCCAATTTGAAACAGCTTTTAACTCAACCCAGCTCATGACCACGCTACTGGATTCTGCTTCCTAGTGCATGTTACAAGGTACCTCATTCAGAGATTAGGCCCACTGATGTCAATAGATCTACTCATCCAGTGAGCACCAGTCAAGCTGAAGGCAGAAGATGGCCTCAGACTTGGAAAGACTGTATGGAAGGGAGAAGCCATGGTCTAATGGTGTGAAATTGGGACTCTGGGACCCCTGAGCAGTGGTGCTTGCATAGCCCTATGCAGGTTAGACTTGTTACACAGCATTGGCAGCAGTGAGGAGAAGTGATGCTGGCCACTCCACTGCCCACTCAGGGTCACCCCCCATGGCTCCTCTTGATTGGCGTTGCACCCCCCAAGCAGGAATCATGGGCCCCCCCAGGGTTAAATTCAAGTGGGTGACGGGGCAGCCAGTGCTGCTGCTTCTCCTTTTTGTTCCTAATATAATTAAAATACTGCTTCTTGTTGTCCTTAACTTTGCTGGCCACAGCTTTCATCTTGTCCTTTTGCTTCCCTTATACATTTTCTACAATGACTAGCTAATTATTTTAATTACTGTCAACTTTCCCTCTCTTCCATGTGTTATATATTATTTTTATTTTTTTTATAGATGCCTTCACTTCCTCTCTAAACCATTTTTTGTGTTTTGTTTTGACCAATATGGACTTCTTCCTCAATAGTGGCTTTGGGGCATCCAGTAAAGTGTTTTAAGCACTTACCAGTTATAATTCACATTTTCTAATTAAATTCTTCCTCACAGGGGATTTGGCTCATAATAGTTTTCAGCTTTATACAGGTGGTCTTTTTAACGCACACAGTATATATGTCATTGCTCTGGACTTTATTCTGTCTGCACATTGTAAATGGAATCAGGTCATGAGCATTTGTACCTAAGAAACCCATAATTATTAGTTTTCAGGCACCTGTCTCTCCCCATTCATAGAATAGGGTGCCTAGGTACCCAAATCAAGCTTTGTGAATTCCAGTGAATGTAAGGTGCCTGAAAGTCTCTTTGTTGTCCGGGTCTGCACACGGGTTTCTGAAACCACAGGAATGTTTACTATCAAAGCTCACGTAAATTACAGAACTTTAGGCAAAACCATTCCCAACCCCGCCCTTGAGTCTATGTGCTCACCCCTTATTGCGTATCCTTGAGCCCACTCCATGTCAGGTAGATAGCCCCTCCTGCCTCTGCATCCTGTGGGCCTTCTGTCAGCTGCTGGGAGGGGGGAAGTGTGAAGGTTTCCGTCCCTCTGTCATGTGACTAACTGTTCGGCTGCAGAAATCCAGGAAGGTGGTTAATGCATAAGACCTCAGGAACCCCAAACTAGGAAGACCAGTTTCATTCAACCCAGGAAGGTTCAGTGGGGACACGATTAGGACCTGGTTCTACTGGGTGCCCAGTACCTCCAGGTCACTACCTGGCAGCTATGGTAGGGCCACATGCTGAGACATAAAGACTCAGTGCAGGTAAATATCACAGGAAGTTCCACCTCAAAAGACTGTACTGACAGATACCCTTGTGGCCCCTGATTGGTCCAGGAGCCCCATTTAAGCACAGGAGGCATTCCAGGAAGTGTCTGTGAAATGAGGTGGACTCTCTTACCAACTGTAGAGATGGACCTGCTTCCCAAGGACTCCTGACCCCAGCTTGGACCTTTGACTTCTGCCTTTGATCTCCGACTCCAATCCTGACCCCTGCCTTCTGTAGTAGGACTCTGGGTCTGGCTTTGACCCTTGGATTTGCTGGCTGAACTCTGACCTTGGCTATAGATGCTGAGTTTGCCCCTTGAACCCTGACTCTGTTCCTACTCCTGGCATTGGTATGAAGACCCTGACTGCCAAGCCCCACTCGTCACATTTGCTGTAGCAGAACCATTGTCCTAGGATGGATCCTTTGATTGGAAAACAATCACCTTTGATTACTCTGTTTAAGTCTCTTCAGGTAGGTATCAGGCATTACAGTAAGCTTCTTTCGTGGTCATTTATAGTCACATACTCATAATTCATCTCACTCTTCAAAATGGTGGTTGAAATGTCAAATGAAGGTCACCATTTGATAGACACACAGATAAAGACTCATCCATCACACTCAGCACCTTGGGAAATGAAGACATTGGTTTTCCTACTTTTTTGTAAACTGGAGATAACACCTACTTCAAAATGTTGCTGTGAGAGCTAGTTTAATCCTCGACAATGGAGTTACACAGCTTTGTATTGATTTTTCCCCTATGTATGTATGGCATTTTGAACATAAGAAACGGCTCCACCACTCTGCAGAGAGTGAGTCCCATGTTTAAGCACCCAGCTGTAGAGAGAGGAATTTCACCTAGTATTCTTGTTTTGTTTCAATTATGGAGTCAAGAAAGGGATGTGGTGTTCAATTCTTTGAAGACCTCCTAGAGGTCTTCAGTTTTCCCCATCAGTCAACTTCTGTCAGCTACCTCTTCTTCAGCTTTCCATGGCTATATTGTTATGATAATTCTAGGGAATGAACCAAATTCCTGGTGCAATAAATTACAGTAGACTCTCGATTATCCAGGATTGGGTTAACCAGAAAGTGAATTAACCAGGATGTCAAAAAAATACGCATAACTCGCAGGGCTGGCTCTGGCTTTGTTGCTGCCCCAAGCACAAACCCCCCTCCCCACCGGGGCACAGGGCAGCCAGTGAACCAACACCCCCTCCCCCTGTGCAGGGTGGCTGGTGAACCAACCTCCCTCCCCATATTTCCTATGGATGGTGATTATCCAGGATTTTATTAACCAGAATTAATTTTTTCCCTATCATCCTGGATAATCGAGAGTCTACTGTACTACAAGTGAATAATAGAACCTGGAGTCCTCTCACAACTTTTAAAAGCATCTGTAAGTAAGAAATGGCCTCCATAACACCACATATTCAAGATGGAGAAAAAAAATCTATGTTCACTATGAAGGGAGTACAGACTAATCGCTGTTTTATTTGCTTAATTTAATGCAGTGTTTAGATCCTATTATATTAAAAGACAGCACCAAGAATGTAATTGCCACATTTTGATGGCTAGCAGTTTTAATATGCATTTAAATGGTTTCATCCATTAAAAGTAGCCATTTCAATTTAAATGGAAGAGTGTCATCCTGAGGATGGAACAGGCACGGGCCTCTTTGTATCTTCTCTAAATCAGCATGGAAATACCAATGTCTACTCAATAACATTTAAAAAGGAGGGATTATGAAGTGCGCTAGTCCTGCAGAAAGGAGTTGGGTTTGAAGCTATAGGATAGAGCCCATCCCTTAGCCTGCTCCAAGTGGCAGATATTAATTTGACAGTGTCCAGAGTTGTTATGAACTTGAACGTGCCACAGATTTTTTTTCCTAATTAAAGATGTGTGATGGAAACAAAGGTGATTTCTGAGGTGCTGTAGGGGATGCGTATGGACAGCATGAAATGTTCCAGTGAGGATGGTAGAGTTTGGTAGAATTGCAGGTACTGGCCTTTTCATAGTGGCCACTTATTGCTTTGCCTAGAGCTGGCTGTTTGCATGAAACCTGCCAGGTGTGAAAATAACCTTCCAGTGTGGAAACACTGACCTAAATGTGTTTGCAGGATGGATGCAAATTAACTTATGTATTAATAATGGCAGCTGCATTACACATTAATAAAAGCCCAGAATAATTTCAAATGGGGCAAAGAGGCAAAATAAATAATACCTGGAATTAGATTGTTAATCTGAGACTGTTTCTTTGTTTAGCACCTAGCTCAATGGGGCCTGATTCTGATTGAGCCCCCTGGAACTACAATAATATTTTGTTTTACTTTTTTCTCTAACCTTACCTGGATCTTCTTAGGCAAAAACTTCCTCAAGGCCCTTGTTCAATTCATTACACAAGTCCTTCCATTGACTTCACCAGCCATTAAATCAGGATCCAAATCTGCATGGTGGGTAGAGGAAGGAATTGTTCCCCCAGCACTTTGAGTGGCAATGGAGCCAATGTGTGGCTACTACACTCCTGCTCTCGTATTTGGCAGAGAAGAACGGCTGGTGGAGCTGCATTGGAAGGGGTCCACCGCCATCTTCCCAAGCCACCCTGCATGAGAATGTCAGTAACTCCCAAAGGTACATACAGAGGGGCTGAGAATCCCCTGTCCTGCCCCTCACTGTGCTGAGGTTCCATTGCATCTGGGGCCTTCTGTGCGGAAGCCAGGGGTAGGAGTTACTTGTCAAATTGAAAAAACAAGGTTTAACAGCAAGTCTTTTGGGGAAAGAATAACATTCGGGTCCATAATAAAGGATTTCCCCTCCCTGGTGATGAACAATAGAAAGGTGCATGCCTCAGCTTTAAACTTCAAGAGCTGTGCATGAATGTCACCATCAGTTAATTATCCCGAATAACCCTTTGGTCTTTCCCGTAGTCTGCAGCACTGCTGTCTATTCAGCAACTGGCTTAGGATCAAAGGACCAACCTCTGATTCTCTGCAGTTCTTGCACCCTCAGGCAAGTATGCTACAACTTCAAAAAATGACCCACGAAACTGTTATAATTCTTACCACTTGCTCATCAGATTGGTTGCACTTCCCAAGGAGAGAGGTCCCATAACAAATGAAACGATTCTTTGGAAAATCGCTTAAGATGGTGTTCAATTATACATGCCTCTTTCCCCAAGTTTCAAATGATATGTGCATGCATTATGGACTTAAACTAATATTTGAACTGTTAATTGGAGATTACACTTGACAGTGAGGTATTTTGGTGGCACATTGTGCATGGACCCGGAGACGATAATGATGGGTGAATTTTTAGCAGCCTATAAATAAACAACCATAAATGAAACCCACGTCTGCTAGGCTGTCTCCACTGAATCATGCTGATTTGTATAAAATTCTCCATTTGATGTTCCCTCTTGGACAGGAACCACTTTGATGCCTTCAAGGGCCCAGCCCATGGTGGGAGCTACAGTATACAAATAAAAAGTAATCATGAAACATCTATATGTGTTACATACCCATATTGTAGGGTCACATAAACTGTCAAAGCTCATTGCATGGGTTTGAAGATGCCTTTTTTCGAGACTGGGCTGAACTTGAGTGATGTGCTTGCACTGAATAATTTATTCCATGAATTTAGCATTTCCCCCCCCCCCCGTTTTGAATTATACACAGATACTCTCCCAAGCATGGATTCAGGCTGGTGTTTGCAATGTTTTTTGATTTCTCTGAATGTTTGTGACTAAGCACATTATGGAGCTTGCAAAGGGATTAAGGGAGTTTTATGAGCAAGAAGATTAGCATAGAAATCTGCCTATCATTGATAGATTGCCATATCTGTCACAGTAGTATTTGTAAATTTTTAAAAAATACTTAATAGATAATTGTGCAGCAATTTCCTGTGATATCTCTGGGAGGTCTCACTGTATTAAGTTTGTGTATCGTGGGCCAAGGATGGTATGTAATTCCATGGGGGGAAGGTAACCCCAGACCCTCCAGGAACTAAGAACAGTGGGAGATGATATGGTAAATTCACTCAGGTTGTAGATGCACTATCTCAGTGGGAGGCTACGTAGACTAATTCAAACTGGATTCTTCAGGGGCAGCAGCCAAAGAAAGGACTCTTGGATAAACAGCCTTAGCTTCAACTGACTCATTCAGCAAATGGACAGGATCTTCTGAAGGGGGTGGGGAGGGTGGGGGAGGGGAGGAGGAGAGAGAAGGGAAGGCCTGAGACTGACCACAGTCATTGTGGAGATGCGGGGGAGGGAGTTCTGATCTATACTAAGTGTATTAGCTTGCATGTAGTATTTTTATTGTTTTAATATGCATTCTCTGTAAGGCTTCTACCTTAAGAATAAAGGTGCATGCTTAAAAACAAGTGTGTGATAACTCAAAAACCATGGGCAATTACCCTGTTCATAGCCTTTGAAGGGAAAGCAAAGCAGAGATGCTGGCCTGTTTTCGCCATCTGACTTGTTGAGGAATTTTCCATGTACGCAGGGAGCTGTCAGCGTGGAAATACGCTTGCCAGGAGGGAGAGAGACGCGGGTCTCTCCCAAGAGAGACAATGGCAGAGGAGCCAGATGCCCCAGAGTGGGTACCTTTGTTGGACCGTAGAGGGGGAATACAGGTGAAATTGCCCTGACCGTGACAACTCTTACCACTCAATGTATAACAACTGCTGAACCATTGATTAAAACATCTATTCTTTGTATATTAATATTTTATAGACTATTCATAAATGTACCTTTATAGTCTTGTAATATAAAGTGTACCTCTCAATTTCTGTTGTTTATCTATAATGTGGGATTTGGAAATGCCTAACTGGATGTAGTGAGAACAGGCTTTTGGTTGTGTGTACAGAGATTGTGAGCTATGGGTAGAAATGTACAAGAAGAGAAATGGTTTTAGTTTTGCCAAACCTCATCAGTCAAGTTTGGTGCTGTAAGGTCTCAGGTTACCTGAAGCTCTGACTATCAAGGGGACTTTGGATTTGGTCCATTTCTTGTCATGGAGGTTTATTTATACTGGATCATTCGCCATAAAAGTTTATCCTTTATTCTGCACGTGTGAAGCACGACTTAGCTCTTAACATTGTCCATGTGCACATCATTCAAGCAAATCTTGTCTGTGCTCATCTAAATTAGTTATTAGTTATGCAACCCAAAATGTGCATGATAAAAAAAAAATTCAATTCACAGGAGTAATTTCATTAGCAAGTTAAATCATTCCATGTGTCAGCTGTGTTTTACAGAGAGAAACTCTCTCTAACCTGCTTTCATAAAAGGAGCTGAAATCAAAGCAGGCTATTTAAATCTTTCACATGGCTGCCTTTCTGGCCCAGTCCCCATGAAGCACTTTCACATTCATATCAGGTTTGATCCATCAGTCCAAATCTCTTTTGCAGTTGTTGATTTAGAAGCTAATGGAGATGTCTGTGTGAGTGTCACAAACATATAAATGGCTGCTGCTTTTTTTCCTTAATAAAATGTGTTAGCAACTGTTGTCTCCAGAACCTCAGCTCATAGGAGATGCTTCAGGTCATCCTTCGACTCTAGGAGAGAGCTAGTTTCTTAAATGAAAATGCATATAGCTATGTTTAAAATATTGCAGGTGCAATCAACTGATCGTACCTGCTAAAAGCTTTCTTATAGATATAGTAGGTGCTCATGTTTTGAATCTTAGAATTTGTTCATATCTCCTCATTTGTGTTTAAACAACATAAGCACGGTAGACTAGGAGAGAGAAAGTCTCCGTGCCACTGAGATGTTTAGAAATCACCTGCAAGACCAGAGTCATTGTGGAGATGCGGGGGAGGGAGTTCTGATCTATACTAAGTGTATTAGCTTGCATATAGTATTTTTATTGTTTTAATATGCATTCTCTGTAATGCTTCTACCTTAAGAATAAAGGTGCTTGCTTAAAAACAAGTGGGTGATAACTTAAAACCATGGGCAATTACCTCTTCTTTGTTAATACACTGTACTTATTTTTTTTTTTAGGTGAGCTAAAGATTTTTATTACGGTGTAATGTCTAGACATCATGGGGTCAGATCCCATCAACTGCTCCAGTTGCAAGTTAGTTTAACCAGCTATCTAGGGAGCTGCCTAGTGTAAGGAGATTACTGAGTGGTATGTTGATGAGACAGCCATCCCGAAACCACCATAGAGAGTGCATCAGGGATATACCAGCAGAGAAGGGGCAGTGAGTTATATCCTGTGCAGAGTTTAGAATAGCCTAAAGGCTGCTCTAATTTCCTTTGCAGAATGAATTGTTCCCAGGGTCATGGCAGTTAGGGAGAACATCACTTCCCAGATGTTTTGAGTTGCTCCAGCTCAGGGATGGGCCAGTGCTTAGGTGCTAACCTGAAAACTAGGAAATCTTTGTTCAATTCCCTATATCGCTACTGATTTAGTGAGATACCAGGCAAGTCTCTTTAACTCTGCTCCCTATCTGTATATGGGGAATGACAACACTTGCATATCTCACTGGAGCTTTGTGAGGATAAGGACCTGAAAGATCAGGAGAGGCTCAGATATCAGACACCTAACATAGAAAAGGTCAAGAGTATCTTAAGATCACTCTTTATACTATGCCAGATTTACACACTAGTAGGCTCGTGAGATACAAACCAGTGGCAGTAAATTATTTTATGTGATTGTGTGAAAAGGTTTTAGCTGATTTCAGATTTATTCTCACAGATTCAACAATGGTATTATCATAATACACCTTAGCAAAGCAAACTAGCTTAAAACAGAAAATCCAAGAAGCTGGATTATAACAGAGCCTAAACAAAAAAGATAGATTATACATTTCTGTCAGCCATTTTCATTCATCCTTGAGTGGTCTGAGATGCAGGGTCCACTCAGTTCGGAGGTGGACTCTGTATCTCTTGTGGTATTGGGGAGAAGGAATAAATAACATTCCTTTGCACAGAGCAGCTGTTTGGGATAAACCCCCTGTCACCTCACAAGAGGCAGCTGATACGGATGTGAAAGTTTACGAGTTTACAGTATTACCTTTTGGGTTAATTAATGTAGGAACCACCTTTCAGAGGCTTGTTAATAAAGTGTCACAAGGTCTACAAGATTTTACGTGGCTTATATTGATGACACTGCAATATTTAGCAGTTCTTGGTCAGCTCATAAAACACACTTGGGAATTGTGTTAACAAAACTCAGAGATGCAGGTGTTACTATAACGGTTTCAAAATGTAAAAGAGGAGATGCGAAAGGTTTGGACAATATATTTGACCTGTGTACTGATGCATCAGGCTTGTGTTTAGATGCAGTTCTGATGCAGAGGAAAGTAACAAAAAGTGTCCCATTGCTTTTTTAAGAAACGGACACGCACTGAACATAATTATTCTGTTATAGAAAAAGCATGTGATGCAATTGTATATGCAGTCAAACAGTTACGGCCCTATCTATTTAATAGACAATTTACGGTCCTGACAGACTGTTCTCCTTTGCTGTGAGTATATTGAAACAAAGGTACGAGGTCCAAACCGCTACACTGGAGCATCACTCCAAGAATATGACATGATATTGTAGGAGATGTTACCCGGGGGTCTTTCAGCCATAGCGGTTTCAGGCACTTTACTGGTTTGCCAAAATCACTCTGTGCAGAGGCACCCCATCCGTGCATGAGGGTTATGACCCAATGTCTATGGATCAGCCAGTAGCCGACCCTACTGCATCATTGCAAGACAGCAGTGTGACCCAGCTGGCAAAGGGTTCACTATTTTGTAATAGTGGCAGGCCTGACAAACTCACTGTACCTAACACACTGCTTTCATAGTATTTATCCAGAAAACGTATCGTGAATGATCTGAAAGGAATTCCGAGATCACACGGGTCATTAATATGGTTGTGAAATGTCTGTCTAAATACCATATACAAAAGCTCTTCTTCCCAACTAAGTAGAGAACCTACATTTTCCTTCATCGTTCTCTTGCTCCTACTGTATTTACAGAACCTCTTCTTATTGCCTTTTATGACGCTTGCTTGTGTAACTCATTTTTTTGCCTTAGACATTCTGATTTTATCCCTTTACACTTGGGGACAAGCTATTCTTCTGTACTGCTCCATAGCAATGCATCTATGTTTACACTTTTTGTAGGATTCCTTTTTGATTTCCAGGTAATTAAAGAGCTCCTGTGGGGGCCATATTGGCCTCTTATCATTCTTCCTATTTTTCCTTTGCATTGGGATAGTTTGTAGTTGTGCTTTTATCTCCTTGAGAAACTGCCAGACATCCAGAACTACTTTATCCCTGAGATTTTCTTTGCATGCGACCTTGCCTACTGGTTCTCTTGAGTTGATTAAAGTTTGCTTTTCTTGAAGTTAATTGTTCTTATTCTGCTGCTCTCAGTCCTTGTTTTCCTCAGGCCTGAGCTACACTGGGGTGGGGGAGGTGGTGCTTTTGAACTAAGATACACAACTTTGTATCTTTAGTTAGTCTTTAAGGTGCCACAGAACTCTTTGTCACTTCTACAACTTTGTATCTTAATTAGACTTACCTGGCCGTCCTCATGGTGGTGAGTCGACTGCAGCAGCACCCGCATGGAGTCTGCTTACTCTACTTGTAGAGCTGGAGTTCTGGAGTCGACGGGGAGCGCGTTCGGGGATCGATTTGTCACGTCTAGATGAGACACGATAAATTGATCCTGATACATCGAACACTACCTGCTGATCTGGCGGGTAGTATGGACGTACCCTTCGAATCATGAAGTCTGTCATTTTCTGATCACTCTCACATAAATTGCCTCTCTCCTTCAGATTCTCAACCAATTCCTCCCTGTTGGTCAAGAATCTTGTTTCAAACGGCTTCCTCTGCTTATTACTTCCTCCAGGTGGTGAAACAAACAGTTGTCCCCAATACATTCAAAGAACTTATTGAACATTCTATGTGTTGCCTTATGACATTTCCAAAAGATGTCTTGGGAGTTAGTCTCCTATTACTACCAGATCTTGTGTTTTGGCTATTTCTGTTACTTGTCCTTGAGATGCCTCATTCATCTCCTCCTCCTGACTTGGTGGTCTAGTGTGACACTATTCCTGATTCTCCCTTCCCCTGCCCCATATCTCCATCCAGAGACTTTCAACTTGTCTGTCTTTCACATCCTTAGGAACCTCAGAACAAGTATATACATCTTTGATGTTAATGCAACACCTCTTCCCTTTCTCCCCTGCCTGTACTTCCTGGACAAGTTATACCCCTCTACTAATATTCTAGCCATGAGACTTATCCCACCAAGTCTCAGTAATGCCAAGTAAGTCATAATTTAGCTCATGTTCTAATACTCTTCTTGTTTGTTCCTCAGACTCCTCGCTTTGTGTGTAGACATCTAAGGTGTTGAGCAGATTTCCTCACTGATTTCTCTCATGTTGCTCTGATGATCCTATTGTAGTTTTCCATGACCCTCCCAACATCTAGCGCTCTGTTAAGTTCAATTTTTTTAACACTTACCGGTGGCTTTTGTCACCTTCCCCTTTTAAGCTTAGTTTTAAGCCCTCCTCAGTAGGCTATTGAGTTGGTCCATGAATTTGCTCTTCCCCTTCTTGGTCAGGCAGACCCCATCTCTTCTCCTCAGGCCGTCTTCCTGGAACAGCATCCCGTGGTCAAAGAAGCCAAAGCCCTCCCATGGACCCCATCTACGCAGTCATTCATTCAGCGCCAAGCGCTGTTCCTGCCTAGGCCCTGACCTCAACTGGGAGGATGGACAAGAACATAACCCGCACTCTAGCCCCTTCACCCTCACTCCCAGAGCCCAGTCGTCTCCGGGTCATACCGTAGAGGGGGAGAGGTGCCTAAGCCACTGCCAACCATTGGGATGGACTGTCAATTATTTTGTTTATTGCTAGGACTAACTATTTAGCAGATCTTTGCAGTAACTTCATTTAGTGAAGATGAAGCTGGAAGTGGGGAGGGGTGAACGTGACCTTCTGTGCCCTTGTTCTTGGCGTGTGGGGGTGAAAGTCAGTGAAAAAACAGGCAATCTGGAAATATGTACACCTGCCACACTAGCGACTCGAAAAGTACAAAACCACGTCCTGTTTTTGACATACTTTGCTTTTGCTCCATTTGATCAGCTATGTAATACTACTGATTGATATGTCTTTGTAAAGAGGAATTGTGGGACTGGGTCGTCGGATTGCTTCATGGGCACATCAGGAAAATCTCTAGCCACAGATGGACAGCTGGCCACTGGAACTCTACGTCTGAAATCACCCGAAGACCACTCCAAACTCCTAAGGGGTATTTTGCAGTTTAGGATGCTCTATAACCTATTGCGTTTGTGTGTACTTGAAACTAAACAAAGCAGTGACTTCAGGGAAGGATGTTCTAATGGGAATACTGGAGAATAATAAAGTACTGGCTTTAATTGAGAGCAGGTGGTTTTGATTTGTTTGTGCCAGCCATAGAGCAGATGGAGGTGCTGCGTCTCCCTTGGTCTGTCTTGATACTGAATTACAAAAAGCAAAGTTACTGCGAGCCTGGGATTTGGTGGAACCTCAGGTAACAAAGGTTACCAAGAGCTTTGGGTTCAAGGGGAACCCCAGGTAATAATACCTGGTAGCATTGTTAGCACCTACCATGGGATAGTGATCAAAGGGAGGGTCAGCATTGGCAACATTTGTGATGTCTCAGATGTGGTGAGTAAACTGATCAGTTGATTTTACATGTTCAAAATTTAACAGTATCTCTGAAGCTCAGACCCCGAACACCAGGGTTATCTGGAATGAATGCTTACAGCTGATTTATAAGCAGTGTCAAATGGGTTTCTCTTAGAAATAATGGCACAAACTCAGAGCTAGTGGCACAAATTGGCTTTGTTGCAATAAGAACATTTTTGCTGTTCTGAAGACCTGGTAAATAGATGATTCATGCTTAGCCCAGTAAAGTTACTGCTGGTTTATCTAGCGGTTCAGGACATTAATCCATGAAGCACAATTGTCTTCATATATTTACAGTCAAAATACTCAAAGGCAAACTCCAGTTTGCCGCCAGTTCTCTCCGATGTGCCTTGTCTTGATTAAAGATGCCCGAACTCCATTTGGAAAAGTCTAAGTACCTTTAAACCACTGGGGATCTGCCTGCCGACAGGTAAGGCAGCAATTCTGCCACATCCATGTGGTAGACTCATCCCATAGGCTGGGTGTTTTCTGCCCTCTGGATACAAGAAAACTATTTAAATGCATTCTGACCGTTTATTAAGGCTACACAGGCCTCGCTCAGAAAATCTATCAATCATCTGACTTGTTGATTCCTGTCCAAATGTCCATGTCATCCAGCTCTATCAGACATATTGCACCTGCTGAGATACAAGCCATTCATATTTTATACAAAATTGTTCAGCGGCATATCTAGAGATTTAGTGGCTGTTGCTAGCAGAGAGATCAATCTCTCAGGAGTCCAAAGACTCTCCGCCCCCAGGCCATAAGTCCCTGCTGGAATCCAAGTCAGATTTAATTATTGCTTAAATTCCATCTGGCAAACATGATGTTAATGTGGACGTTTGGAGAAAATAAATAGTGACTACAGTGAAAATACATAGTGGCAAAGGAGAATGTGTTGAAACGAAATAAAGTCTTCTAAGATATCAGCCTATAAAATCAGGAGACAGCCTTTAACTCAATGGGCAGGAAATTAAACATGTGATTCCAGTATTGTGAAGGGCAGCTGCACCCCTGATTCCAAGCAAATTATAAAGAAAGTGACCCCGAAGCCTTTCCTGGAACTCCAGCATTGTGCAATAGCCCTAGTTATTAGTTTATAGCAGCCATGGAAGATCTATCACAAAGTGGGAGTCTCTCTTGCACTAAATGAATTGGCTTGCTAAAAAAACCCACTTCCTTGTTGCTGGGGTTCTTTTCGATATCCTAGCAACTGTTATTGTCTCAGATTCAAATTTCAGAGGTACCACATGCGTCGCCCTGTGTCTCAAAATTAAACTGCGGCTGAGACTGGAATCAACCCCTTCCAGGCTGGCGATGTCTAGCTGCCCTGTGCACACCTTTGCACCAACAGAACAGCCGTGCAGAAGGCCGATTGGTTGATTTTGTGCGGGCTAATGTTCCATCAAATAATTGGGACCGTTGGGGTTTCTGAAATACAAAATGGATCACATCTGGCCCATTCGCTCTCTCCCCTATTCCTGTTCATGATGGACAAAGGAAAATGCATTATGTAGAATTGTTATTAGTAAACAAAAGCTATGTTTAGTGACAGATAAGGTTTCCGCAGGACATGCCGCATTCTCCTCCCCAAACCTGAAAAAACATGGAAATAAAAAAGGAAACAGTCAAAGAGTGGCCAGAGTTTATATTCAATGGTGGGTTTTTTTAAACATATGCAAAATAAAACTTAAAGCTCCTGATGAAACAGAACCATCCAACACAACCTTAATTATGCTGCACCCTGATGCTGGGTGACTTTGCCTATAGTTGCAGGACATCTTGGCAGAGTATCCCACACATGGTAAAACGGGTTCAGCAAACCCACTTTGAGCAATATCGGGACTAGGAGCCCTAACGTGGACAGTCCACCAGCTGAGAAGACCAGTGGTGGTGGCCAGACTTGCTTCCTATGGGATTACATGGCATGGAGATTAAAGTGTTGTCAACTGCAAAAGACTCGAGAAGCTACTTGAATGGAAAGACAGACTAGAGCAGTGGTTCTCAGCCAGGGGTCTGGGGCCCCTTGGGGGGCCCGTGAGCAAGTTTTAGGGGGGCCACCAAACAGGGCCAGTGTTAGACTCGCTGGAGTCCAGGGCACAAAGCTGAAGCCCCACTGAAACCCCCCGGGGCTGCAGCTGAAGCCTGAGCAATGTAGCTTCGTGGAGGCTCCCAGTGACACGAGGCCCCGGGAAATTGCCCTGCTTGCTACTCCCTAACGCTGGCCCTGGATTTTATATCAGAAAACCAGTTTTTGTGGCACAGGTGGGCCATTGGGTTGGGCGGTTCAGAAAGGTTGAGCATCCTTGGACTAGAGAAAGACTCAAAAGAATTGGTCCATTGGGGGTTCATGGCTGAGGACAGAGGACGTTTCTTGTCTTCAGGTTCCCTACTTCTACACACCACAGTGGAATTCAGGCACCAGGGACAAAGCTAAAGCAACTTGAACCAGCTGTAACAGTCTGAGGAGCAGACAGTTATTGCTTTCCTAGTTCCCCTTCGGTTCCAGCAAAAACCATTTCCAGTTCCTGCCCAGTTTCCTGGAGAGAAAATAAGACTCAGCTCCATCCCCACTATTCAGCATAGGATACTCATGGGACTTTGTAGCCCAGAGAAATTTCTCTTCGGGATATTATTTTTTCCCTTCTACTGACTTATCTTCCATTGCTCTCCCGTATGAAATGACATTGGTGGGGCAGATGGTGGAGAGAAAAGTTGGTCCAACACTTCATCCTGGCGAGGTTGTATTTCCGCAGAGCCGGGTGTTCTCTAATTGGTAACACTTTTTGTCTCTGTTTGTTGTTGATTTTTCGGCTGGGCTCCCGTCCCATCCGCGTCTGCTGTGTGCAAACACCCGGTGAGAAGTTACGGAGCTGTGAATAATATTTGCTTTTTATGCCGTTCATTTGTGCAGACACCTGTTCAAGCAGCTCTGTGTAGCCAGACATGGATGGCATCCCGTAACAGACCCTACATTTTTGGAAGTCGGATGTACAAGTGGCAGACAGATTAACCTACTCCAGCGCATCATGTCCTGGTGCCTCTAGTTCTGATATTCACCAGTCTTGTGATTATGCAAATACACTTGTCTTGCCTATTACCTTGTAATGTCCCCCATGTCTGCCTCTTCTTGGTCTGTTTATTCATCTAAATCCTAGATTGTGAGGCCTCGGGGGCAGGATGGTCTTTGGGTTATTCCTTTTGTCTATTATAATAGTGTTCTGGTCCCTCATGGGAGTCCTTGGGTGTGAATGCAACAGAGGACAGTAATAATAAGTTTGTTGAATTAGCCTCGCTCCCGCTCCCACTGTGGTGCACTTCTCTGGCAGTGATCCAGCCATGTGATAGCCCCTCCTGCACAGGGAATCCTTTGGAGGGGAACAACAAGGAAGTATGGTGCCTCCCTTAGAGGAGCACAAAGTATAGCAGCCCTGGGGCTGCTCTAATTTATATGGAGGGATGGCCCTGTGAACGATCAGCTTCAGGATCGGAGGGGGAGAGAGGTAAAAGCTTGTCAGCACCTGATTTGCAGCGCCCATCCCTGAGTTGTATAGAGTAGCACCAGAGCCTTATCATTGAGCAAACGGCCACTTAGAATTCCAAAGTGGCTCCGGAATGTGCAAAGGCCCTGGGAAGGATCTTCGTCTCCTTCAGAGGCCTTGCCTGCAGAGCACATCCTCACTAGCAGCTCTTGCATCGACACAGAAAGCAGTGCACTGTGGGTAGCTCTCCCATGGTGCAACTGGCCGAATGGTGCTTTGTGAAGGGTTTGCAATGCCTCATGGGGTAGAGACAGCATCACATGATTCAGGGTTTCTCAGTCCCATCCTTCCATGGGCATCCTAATAGACTGTCCGCTGTTTTCCAACTGAAGTGTGTAGGAAGAGGGAGAAGAGAGTGGTGTGTCTAGGGCTGGGGAGACAGCAGGCTGACCAACCTACCCTAAGACAGGGGGGGAAGGGGACACCCCCCCATGTCAATCCCTGGCGCTGCTTGGCACAGCGGTCTCTCCCAAAGCAGCCTGCTCTGCCTATTGGTCTGCCACAGTCTCCTTAGCTGCTGGGAGCCTCATCTAGAGCCGCTCTGTGAGCTCTCCGTGCTGAGGAACGTCAAAGCAGCACTGCAGTCCCCCATTGCCCTCAGCCGCAGGCTGTCTGCCACTGTGCTCCTAGTGCAGGGCAGAAAATGAGCCTTTCCTGCTAATTATTTGCTCTTTGTTCCCCAAGGGAGCAGCACACTCAGCTGTCAATACTTCCCAGAGCTTTGAAAGGGGAGGGGCACCCACCTGCAGGGCAGCAGAGCTCAAAACCGTGAGCAGAGCGGTCACCGCAGGCATTGTGGGATACTGGGGGAAGCCAGTTCTGTTGACAGAACAAACAGCAACGTCTACACCAACACTTTAGTGCTTTAACTTTCCTGCAATAATCTCTATGCCTCTTGTCAAGGTGGTTTTGTTTTGCTGCCAAAACAGCAGCGTTTTGCTGCCAAAAGTAGCTTTGTTGTGTGGACCCCTCCTCTGTTTTGTTGGCAAAAGGCAGCTTTTGCTGACAAAACTTTGTAGAGTGGACAAGGTCTTAGTGTTGCAAAGAAGGGTGGAGATGGCACACAAGGGCTCCCTGGCCTTGACGTCTAACATGCCCATAGGCTTCTTCAGAGAAATCGGAAATTATGGCTTTGAAGTGGCCAAATTCCAGTGAGGACAGAGACAAGCCAGGCCCTTCCTTAGACAGCATTTTATTCTTGGCAAAATTCTGGGTGACCAGATGGAAAACCTGGCTCATGGCAAGCCAGCAGATACTAGCTAGCAGAGGACAATTTGAGGACTTTGCCCTACTCTTCTTCCACTCTGGTACAATGGTTTTGGCTGCTGCTACGAAATGGCAGGGTCACACAAGGTAACTGTTTCTCTCCCAAGAAACAGAGGCTGTGATTTGCAAAAGAACCTGAAGGCGTAGATCCAACTGAAGAAGGCAGTTGACTGGCTCTCACGGATTTCAATCTGGATCTGAATACCTTACGCCTTTGGAAATACCAGCCTGAGACCACCCAAAGCCTACAGAGGTCAATGGAATAGACTTTGGATTGGAAAGCAACCCCGCAGACTCTGTGCAGGTGTGGTCTGGTGGACCTTGGGGACAAGCGGCCAGCCACACCGAACTCGGTGTCAGCCTGGTCCTCTCCCCTCCAGTGGCTCAAGGGTCATGGGGCTCTTGACCTCAGTGCGACGTCAGCACCTTCTTGTCCTGTTGTAGCTGCCCACTGCTTAGGAAGGTGATTGTCTCCCCCATCCTTCCAGAGTGGGGGCTTTACGTGTGTCTTCTAGCTGGGAATAAGAGACAATCAACAACTGCTGCTTCTCTGGATCAGCTGGTTTCCAGCACCTGCCTACCAGGCATCTCCTTAGGCCAGAACTTGCTTGTTCCTTGGCTCTGCTGGCCCTTAAAGGGGCAGACCGCCCTGCTCCACTACACATAACAATCACTCACTCACTCCCCCTCCACCAATTTTCTACAACATCCATTCTCCCCTGATCCCTGTTACTCAATACTTCTGCCCCATTATCTACTTGCTCACCTTGGCACCCCTTCCATCCCCTTTCTCCTCCCTCAGCACCATGGTCATTCCCTCCTGGATTGCTCTTGTCCGCACTATTTATTTTTAATTCCTCCTCCCCTCATCTTACCTCTTTTTTGCCTCCACACCTCATTCCCTCCTCCCGCAAACTGATCCTGTCCATATTGGATTCCTGCCCTTCTGCCACAATCACTCTCTTCTAATCCCACCCCTCGTCCTTCCTTTCACGGAGGTGATGAAAGAAGGTGGCAGGAGGCAATGCGGATAGTAGTTTTTTTACAGCCCAGCCCATACATAGTTGCCAGCTTTAATCTCCCCTCTGGGTCCCTGTTGCATGTCTGTGTTTTCTTTCTATCCCTGTTGAACTGATGAGACACTTCTCTGCCTCAGTAACTATGCTTTGATCCATCCATTGATGATGGTATGGATCATTTAAGTCAAGCTCTACAGCATCCAGTGCTAAGGGTTTTTTTGGGGGGGAAGATGGTTAATTAGTTACATATCCTGCTGAATAACTGTAAACTGGGAAGACTCAGGCTTCATCAGCAGCATTATTCAAAGTTTGTTTCTGAATCTCATCACATTGTATTCTGCCCTGTAGTCATTAGAAAATCAGTTTGCTTTATAGGGGAAAACTATGTACAGCATGTACACTATGGAATTAACATGATCCTAGAATAAGACTTGGATTTTAATAACATTTCACTTCCTTTGGCTGCGCTTCCTGCCTTCCCACCTCACAATCCATCCATGGTTGCATGAAAATGATTAAAATTCTGATTACTGATATGAACAATGCAGAAGGGAACAGCTCCAGAGTTAAAATTCAGAGAGAAATTGAATTGCGTAACAGAACTTGCATTTATATTCCAAAAATGCTAATATTCTGATGCATGAGATCTTAGAATTCAATCAGGGATTCACCTAACAATAAAAATGACTAAAATATATGTAGAGGAGACAGTTGGTGAGAATACCTATTTGATGATATTGATAATACCCGATATAGTTTTAAATATTGTTTCATAGATTAATATCTATGATTTTTTTTTAAAAAAATATATCACAAGCAAATATGTGAGCAATTCTTGCTGGAAGAGGGCACAACGAATGAACAAAAGATGTTTCTTGGTGTGATCATGAGGTTGAGAAAGAATAAGCTGTTGTAGACGAGCCAAAATGTTCCCATGTTATTTATTTACTATGCAACTGCAACTTAATTGTTAATCAAGCTCCAGCGGTCATGATGGGCTGATATGCCTAATTAACAAAAGCAAAACTTCAGCAATGAATACAGTTCCGTTTCTCTTGGTTTATTGCTTAGTACTGTTACCTGTGTTTCTGGCAAGTGGGACACATGCAGAAATATTTGTAAATATATTGCTTTTTAAAAATGTATAGCAGACAATATCCTGCCCTCGTTCAGAAAAATTCCAAAGGCACAAAGGGCAATTAGAGTCCAACTCCCATTGGAAATCACTGGGAGTGAGGCACCGAACTTTAACCATTTAGTTACTACTGACTTAAGCGGTACCCTTCTGCATGTCTCTCTGCCTCAGTTTGACCCCAAAGGGATTAAGTATTAGCAGGGAGTATTTTGGCATTGGCGCGTTAATGATGTGCAGAAAAATGGATTCTGCCAATGGCTAGCCCCTTAAACGGCCCATCAGCAAACCCACGGCGTTGGAAGGCATTTGTGGAAATGTGGCTATGGTGGGGAAAGACATCTGACATTACTCCAGAAGCTGTTTTGGGTGCCACTAATACTGATGATAGTAAAGTAATTGCCTTATTCATATATACAAGGAACCAGCTGCTCATGAGCAGTCAAACCTTCATTTGGAGAGCTCCGTAATTCTCATCTGCTCTCAGTCTGGCACAAAATCTGCAAGGCAAATCACTGGCCGGGAAGCTGGGAGCTGAGTTTTGAGGCCGGGCGCTAGCGAGCACTGACCCGAGCTCGCGTTTGAGGAAAGGGTGCTTGCTTCCTGCTCGGGCTGGTGCGGGGCGGGTACATTGCAGTGGTGATGCTTTCAATCTGCAGGCGAGAAGTGGGAGGAGATAGATTGATGGATGATTCAAGCAATCGCTGATGACCAAAGGAAAATAAATTGGTTGTAGCGTATCCATTTTAGAGGTAATTCTTAATATGGGATAGGGAGCTGAATTCCAGTATAATAAGTGAGATTGCAGAGAGGTGCTATATAAATACCTTTGCATGTCGGCCTATCAGAGAGGTTGGCAAGTCTCAGTAAGTCTAAAATGATGCATTTTAATCAGAAGAGGGATCATAAATGTTCACCTTTGTTTTTAAAGTTACTTTTTGTACGTCGCGCCGTTGCTCTGGTGCTAATCATGATACAAAGCTTTCTGGGTGCCACTGTTTGATTGCTTTTGCGTGGTACTGTATGGAAGAAATGCACGTGAAACATCTATGAATTGCTAAGATTTTCATGATAATCGCATGAATTCTAACGACTCACGGTACTGCTCTTAAGTTCTTGCTTGCCTTTGATAGCTAAATAATGTGGCCTCACTCTTGTTGTATTCCACCGCCATGCCTGGCACAAAATATCAGGCAGTGGAAGAAATGCTGCACGTGCTAAGGTAAGCTAGAAATCCAGAGCGCAACTGGATTTTTGCAGGACAACCATTGCCCCTATTAAAATCACGATGTCCTAGTGATGGGAAATGTGGTTAAGATAAGAATCATTCAGAACCATCACCCCTAAATGGCCGTGAGACTCTTTTTTTTAGGCTCTGAGGGATGTTAACAATGGACCCATTTTAAATAACTACATAACAGGTTTTCGTTTTCTTTTTCACTTGCGTGGCCTGTACTTCCTAGTGTCTTTCAGAGGTGGAATATTATATGAAATTTAGACCCTCCTTCAAGGGGTGGCTCAAACCTCTCCCTCGAGCTTGCTATTTGAAGCAGCTTCTTCCCATTCCTCACACGGTGTGGGGCCTGGTTTATTTTTTGTGTCACCTGGAGCCTCCACATGAGGTGACTTCTCACTGTCCCTGGGCCACACGGAGTCCTATCCTCTGGGAAAGTGGTTAACACTACCAGGAGTATAAACCCTGGTACAGAAGAAACAATATAGTACATCAGCACAAACCCCAGCAAAGAAATGACCCACCCAAAACAACAGGATAACAAAGTGTGTGAGGGCTTCCCATCATCCAAACACTGGACATGCCCTGTTCTTACCCATTTCTGCCGGAGCAAGTGGGCCAAAGGAGTTCTTAGATTTATAAGGCCATGATGCATATTGTGACGTTGCACTCCGTATGTTTTATGGAAATATGCTTATAAGTGTGAATATGATGTAACTGGAATATGCTTCATGCAAAAGGTCTCTCATAAGATATCATTACAAAGTTAATAGGATGACCACACTCAGTAGATTATAAATATGAATGTATCATTCTTGTATCTGAAGCTAGAAATATGAAGTATAGCTCTGAGGTCCTATTGTAATTATGTAAAGTGTGGGCCATGAATGGTGATTTAGAATCTTGATGGCTCCCATTGGCTAGGACAATTGGTTGTAAATGGCTCTTTTACCTGTAAGCCTTCCTGTGTGCCAGCCAGTGGGTAATGAAGTCTCACAGGACATGTGAACATGTCATCAAGCTGGATATGAGTCAACAGTGTGCCCTTGTTGCCAAGAAGGCTAATGGCATTTTGGGCTGTATAAGTGGGGGCATTGCCAGAAGATGAAGGGATGTGATTGTTCCCCTTTATTCAACATTGGTAAGGCAGCATCTGGAGTACTGTGTCCAGTTTTGGAGCCCACACTACAAGAAGGATGTGGAAAAATTTGAAAGAGTCCAGCGGAGGGCAACAAAAATGATTAGGGGCCTGGAGCACATGACTTATGAGGAGAGGCTGAGAGAACTAGGATTGTTTAGTCTACAGAAGAGAAGACTGAGGGGAGATTTGATAATTGCTTTCAACTACCTGAAAGGGGGTGCTAAAGAGGATGGATCTAGATTGTTCTCAGTGGTACCAGATGACAGAACAAGGAGCAATGGTCTCAAGTTGCAGTGGGGAAGGTTTAGGTTGGATATTAGGAAAAACTTTTTCACTAGTAGGGTGGTGAAGCATTGGAATGGGTTACCTAGGGAGGTGGTAGAATCTCCTTCCTTAGAGGTTTTAAAGGGCAGGCTTGACAAAGCCCTGGCTGAGATGATTTAGTTGGGGATTGGTCCCGCTTTGAGCAGGGGGTTGGACTAAATGATCTCCCAAGGTCCCTTCCAACCCTGACATTCTATGATTCTATGATATAATACTGGAATACATATTAAACCTGATGTTTCTCCATTTAGAAGGAAGGATAGGAACCCAGAGAGAGAGAGAGGATTCCTGCCTTGTGCCAAAGATATAAAAGGGGGTGGAACAGAACAAAGTGGGCTGCTAGTCATGAGAAATCCCCTAGTTACCACTTGAGCTGGAACTAACAAGGTCTGTACAGGTGAAAGGATTGGGCCCAGACTAGGAAGAAGTCTAGTCTGTGAAAGAAGCTTATTGGAACATCTTTAAGGGTGAGATCTACCTGTATTCAGTTTCTTAATGTATTAGACTTAGACTTGTGTGTTTTGTTCTATTTTGATTGGTAACTTACATTGTTCTGTCTGTTATTCCTTGGAACCACTTAAATCCTACTTTTTATACTGATAAAATCATTCTTGTTTATTAATAAACCCAGAGTAAGTGATTAATACCTGGGGGAGCAAACAGCTGTGCTTATCTCTCTATCAGTGTTATAGAGGGTGGAGAATTTATAGTTTACCCTGTATAAGCTTTATACAGAGTATAACAGATTTATTTGGGGTTTGGATCCCATTGGGAGCTGGGTGTTAGGGTGCTGGAGACAGGAGTACTTGCTGAGCTGTTTTCAGTTTAGCCTGCATTCTTCGAGGCGTGGTTCAGACCCTGGGTCTTTGTTGCAGCCAGCTAGTGTGTCCAGCTCAACAAGGCAGGGTTCTGGAGTCCCAAGCTGACAAATAAAATGGGCTCAAAGGTTGTCTCAGTACATCAGGTGACAGTCCCAAGGGGGTGTTCTGTGACCGAACCCATCACACATATAATAAATGGGATTCTACATTTTTAGTTATTTTAGCTTCCCATTTCTCCTCCCACAGTAAAATCTTAACCTTCTTCCAGTCAGTTCACACCACAGCTCACAGGTTTGAATGAGAGACATGTGCTCCATTAATTCACCCTAAACGTATTCATACTGAAGACTGGATACCTCACCTCAAGTCTAATACCTCCTGTTGCTACCATCTTGTGGAACGGAATCTGTGACTCCTATTATGGCTTAGTAGCTTCCACGGCTAGAACTCATGCCTGTCACTCCTGACTCCATCAGGGGAGTGATAGCATTTTTAGCATCACAGCATTTGAATGTCATTTGTGATGCCTGGGGCCATCCATTTCCGACTCAGAGGACTCTTAGTTGAAATTGCTTCATGTGTCTCAAGATGTGATGGAAAATATCAGGATTCCTAGGAAGGAGATTTCTTAGAGAACACTGGTTCAGGCTGGTAAAGTTCACATTTTTTATTCTCTTTGACCTAATCCAAATATTTTAAAAATATTATTTTAATTTTCCAGAGATTAAAGCACTTTATAATTTTGCTAGAGCATATCCATGTAGGCTGCATAACCCAAACAGTTCTCCCTTCTGTGTCATTGGAGCAGGAGGGATGTGCTTGTTTTTGATGATTTGCTGTGAACTTTAAGGCCCTGATCTGGTAAGAGATGAATGTCTTCCAAAGCCTTGCTGAAGTTCATAGGGTTCCATGGGGCAGAGAAGTCTCCCTCTTGACATTTCTTTGCAGGTTTGGGTTTAACTTTATATAGCAAGCCAGCGAGGTTTGGAATCTTCTTAGTTTCATTTTGAAGCACTAATATTTCAACTTAAATTACATGCAAATAACCTGCAGCATTCACTGTTAATGCCTGATTTGCGATAGCACATGGAGCAAGTAATCCTGCTATAGTATTTCATTTGTCTTTTTTATTTCTGATGCTTAGTTCCTGGTAAGGTATTAAAACAACTTTCTGAATCTTCTAGAATTCATAAATCCAGCCCAACACTCTTATTTTTTCACGTAACAGCAAAGAGATTTGAAATCGTTTCTGGAACAAGCCTTTATGTATTTGTACTATCGGAAGTTTTCTGAGTCAACAGCTAATTTCTTCACTAAGCTCCTCAGAGTGTGGTACATAAATGGATTAAATCACTTTTAGAGCGGCTGAAATAGTATTCATCTGATAACACTGCTCTACAGCCAATATGCTTCTGAAATAAATGTAGTCAAACTTTACTAATTCTGGGTCACTGAGAATGAAAATGATGCTTAAAATTGTTGATTGGCTCTAGTTTTCAAGATATGCTATTGGGTCAGTATATACGAACCTTGACATGGGAATGGCGGAGGATAAGTGAGTTATAAAGGGAAGGGATCTCAATTTAAACCAGAAATGACTAAAATACATCTTTGACTGGATCTATGAATAAATCTATGATTGGGTTTGGACAGTACTTGCTTTTTAGGCAAAACAATGAATGATGCAATCTGAAGCTGGTATTGCGTCATACATGATATGAATTGCATCATGTTATTCCTAGAAGTCATGGATGATGTAATCATAACGAAGCTTACATCACTCTGCTGAACAAATTGCCGTATATCAGCTCTAGAAATCATACAGTGTCGTGCTCTCTTATTTGTCAGTGTTTGATTTTGCAAAGGGACACATTTCTGTTTAGCCAAAGTGAGCAGAGATGCCTCGTACTTGTGTGAACAGTGCAGATAACTTCTGCTCTGTTTGTGGTGAAGTGACTTTTGCATCACCAAAGCGCAGTATAACCACTATGGTTAAGAAAGCCTATCACCTTTATTTTGGCTGTAAAATTGGAGATCAGGCCAAGAGGTGGGCCCCACACATATGCTGCAACACTTGTGCAACAAATCTTCGCCAGTGGTTGAACAGGAAAAGGAAATCTATGCCTTTTGCAGTGCCAATGATTTGGAGAGAGCCAACAGATCATACCAGCAACTGTTACTTCTGCATGGTGCCTCCAGTTGGGAAAGGTGTGTCAAAGAAGAAAAAGTGGACTGTGCATTATCCAAACATTCCATCAGCTATACACCCAATACCCCACGGAGAAGGACTGCCGGTTCCTGATGCACCAGAATCATTCTCACTTGAGTCAGATGAGGAAGAGGATGAAACTTCTGCTCCTGAACCATCAATGTCACAGGACCCATATTTTCTCCCATCCTCCTCCTCTGAACCACACCTCATAACACAAGCTGAACTGAATGACCTTGTCAGGGATTTGGAACTACCCAAGAGTAAGGTAGAGCTGTTGGGCTCCAGACTACAGCCGTGGAATCTCCTGGCAGGTGATGTTAGGGTTTCCGTGTTCCGTGACCGTCAAAAGGATCTTGTCCCATTCTTCTTCGTGGAACGTGATCTTGTAGCCTGCAACAACATCGATGGTGTGATGGCAGCCCTCAACATCGTTCACGATCCAGATGAGTGGAGACTCTTCATTGATTCATCGAAGACGAGTCTTAAAGCTGTTTTGCTGCATAATGGCAATGTTTTGCCATCAATTCCAGTTGGTCATGCAGTCCATATAAAGGAAAGCTATGACAACATGAAACAATTTTTGAGGTGCATAAACTATGACCAACATCAGTGGCAGCTTTGTGGCGATTTGAAGGTTGTTGCTCTCTTGCTTGGTCTGCAGACTGGATACACAAAGTACTGCTGTTTTCTCTGCGAATGGGATAGTCGTGCAAGAGATTCCCACTACATCAAGAAAGATTGGCCACTCCAACAGTCATTGGAGCCTGGGAGGAAAAGTGTTCAGCATCCACCACTTGTTGAATCAAGGAAGATTTTGTTACCACCCTTACACATCAAGCTGGGTCTGATGAAGAACTTTGTCAAGGCCATTGACAAAACACAAGCAACTTTTAAGTATCTCCGTGGAAAATTTCCAAGGTTAAGTGAAGCTAAGATAAAGGAAGGTGTCTTTGTTGGTCCTCAGATTCGTGAACTTCTTCGAGATGATGCATTTGACCATGCACTGCGTGGCAAGGAAAAGACGGCATGGAAAGCCTTCCAGTCAGTGGCAATACATTTTCTCGGAAACAACAAGGCAGACAACTACAGGTTGTTGGTGGAAAACCTCCTCAAGGCATACAAAAGCCTTGGTTGCAACATGTCACTAAAGATACGTTTTTTGCACTCTCATCTAGATTTTTTTTCCACCGAACTGCGGAGCAGTGAGCGACGAGCATGGCGAGTGAGTTCACCAGGACATTGCAACAATGGAGAAACGCTATCAGGGCAAATGGAGCCCATCAATGCTTGCAGACTATTGCTGGATAGTGACAGGAGATGCTCCATTTAATGAATACAAGAGACAAGCCAAGAAGCGCCGAGTAGACTCTGAATAGGACTAAACTATATACACAATAGTTTTTTGCCTTTTGTTTCATAATACATTTTTTTATATAACCCTTTTGCTGATTTTTAAAGTGTTACATAAACAGGACAGGTGAAATATCATGTAAAGCAACCATAAACACATGAAAAGACCTAGGTTTACAATTTATGATTAAAACTCTACTATCTACACAATATACATAGACATAAAATGTAAAAACTTAAATATCTTAGAAACAGTAGCCAATCAGTTGTTTTAATTGTCATATTTGAATTCAGCACATCAAAATATATAATAAATATCACATTTTATCTCTGAAGCAGACGACGTCTAAAAAATTGTAGACCAGTGTAATTTATTCAACAAATTTCATGTTTTGCAAATAAATTATTTGCCAGATTTTTTTTCATTATTTCTCGGCTTATAGAAAAGGAAGAATGAGTTGCAAAGAGTTATGCATGTGAGTAACTTTATGCGAGTGAGTAGCCTTACTGAGTTCAATGCAACTACTAACATGCTTAAGTCTTTATAAGATATAGGCCAAATGTACCAATTAGTTGTAAATTTTAAGAATTAAAAAAATTAAATATTATTTTCTTCCATTATTTCCTGAGCTATTGTCTAATCAGAAACTGAGAAGCAGAATAGTCTCAAAATTTGTCCAATTTGTTCAAAAAAGGTTATAGTGATGATCTCAGGTGATGGCATTCCTAGTAGGTAACTGCTTAGAAAAATACATCTTAAAAACATGCAATAAAGTTGCATTATATGTTGCATCAAGACAGTGTTAGTATCAAAGACAGCAGTTTCCCAAAGTCTTGAATGCATTCTGATATGCAAGGCTTGACATATGATTGAATTGTTTGCTTGATCCAAACTCTAGCAACCAATTCCTGGGACAGAGAAATAGACACTAAATGCCACATCTAGCTTCTCCTCATGTCAATTTCCTAATCTATTATATGTCTGTGGACTGGCTACACCCTGACTGAATAGTGCGGGGCCTATCACAAGACCTGTCGGTAATTGCCTCTGATAGTCATCACTCTCTCTGGCTCAGAGATGACTCATCAGGCTGAGAGGTAACAGGCTCAGGCAGGATCGGTCTCAGAGGTACCGGGCTCAGAGGCATCACAGTATCAAGTCAAATGCCTTGCAGAAGTCCAACTCCATCACCTCCACACTATTAACTTCATCAACCCAACTTCTAGCCTTATCCACGTTAATTTTGACAGGATCAATTTCCCATAAACCCATGTTCATTGGCCTTAATTATATTACCCTCTTTTACTTCTTTTTAATCAAGACTGTTCCATTATTTTGCTCGGGATCAATGTCAGGCTGACAGGACTATCTATCATTGCTTGGGTCAGCCCGTTTACTGGGCCAGCATTTGCTTTCTCCCAGCCTCCTGGCATTCCCCCAGTGATCCTTACTGTATTGAAAAAAGTCAACATTCATGGTCCAACGACCTCCAGGGTAAGCTGGGCTTTTGTCAATGAACTGGCTACTCTGGGCCTGCAGGGGGAGCTTGATCCTTTCAACCTTCAGCATCTGTGTTCAGGACACATTAAGGGACAATATTATAACTCCCATGTTTCCCACTCCCTTTACAAAAGGTGCTTGAGGGAGTTAGGAAAGTCTTGCCAGCTGCACAGAGAATGCATTAACAGAGATGGCCATCCGCCACCGAGCGTAAACAAACAGGGAACCCATGAAAAACCATGAAGCAACCTGATTTTGGAAATACTATAATGATGGGATAAGACGATATAGGCTGCAATGGTTGGAATGGATGTGTATAATTGAAGGTTCATCCCATTCCAATTTTAGGGGAAAACATTCAATGAGTGTTTCTGATCCACAAATGTGGTAATACTGAGGACAGCATTCCCAGTTCTACTTCTACTTCTCTCTTATCTGTTTTTCTGTTCTTTGTTTTCTCTTGGCTGCTAGAATGCTAAGTCTATGCTTTATTTGGTGTCTTGCATCTGGGATTTAGAGAAGATTGGTTTTTTATGTGTCTTTATCATGTAGTTTTGTTTCTCTGGTGAGGTATAGAGCAGATTGGTGTATTTATCAAGCACAGCAAACTGGATTTTATAGACATCTTTGATATTGGACTTCTCTTGTGCTTCTCAATTAACCTACTCAACAACAACAAAAACCATATGGTGATGGGCCTGCTTGGGTGTAGAGGACAGAAATCCCAGAATCTTCAGAAGGTTTACTAAAGTGGAAGTCAATGCAATATGGGTAGGCTTGGAATAATTAGATTTTTAATCGGCAAATGTTGGTATGCTCCAATTTCACTGTATATACACACACACACGCGCGCGCACACACAAATTCCATTGATGATAATCAAAATGTACAGATAGGCAAAGTAAGAAAAATGCTGCTTGCCAACTTATTAGGGTCTCACCTTCATGTATATAAAATGTGTGGTAATGAATGTTCCATGAAGTCTGTATTTACAGCTTTGCCAATGCAGCCAGCTCTGGTGTTCAAGCAACTGGAGCTTCAGGTAATTATGCAGAACCATTAAAGCTTTAACTTTATGAATCTCAACATCTTCTGTCATTAAATAATTATTACCTGACCTCGCATCATTTCCAACAGCGGTGAAAATTTAAATAGATAACAATTGAAACAAGTGCTTCAAAACAAGCATCAGTGTTGTCCATTGAAATGATTAAAAAAATACAAATCAAATTCTGCCAAGACGAAATACGGCAGAAGGAAAATCCAATGGAGCTTTGTCAATTTGTCCCACCACCCTCCTACTGAAAAAGTTTTTTCTAATATCCAACATAAACCTCCCCCACTGCAACTTGAGACCATTACTCCTTGTTCTGTCATCTGCCACCACTGAGAACAGTCTAGATCCATCCTCTTTGAACCCCCTTCAGGTAGTCGAAAGCAGCTATCAAATCTCCTCTCATTCTTCTCTTCTGCAGACTAAACAATCCTAGTTCTCTCAGCCTCTCCTCATAAGTCATGTGCTCCAGCACATTGATTCCAGACAAACCATGCATCTCTCTCTCTCAAAAGAAAGTTTGGAACCAAAGGATTGGATTAGATTAGATTGATAGTTCAATCTGTCTAACAGTTTTGGGTGATCTTTCATTGAAGTGAAAATGTGGGAAGCCCATTTCTCCAACTCTTTCCCAGGCCAACATAATTTCCAATTTCTGTGAAGCTGGAGATGGGCCATGGGCTTTATTGGGGATGCAAATAGAAGCAGGTTTGGTCTGGATTTGCCAGTGCACAAACTTCACACATGAGGTTGTTCACTGCAGTGCCAGTCTGCTGCATTATTTCCGCTAGAAATTTGCTCTCTAAAAAAGCAGCAGCTGCTTGCCGAAAATAAACCAGTTTTGCTTGATCCCGTCAGCAGAAAGCTGTCTTTTAATCAGTAAGTGCAGCATGATGTTAACAAAGCAGCGTGCTTGACAACAGAGACACCACAGTATCATTGTCACTTCTCCACACCTGCCTCTTCTTGGTGCTGATTCTCCTGCCCCTAGACCAGCTTTGCAGCAATGGGACTTCAGTGGTGGTATGTCTGATTTACAGTAGCAAAAGTGGGATTCAGATCCACTACTCTGCATTGTACCCCCAGCACGCTAGCGCATCAATAAGACATCGCAAAGAGTTGGAGCTGAATTCTGCCCACATTTACACCAGTGTCACTCCAGAATAAGCCCACGAACTCGAGAGGAGAAGTGCTGGATTGGGAATGCGCTGTGGAGTTTGCACAATGGTTATACAAAAACAGATCCATCAATGTACTGTTTAAAAAGAGATGTACAAAATCTAGACAGGCTCACTAAAGCAAGTAATTACTCTAGATGGCAGTGACTTCTCATTTAAACTGAGGGACGTTTGTTGCACCATATGTTTATTTTGTCTCACCCCCATTGCCAGGATATAGGGGTATAAACCGAAAATTAGCCTCAAGCTAAGGATCTCGCATACAACGAGGTGCCTCCTAGAATGTGAAGACAAAGAACAGCACAGCGCATTTAGTATGTAAATCTTAGTATTGTTACTATTGCAACTGGAACGTTGTGCTTTTGGCAGCTGCATTGCTCTGTGATGTATGATGTCAGGTCACACCTTGCTACGTAATCACAGAATCATAGCTGTGTAGGATTGGATGAGACCTCAATAGGTCATCTAGTCCAGTCCCTTGCACTCAAGGCAGGACTGAGTAATAACTAGACCATTCCTGACAGGTGTGTATCCAACTTGGTCTTAAAACTTCCAAGGACGGAAACTCCACAACCTCCCTAGGCAATTTGTTCCAGTGCTTAACTACCCTGATAGTTAAGTTTTTCCTAATGTCCAAACTAAACCTCCCTTGCTGCAATTTAAGCCCATTGCTTCTTGTCCTATCCTCAGAGGTTAAGAAGAACAATTTTTCACTCTCCTCCTTCTAACAACCTGTTATGTACTTGAAAACTGTTAACATGTCCCCTCTCAATCTTCTCTTCTCCAGACTAAAAGGACCCAGATTTTTTTAAATCTTTCCTCAAAGATCATCAAAAACAATGAGGCGACCTTGTGGCACTTTAGAGACAAACAGATTTATTTGGTCATAAGCTTTTGTGGGCTAAAACCCACTTCATCAGATACATGGAGTGGAACATACAGTAGAAGGGTATAAATACACAGCATATGAAAAGATGGGAGTTGCCTTACCAAGTGGAGGGGTTTGGTGCTAATGAGCCAATTCAATTTAAGTTGGAAGTGGGCAGTTCTCAAGAGTTGACAAGAAGGTGTGGAAATCACTTTTGTAGTGTTAATGAGGCTATGCAAACAAGATGGCCCATTTCAAACAGTTGCAAAGAAGGCATGAGTAGTTAGCAAGGGGAAATTAGCTTTTGTAAAAACAACATGGAGTACTTGTGGCACCTTTGAGACTAACAAACTGATTTAGTTTCTGTAGTGACCCATCCACTCCCAGTCTCTTTTTAGGCCTGATTTAATGGTGTCCAGTTTGGGAATTAATTCCAGTTCTGCAGTTTCTCACTGGAGTCTGTTTTTGAAGTTTTTTGTTGAAGAACTGCCACTTTTAAATCTGTTATTGAGTGCCCAGGGAGACTGAAGTGCTGTCCTACTGGTTTTTGAATGTTATGATTCCTGATATCAGATTTGTGTCCATTCATTCTTTTGCGTAGAGACTATCCAGTTTGGCCAATGTACATGGCTGGCACATGATGGCATATATCCCATATATCATCACAGGATATTGCCCTCGCTGGGGTGGGTCTTTCCTTCCCTCAGGGAGGGGCCCCATTAGGCTTTTTGCTGCTGCACCTGTGTGTGCAGATCTTCTCACCTCTAGCTCTGCCATCCAAATGAGCTAATTCTCGGCCTTTTAATTCCTCCAGTAGATGGAGCATTTGCTACATGTGTGGCTGGATGGGGCTGGCTGAGCCCCAAAGAGCCCCTTAAACTCTTGTTGTCCAGTATGGGGTCTGTACACCCCATCACACCTCCCTGTTCATCAACAGGTGTCGATACCCAGCTCTCTACTCTCTCGGGCTTCAGGCCATGAGGCTTACGGAGCTACACAGCTGCCGTTATCAACCAAACCCAATGAACGAACTCAAAACCTGCAGTCAGGTTTGTTTCATAAGATCTGTTTCCAGTAAAACCATGTTAACTACATTCCCATCTTTTCAGTCTTTGTTGGTTGAATCTCATATCGGCTCTTCTGCTATTTTGGCTGGACTGATGTCAGGCTTTTCTTCATTCCACGACTGATTCAAAATGAACATCAGCATATTGTGCTCATATCCCAGTTCTGCTCCATGTGAAATTGTGCTGTCATTGCACTGCCAGGTGCTTTATTCCGTGGTTCTCAACCAGGGGTACACAGACTCCAGGGGATACTTCTTCTAGGGGGTACGTCAACTCATCTAGCGATTTGCCTAGTTTGACAACAGGCTACATAAAAAGCACTAACAAAGTCAGTACAAACTAAAATATCCTACAATGACTTGTTTGTACTGCTCTATATTCGATACACTGAAATGTAAGTACAATATGTATATTCTAATTGATTTATTTTAGAATTATATGGTACAATGAGAGAGTCAGCCATTTTTCAGTAATAGTGTGGCTATGACACTTTTGTATTCCTAAGTGTGATTTTGGAAGCAAGTAGTTTTAAAGTGAGGTAAAACTTGGAGGGTTGCATAAGTCAAATCAGACTCCTGAAAGGGGTACAGTCGTCTGGTAAGGTTGAGAGCCACTGTTTTGATTCCATTCCCAAGCTGACTGTTTTTCACCTCCAAAAATACAACCTTGATTTCAGTCTGGAGTCTATCTGTGATTTGTGTTTTATAAAGTGGCTTTGTAGTGCTTGTGAAAGAGTCCAGGCTGACATCAATGGCTGCCAATGTCTCACATTTCATCAGGCAATGTGTGGGCACTGGCAGGACGAACTGCCCTGCACCACAGCTGGATTTCAATTTGCTCCCTTGCCCTCTCTTGCTTTGGCCATGGAACAGACCTCGAATGCTGATCAGTTCCATTCGTTGCTGACTGGAGCCACCTCCTGTATTTCACTCGCAATCTTCTGAGCTATCCGATCCCTTTTAATAACCATCCATGATGGATGATGCCATAGAAGAAGCCTCATTAAATGCTATTTTTTTTTTCACTTATAAGCAGTTTTCCAGAGGAGCAAAGAAGAAGAAAGAAATATGGGCAAGACTTTAAAACAAGTGGCCAATGATTACTAATTCCTCTGCTATTCATCGCAACCAGAACAATGATGAATCTGCAGGGCGTGGAGGTGGGCTTTAAATGGAATCACTTTCCATTGACACAGGAAACGTTTCCCACATCCCGCTGAGGGTGGCTGAATAGAAAAGCCAATTTCAGAGGCCAACTGACTGACCCTGCCGGGAACTCTGATGTGTCTCTAATGAAGAAATGAGGGAGATTGGCTGCCTCTGTGGGCTTTCAAAGGACAAGATTATCGACTGAAAAGGATTGATGGAAAAAAATGTGAAACAAAACAGATAATTGTTTCCAAAACAAACAAAACTGGCCAAACACATGGTACAGGGTCTATTTTTATATGTACGCATTCACAATATATTGATAAATAATCAAATGTAATCTCAATAAGCAGATTTATAGCACAAAGCTCTAGGGGTTGTTAACATAATTTGAAAGACACAAGAGTGACATTTCCAATAGATCAAGTGAGCCACGTTCTTGGGAGTTGTTTAAAACATAAAGGAAGAGTCAGAATAGGGAGCAGCCTCACCACTGTTACTTCTGATGATTTGTAAGTGTCTAGCGCCCCTAATTCAAACTGGGCCCGCTTTGTCCTGGAGGCTGCTCAGACACAGAGTGTGAGACAATCCCTAACCCCCAAAGCTTCCAGCCTTAAGAGACAAGACAGACAAGGATGGGAGGGTAAACTGAGGCACAGAGTAGGTACATGACTTGTCAAGGTCACACAGCAGGTCAGTGGAAGAAGTCTGAGTCCCAGGATAGTGCCCTGCCCAGGGTGCCAGGGTTTTTTTAATTTTTGCGTCTTCTCTTTGAGGAAGGGCTTACAGCAACTCCAAACGTCAGACTATTTCCTCTTCTCCCTCTTTCAACCCCAGAGCCAGTCGAGGGCCTGAAGCAAAGCCAAGGGAATGGGCCCAGATGGCCAAGGAAACACAGTCAGGTTCAGCGTGCCACAGTCACTACACATGCTCTGGCAGAGAAGGAGGGCTGGAGGGCTGTGCAGCTGGAGAGAAAGCGGGAGTCCACAGCTCTGCGAGGAAAGACAGCCCCTCTCTCCATGGAGGAGCTGCTTCCCCATTGAAGAGGGACACCTCCTGTGAGCAGCATTTGATAGCTCCATTATTATGACTGCCAATATCTTAGCTCATGAGGTTTTCTTTGTTTTCATGATAACCCCACTTCTCCCCTTTGTAGAGCAAAGTCAGGCTGATTTCAACCTTTGTAAGCTTAGGTGAAAGAATAGGATTTGCACTGCATGCTGATAACTGTCTCTGTTGCATTCATTCTCATCTCCTGCAACGGAGAGTTCCACAGATGAAGGTCCTCCAGTGGCAATGCTCAGGTCCCAGCGCCCAACTTTTTGCCATGGGGTCTGTCAAGCAGAGCATCTCTGCTCAGCTCAGCTGTCTTTCAGGGTCATGGAAGGAGAGGCCGTCCCTAAAGCAGACATACCCTAACGCAATGAGCATCTTATTCACTAGGGGCAGGGCCTGGAGCTGTACCTGAAATTAAGTGCGGAGCAAGTGGAGTGGGCAGAACACCAGTGTAACAGCCTTTTTGCTTAACAGGTGAGCTGCTGCATGCTGGACTTTCTGCATGGCTTGACTTTCAGGCCAAGATGTAGTAGATTGCAATCACCTGGTCCGGAGATGATGGATCCCAGTACTAACGAACAGGGACAGTCTCATGGACAGAGACTGGGGGAGAAGGCCTTTCTTGCTGTCCTTTCTGTCTGTTTGACCAGGACCAGCAATGTGTGAGAGAAGAGACCCTGAGGCTAGGCGAGAATCGGAGGGCTGGTTCCCTCACTCCAGGGAGGTTTTCTACCTAGCTCCTTGAAGAATTCTCTCATCCGACCGCCATCTCTTCTGTCTTAGATTCAGCTCAAACCATCAGCTCTCCATCCTTGGGGTTTTCTCTCTCAGGCAACGGGGCATCCTGGTGATTGTCTTGACAGAGTCTGCCAAGGCCGGGGTGTAGAGCTGGGTGTTTGCACCTGTGCCAGTAGAAATGTTGGTGTCTCACAGCTCCCCCAAGCCGTCCTGGCTATACACTGAGGAAGGGCAGCCATAGGGACGGGTTTTGTGGGGATCCACGTAGGAAGGCTCATGGGGAGCAAGTGCTGATGCCCATTTTGAATCCACAGGGTCAAGCCGAGAGCGAAAAGCCAAGGTAGCGGAGGACCGCAGCATCGTCTCTGGCTAAGTCTTGGTAGAGAGTCAGTTACCAGCTGCTGTTGTACATTGCAGCACGGCTCCCTTTTGCTTAGGGCCCTTAATTCTGCTGCAGAAGCTGCTGCCCGGTGTCTCGGCAAGCACAACAAAGGCCAGAAGAAGTCTCGCTGCAATATATGCGCACGACGCCGTCAGTCTGCACGTTGACATCAATACGCTGTGGTCATGCAGCATGATAACGTGTGCTTCCGAGGCTGGTAAAAGACAGGCACCCTCCAGTCCTGGCAGAATAAACTCTTCAGGGGAATATTGGTTGGGCCTGCCAGAGGGCTTGGATCTGAATTTTCCAGCTTCTAGCAGAAAACATGATTTGTCTGATCATCTGGGATCTAGGCAGAATGCCTCATTTGCCCAGCCCTAGTGGAATAACATTGCATGGCTAGAATGTAATGGCATAAGGACATGTGGTCCTGTGGGCACATACCGGGCACTATTCAACCTGTGGTCTTACCCGCCTGCAGTCACATGTGTTTGCTTCCACACCGTAATCTGCTCATGCTGCTGTCTCTCTATGAAGTAACCGTAGTGCCTCTAATATCTTTGGCCACTGTGCTATTACTTCTACAAGTAAGAAAAGCAATTCTTCAAGAAGTGATATCAAATGAGGATGGTTCCCCAGTGTTCAGTGTACAAGCAGGGAAGTCTGGTATTTAATTTACTGGGTACTCCTGGGCACCGAGCCGGAGAGATGTTTCAATCCCAGCCCATCTGAAATAACAAGCCAGGAGAAGTCTATGCTCAGTGGTATGATACATCAGGAAAGAAGAAAAGCCTCAGGGTTTGAGCACATTACTGAATTTAGGCAGCGTGCCAGGATGGAGCCCTATGGAGAGTCTTCATTGGATTTTAATCAACCATTCTTGTGTCATGTCCGAAAGGAAGATTTTCCCAGTCTGAGCGGAGTGGCCTGTAGGCAGCAATTACAAAACAACCTGCATTACCTTTGGCTTTGACCAGAAAGGGCAGCGAGCTGGAAAGAGGGAAAACAGGGAGCTGGATTGGGGTAAAGTATTTTGTGCCCACGACGTTGCGCAGACATAGGAATGCTGCTGTTATTAGGCCTGTACGCAACACAAAATAATATCTGCGCGAAATGGGAGTTCTGGGCAATAGCTTACTGGAGCTGAGAGAATATTAGGAAGGTGCGAGCAAAATGAAGACGAAGTCATTTGCAACCAGCCTTGTGGATTGAATAATTCACCCAGTGCTGTCGTGCAAACTGCAGACCAAATCAGGGTGGACATGGTACAACTCGAGCAGAGCAGATGTCGCATTCTGCCAAGTGCGAGGTGAAGGCTGAAGTGAAGTGCTGGCTGGACCTGTAAATCACAGATGGCGGAGAATGTGGCACACTGTTAACATTTGGATCCTGCATTCCATGGGGAACAGCCAGCAAGAGAAGACGCAGCGGTAATAAGCACAAAACCACTCACTGCTCGCAGCGCCTCCTGCTGGATGTCCTGGGAACGAGCTCTGCCAGACTTTGCTCTCACCCTCCAGTGTTGTCCTCCCCTGTGCTGTCTCGCCCTGTGGCCTCCTCACCCCAAGGACTACAGCCTCCTTCAGCCAGGTCACTGAAGTCCTTCCCTTCCGGGGAACCCAACGTCCTTCCAAACCAGCTGTCTGGCTGGTGTCTCCAACACCCTGTGCTACTACCCAGTGGCTGGTAGGCGAACCCAGGACCACTCTCTACACTGGGTTCAAGCCCAGGGACCCTACAGCAAGCAGCTAAGGTCTCTGCACAGTCCTACTCTGGTTGCTGTTTCCCTGGGTTTCTTCTACTTTCTTCCTACTTATCTGGCGTTCCCTTTCTCGGGAGTGGCTGCCACCCCCATCTGGAGCCAGCTGCCCGGTTTTATAGGCCCCTCCTGTTCCGCAGAGGTGAGCCCACATGCAGTCGATTAGTCCCTTGCTCCCTGGCTTCTCCTCCAAGTGCAGCCTGGGGAGTTAATTGGCCAACCTGGGCACCAATCCAATATTGTGTAGGATGGACATCCCATCACGAGGACATAGAAGAAACCAGGGCATTTTCATGTAGTTGGCTACCTGTAAACATTGCACCAGCCACATCCTGAAGATAACCCCGAGCAGCAGGGCACGGTGAGCTGAAGAAGCTGCTTTTTTAGTGAGCGATCATTAGTGCTGAGTTTACGGATGCATTCAGCAGGGTGGAGATCAGTTATGAACACCCCGAGCTGGCGAAAATCAGGAGGAATGCCACCTGCATCCCAGCAGTGAGATCTCTGCTGGCAGCGAGTCCTCGGAGAAGCTGGTAGGTGGACGGCTCTGTAGCAGCTCCACGGCAGTGCACATTAAAGGCCTGGGTTCCCATATTGGCCTCTGAATCAGTGGCAGCCATTTTTTATCCCTAAATAACTGCAGCTGCCGGTCACTGTGGGCACAACCAGAGACACCTCCAACCTTGTTCCCCTCACATCACTTCCAAAGGCAGCCCCTCGGCTCATCTGACCGGCTGGCCATTCCGGTCCCCACCACCGGCCTTCTCTTCTGCACAATGCGAGGCACAAGTTTCTTTAAGAAACACCATCACTTAGCCCGGCCCTCCCTTTGGAGTGCGATCCCTTATTGATTAGTATGAGAGCGAAGGAGGCTGGCCGTGATTGTCTGCTTTACCCACAGGCAACTCTGCACTTTCTCTCATGTCTTCCCCCAGGCACAGGGCAGGCCTTACGGCTGGGCAATGTGGGTGACTGCCCAGGGCCCTGTGGTCAAGAGAGCACCATCCAAGTGCTGCAAGCTGGCGGGCTAGGGCTGCCGAGTGAGGGTGAGGGCAGGCGAATCCAGGGCTGGAACTGCAGGTCCCCACTTCCCGTGGGCCTAGGCGGTAGCCATGCACCTGCTTGTCCTCCTGCTGGGGTTCAGAGGATGCATGGCCGGCGGAGCCCCCAGGATCAGAAACTCCTCCCCGTGCAGCCCAACCAGGATCTGGTGCCAAGAGCCTGGGGTGCCAAAATACAAGTTAACCAGGGTGCCCAGACATGGGAAAAACTCCCTGTCAGAAACCTTAGCTTTGTGGATATCACATCTTGTAGTCTCCCTCTGCCATGATGCCTACAAACCGTTACTGCCCGCCCTTGGCCTGGGCACTCCTATTTCAACTCTGACCTTGTCTGTCCATCCTCACTCCCTGTCCTGTGTCAGTAACAGTGTCAAGGGGTGTGGTTCCATTGATTCCAATATAACGGTGCCGATTTACAATAGCTAAGGATCTCAGCTAACGATAAGACATCTAAGTGCTGCCAATAGCTCCTGGAATGCATTACGATGCAATATTTCATGGGCCAAATTAAGCACTGGCTTGGAGCCAGGCTGAACATCAGGTGCTGACAGTAAAGCCAGGGAAAATTTTCAAAATGAAATTTAAACCCAGGGAAAATTCACTTGTTTACAGGTGTCGTTAAAGACTCCGAATCAGGCCCACGTTTGGGTGAGAGTCCGACGAGGGTTGGGCGTGTCCCTGTGATTTATGAGTGCAGCTGAGTCATGGGCCGAGCACTGTAATTGAGTCCAAACCCAAAACAAAAGTCAGAATGGCCATGTTGTGCAAATAGAAATCCACACTGGTGTTTCCCCATGGCTCTGCGACGGCATCCTGAGCCCTGCAGTTCACTCAACTCTCACGAAGCCTCTTAAGCCACGCAGGGATTAAGAGCTGGGGTTGTTCCATAGCACAAGAATATAAACCGGTAGATCAATATCACTGACGGACTCGTTACACGTGAGCTGCAGCTGGATCAGTGATCTGTGATTCTCTGTCCAATTCTCACAGCGTGAACCTGCTTTGGAGTTTAAGATTTCACACAGATCTGGAGTTTTGTTGTACTGGTCTGAACACAATGGGGTGTGCAGGCCAGTCGCGTGGAGAACTCTGTTTACGAGTTGTCTCTCTGGCAGCACTATCACGACATCCATCCCTCTGCCCGGTGTCATGCGCTCTAACGCTGACCCTGGAAAAAGCATTCTCCTTGATCTACCATGGAGGTGATTCAGGAAGGAAGACATTAATATACTGAACGCTAAACAGAGCTGTGTGGGCCCTGTAGGGTTAGATTTGTGGCAGTGTCTGCATAATAAACCCTGGAAGGTGAAGCTGGGAGGGATGAAGCCAAAGGAGTTTGCTTGGAAATTCACTGATAAACTGATTCTCTGTTTTCAAACATTTCCACATTTTCCCATTTGGAAAAAAGATTAAACGTGTGAGAAGTTCTAATTCCTATAATCCCATTGTTTTCACATTTTAAAACTTATTTTCCTCAAGTTTTTTCCCATGGGGAAACAAGTGAGAAAAAGTGGATTTCTCTCCATTTTTTCTTAATTTTTGTAAATTTTCCCCCTTTTTTTCCAGTGGGAAAAAAGAGTGAGCGGCAGTGTGAGGGAGACACACAAAATAAATGGAAAAAACCCCAACTGAAACAAAATATACCTTTAGAAATGAAACAAAAATAATTCATAACAATCGGTTTGGAAACCTCCTGACAAAGTGATTCATAAATTTCATTCAAAATGTCATTTTTTTTTCCAGAAAAAGTTTCACTTTTGACAAAACCCCATTTTTCAGCTGAGAATTTTTATCAATGACCTGGAAGAAAATGTGTCTTTAGTGATAAATGTTGCAGCTGATACAAAGTTTGGGTAAGTAGTAAATAACAATAAGGACAGATCACTGATGAAGGGTGATCTGGATCTTTTAATAAGCTACCGTATTCAAACAATATGTGTTTTAATACATCCAAATGCAAGTTGTGCATCTGGGACCAAAGAATGTAGGTTCCTTTTACAAGATGGGGGGCTGTATCCTGGAAAGCAGTGATACTGCAAAGGACCTAGTCATTATGCTGGTTAACCAGTTGAACGTGAGCTCCCGGTTTGATGCTGTGGCGAAAAGGGCTAACATCTTTTTTTGTATCTTTGCATGTATTAGCCGAGAAATGTTTGAGTGGAAATAGGGAGGTGATCTTACTTCTGTCTACAACATAACTGAGATCACTTTTGGAACATCATGTGCAGTTCTGGTGTCCACGCTTCAAAAAGGATGTTGAAAAATGAGTAGGGGTTCAGAAAAGAGCAAAAAGAAAGATATGAGATCTGGAGAATGTACCTTATAGTGAGATTAAAGGAACCCAATCTGTTCAATGTATTGAAGAGAAGATAAAGAGATGATTTGTTCTTGGTGTACAATTACCGACACAGGAAAAGCTGTCTGCTACTAGAGGGCTCTTTAAACTTTCAGACAAAGGCCTAACAAGTTCCAATGTATGACAGCTGAAGTCAGCAATGTTCAAACTGGAAAATGATGCCCATGTTTAACCTGGAGGGTAACCTACCATAGAACAGCTTCCCAAGGGATGTAGTAAATTGGCCATCACCTGGAGTTTTGAAATCAAAGCTGGCTGTCTTTCTACAAGATGAGCCCATGTTAAGCTACAAGATATTGCTATAGCCTACACAGAGTTAGAAACAAACCATAAAGAAACACTCTTCCTGGAAGATTGCCACATAACACAACCTTATATCTTAGAATCCAGAAATCTAACACACAACAGCTGAATTCAGAGAGACAAAAGCAGGCTGCTCCCTAAGGCAAAGGACCAATGCTCAACCCAACTGGCTCCAGACTGGTTGTTTTGCAGAGTGCTCAACAAGACCTAGATGATGTGACTTCCCTCGGCACCCCTAGCCCACCAGCAGGTCCAGGAAACTCCTTATCATTTAAAGTGATAGCTTGTAATTTCACCATGGTTTCATAACCACAATTATAGGGCTTGATGCAGGAATCACTGGGTGAAACTCTGTGGCCAGCATGTTATGCAAGGAGTCAGACTAGTTATAATGGCTTCTTCTGGCCTTAGACTCTTAGATTGTTTTTTCTGCTGCTGGTAGCTGCATCCGTTGCTCAGCCATATGATTCCATCCAACATCTTCTTCCTGCTTGCTAGCTTTCTTTGGACTTTAAAACAATAGATAACTTGCTGTAGTATCCAAGCACATAGGTGGCAGAAGGAAGCCATACTTTGTGTGTCCGCAATTGCCTTATGGTGCAGTGCCTTTCAAAGAGGAGTCTCTGCATGAGAGTATTTGTGATGATTAAAGATCCTTTCTGGTGAACCTTTGTGATTAAAATGAAAATCATGAACTGCAGCTTTGCAAGGCTCCTCTGAGCTTTCACAAGAGGCTGAATGTATCGGGGACAAAAAAAAAAATGCTGTCCTGACCCAGAACAAACTCAAACACAGCTGCTGTGACACTAAATCCAATCAGCCTTGTCTCCGGGCAGCAGAGAACTTGGTCTGGACCTCAGGCTCACCCACAGATCCTAAACTCGCCCACTTCATACAGAGCAGCCAGTTTCCTAAGGTGTATCCCAACATGTGCCCATGTCGAAGAGATTCCAGTCACACACTTGGGAGGCAGCTCTGCCATGAGTCCCAGAAATATTGTCCTCTGTGATGCCTGAGAAAGGGGAGATGCTAGGCTATACATCAGTCACTTTGCCTATCCATATAGGGATGAATCATAGAATAGGAGGGTTGGAAGGGACCTCAGGAGTTCATCTAATCCAAACCCTGCTCAAAGCAGGACCAGCCCCCAACTGAATCAGCAAAGAGATTTTTGCCCCATATCCTTAAATGGCCCCCTCAAGGATTGAACTTACAACCCTGGGTTTAGCAGGACAATGCTCAAACCCCTGAACTCTCCTCCCCTCCCCAGATGCATGCGCTAATATACTGTCAGCTGATGCTGCGAGGCTCTTTAGAGTGGGACACCTGTGTTGTCTACAATTCACTGTGTGTTCAAAGCCCCAGATCCTGCCATTTGATTTGCATGGGCGAACCTGTGGGGATAGAATGGCAAGATCTGGGCCTCAGATGAAATGTGGAGGGGGTGTGTGTGTGTGTGTGTATGCACACGCGCACACGCACTCTTCCATCTGGACATTGGGGAAGAACTGGTTTATTTACATTGCTGTCCAGCCCCGCACGCCCATCCAAGGAATCTCCCATTGACGGATCAGCATGTTCATTCAAAGCAGTACATGGATTAAACGGGCCAGATCCTGTGGTCCTTACACTGGTCTAGGGTGTGCCTTTCAGGGTTTACTCCCTTCTCTGGCTTGCCTTGGTTTCACCTGTTCCCCACTCCTGCCTGGGTGCTGAGAGACTCTGATGCCGCTGGTCTTTGCATGCTGTTAAATGAAATGACTGCAATTATTCCAGCCCACCATGTGGGTACATATGAAGCCTGAGTAAGGACCTTCATGACCCGGCCCGTTTGTGTTTTTCTTTGCGACTGAAGAACTGATACATTGACAGGCCCGGTGTTTGAATGGCGGAGCCGCGGCTGTTGTTGCTGCCATGAGATCACTGTGTTGATTGGAGGAGGCGTGTGCAGCCACATGTTGTGAGTAGGCCCAGGTACAGTTTGTGACGATTGTATCGTCAACACACATGCTTAGCAGAAGAGCCTGCAAAGGGCCTGCTCAGCGCTCCAGGCAAAATAGAATCAGCAATGGTAGTTATGACAAACGTAGTCACTTAGGAACCAACATGCAGGTGCGGAACAGGTTATCTTGCAATGGAAAAGATAATACAAGCAGCCAGGGTGTCATTCTCAGAGACACTGATAGGAGCCCAGGTGAGGGTCTGTTAAGCCATTCTACAAGATTGTGCTAAGGGGGCTGAATTATTATTATTTGTAATACAGTAGCACTACCAGGTCCTGGCCAAGATCAGGGCCCCAGAATGCTAGATGCTGTACATAGGTGCTAGCCACCATCAGGGACTGAACTGGGGAACAGCTTGAACGGAAAGAGCCAGACTCTCCGCCTCTCTCTCTCTCTCACGCGCGCGCACACACACACACACACACACGCGCGCACACACAGACACAGACTGGAGAAATGAGGTATCCGTCCTCCTTCACACACACGCTGGAGAAATGAGGTGTCACTGTCATCCTTTACACACACACACACACACACACACACACACACACACACACACACACACACACACACACACACACACACACACACACACACACACACACACACACTCACACACACACACACACACACACACACACACACACACACACACACACAGACTGGAGAAATGAGGTATCACTGTCCTCCTTCACACACACACACACAGACTGGAGAAATGAGGTATCTGTCCTCTCTCTCTCACACACACACACACACACACAGGAGAAATGAGGTATCACTGTCCTCCTTTACACACACACACTGGAGAAATGAGGTATC